>JAPSGF010000088.1:530388-629432 GCA_035772895.1 Perdix hodgsoniae
GAAAGAAAGAAAGAAAGAAAGAAAGAAAGAAAGAAAGAAAGAAAGAAGGAAAGAAGGAAGGAAAGAAGGAAAGAAAGAAGGAAAGAAAGAAAGAAGGAAAGAAAGAAAGAAAGAAGGAAAGAAAGAAAGAAAAGGAGATTCTGGGAGATAATAGTCTGATTTTTAGAAGGTTTTAACCATTTGCAGTTTCCAGAATCACAAGTTTACTTATGCTCTCCAAATAATTTCCTATATGCAACTGAAGGGGTAAACTATAGCAGCAGATGTACTTTATTAGCTGATACCAGATAAACATGATTTATACTTACAGTCAGATGCTGTACTGTCATAGAAGCAGAAATCTGTGGGTGTCAACTGAGACAGTGGAAGGCCTTTTCTGAAAGTCGTACTGTCTGGCTGCTGCCTCTTTCTTCTCCAAATATTTACAGCTAGAAGGTAGTTTACTCCAAGTCCTACTGCTAGCCACAAAGTGGTGTAGAGGAAGACAGAATTTACCAGCTTCTAATTTGGGAAATAAATATATGCCTCTATTTTGAACAAGAAATAGACAGATTTACCAATTTTGCCATCTGTTATCTGCTGTGCTCACCTCCATCTGGGTTCACATCTTGTACAGGCAATAGAATTGTCTGCACTCTATACTCAGAGACTGAACTATGCTTATGTGGTTGTGCTCATCTTTGCTTTTTTCCGCAGCTCCTCAAGACTCCTAATCAAGTAGTTTTTGCAGTTTCCCCCTTTGTACTTTATTCCTGCTTGATTTTCTTGCCATGGGGTACAGCGGGCTGGTTTTGGAGATACATATAACAATTCTTTCCAAATCAAAACACTTCCACCAACAATGTCATCTTTTCTGTCTAGCACTGCTACTAATCTTTATTTAGTTATTTACTTTACAATTTCTAGAGGGATTGGATGTGCCCAAGGCGCCCCTTTAGGCAACACTTTATATCAAGGTTCCATTTATAAATACTTCATGAAGGGCTAATGAATGATTAATAGATGTTTTAATGTATGACCAATCAATTGTTGTAGATTTCATAACATTCAACAGACAAGTAGGTTTCTTATAAGCATAGATTATAACCATATCTGACATCTTCTACTGATGAGCTTCTAAACATCAATAACATACACACTACTCATATCTGTAACATGCTTAAAACATCTTGTAATCACTGGTTAATTTTTTATAACCTATTTTGAAGCAGAGCCTGTCTGTGGAGCACATCCCTAACTGGGTCTGTGACTTTCCATTTCTATAGGATTGTAAATTTTCTTTTCATGTAAAGACTTGGAACTCCTTTTAATTTGATCTCAAATGTCAAGCTTTTCTCAGTTAGCTTCTGTATTTTCGCATCAGCCTAAGGAAATGTTCCCAGCATTTTTTTGAAAATGTGTTAGTTCTCAGACGAGGATGAGAAAATATAAAATTTAAAATGATCCAGTGAGCAAGGCATCTCTCAAAGGACATTTCATTCTGACAGGAGAACACACCTTTCACATGTTTGATAAACTTAAGTGGTGATAGAAATGTTCCTCCTTGGGATTCCCATCACCTCCAAAGAGTGAAGCCATGAGTGTGCTCTCTGCTTTATATAGAGCACCCAGCTAAACCAGACTGAACTGACCATTACAACTCATTTTCTGAAAATTTATGTCAGTCTTAATCATTTCCAATGGACAAACAGCAAGTTGGTTAGCATCTTTTCAACACATTTTGCAATCCAGAATAGACATTTCTGAATATGTAGTTGATTTGTACTGAACTTAATCACAGAGTTGAGACTCATGCTATGCTTTACCTAGAAGTTGAGACCAGATCATTAATCATATAAATTTAAAGCAGCTTCAGGTTTTCTTCAGTAGGGGGACTTTAGTTAGTCTCTCTTCTGAGTATACCCAAGCAAATATCCCACTCCCATTCAAATAAAATGCTGATTTTTCGCTAATTGCTGTTAACAGAAGTATTGAACTGCTACATCTGTGACATTAGAACAGTGTGACAGTAGAACCTAAAGAAATACAATAGGCAGAACTCAAGAAAAGAGAAAAAAAATGTTTGTTTTTTTAAAGAGGGAGTTTTATCCTTCAGTTTTAACATGTAACTTCCTCTGGGTTGTTTTGAAACCGTTCATTGTCAGTGAGACAAGAACCTGAGAAATAAGAACCCCTCAAAACTACCCAAGCTCTTTGAGCAGACAGATTATTTTTCCCAACATGAGCACAATCGCCTTTATTTTATTCACTTAGTACTCTGTGTTTCTGTGTCTGTCAAGGATTTCTCCATGATCTTTTCTTTCTTCTTTTCAGCTGGTTAACAATCCACTAGCAAGTCAAGCAGCAGCAGCTGCAGCAGCAGCAGCCATGGGCTCAATAGCAAGCTCCCAGGCCTTTGGCAATGCCCTTTCCAGTCTTCAGGGGGTCACAGGTCAACTCGTCACTAATGCACAAGGACAGGTGAGTAGAAGATGGAGGAAGCAGTGAATTCTGATGGCAGACTGATCTTGGAACCAAAATGAGTTCCGTTTGTATGACAGCAATTTAAAAGTGCACATATTGAAGGTAAATAAATATTGATTTGCCAGACAGGGGAAGAAATGGGAAGTCTGAGAAGTGGAAATAAGTTAGGTGCTGATGGAAACCCTTTTAAAGCTAGAAAAGGATTACAGATTGTTTTATTTTGTTTTGTTTTCAAATCCAACCTTTTGAAAACATCACAATATTGCAATAATACAGTATTTGAAAGTCCTGTGATTCTCAATAAATGTACCAGATGTCTTCTTCCACTTGTGTAGTTATAGTAACAGACAACTAAATTAATATGCTGTTGTGCTATTAAGACAAGACTTTTTATAAACTGTAGCATTTTGGTATTACTTCACTGTGAAGCATTTCTATAAAGGTATTAAATACTTTCAGTAAAGGAACACAAATGAAATTTTGATGAGATATCCACGATGGATTTAACTGGGTGGCTTTCTTATTTGCTGATTAACTAAATCAAGCAATTTGCAATGAATCTACCAGTCTGTGATGCAAATTCGAAAGAAACTTCTGTTTTAAAATTTTCTGAACAAAAATTTGAGCAAAGTTTATTGAGTGTCTAAAATATAAATTGTGTATTGCTTGAGATATTCTTATTTGTTGTGAAGTATTTCAGTTTTGGTTTTAGTATGACGCAGAAATATGTGCATCTGAATTCATATATGTAAATAATTCTATTAATGCAACATGCTTAAGTAGTTTTCGTATTGTAGCCACTGTCATTCTTTATTTCATTTACTAGAAATGAAATTAACACAACTTCTTTTCTGCATAAAATCTCTGCAGCAGTTCTGCCAATATAACAAATGACTGGAGCAGATCACCGAGTAATTTGTATGTCGTTATTCTAAGCCTAGTGAATTAGGTGCCCAGGTGTCCGGGAGTGCTTATGTGGTTGTTAGACCCTGGTAAACATTTATTGCAGTGATGCAACTTGTGTGATATGTGAAAGTTTAGTTTCTACTCTCACTGTTTACTATAGGGAAAAAAGAACAACAACAACAACAACAGCAACAAAAAACCCTCAAGTATGGGTTTTTTCCTGATCATTTCATATTGTTATGTTATTTAACTGGAAAAGAGGGTATATTTTCAAATTTTGCCCATTAAAAATCAAAGACAGCATTTTATAGAATGTGCCATGTTTTTTAGCATAACACATAAACAAAGATGCATCCTGAGCTTCACTATCCCCATCCAAGTCCCAGGAAAAAAAAATGCTGACCTTGTTATATTTACTGGGTGGGTGCAGAATTGTTCCATCACTACCCCGAGGGTTGAACGATGGAGCTTGTCAAAGTGAGGCCTTATCTAATGAATCATCTTATCGCAGGTGCACACCACACATATTAAAGGAGGATTGTATGAACAATGTGCCCTCTACAATAACCTTTCAATGTCTACTTTAACCCTTGTTTCAATCCCTTTTCATCAAAGGATCATTTTATGCAGCCAGCTTTAAATGGAGGCTCTCAAAAGCCTATCAAGATTTCTGGAGGGATGGGGTATTGGTTTGGAAGAGAAGTTGGTTATAATACCTATAACTCATACTCAGATCAGTTCCAACCTACAAACCTGCTTGTTTCTATCTGTGCTACAGAAATGGTTCACAATCACTACTCACATGAGACACTTGGCACCAAAACTGTTCATTGTAAGAGCTGAAGATAAAAACCCAGGCTAGTTATTCAGTAGCTTTTCCTTTATACATTCTCCTTAGAAAACATAAATAAAGGGTAGACATTAATTGCATGTTTAAAAAAAAAAGTTCCTACTGTCACTGTATCACCAAATGAAACTACAGATTCCATCAGACTGAGTCTGGTTTATTCCACATATAATATGAAGTCCAATAATTCTACAAGTTGCAGAGAAAGGAACAATCTTCCACTATTTTGGGGTGAAACTACAGAATCTGACTGACTAACTCCTTTAAATAAGTGTTGTCTTTTTATTACTTATTTTTACAGATGTTTCTTGATTTATAATCAGTACTGCTGACCTCACTGCAATATAAATAAATATTAAATAGGTAAAGTAACACGGATTTTTATAATATTCAGCATAAAACTATATTGCATATGACATTCTTCTGAAATTATCTGACTGCAAAAAAGGACGTATTCAGTATATTTAAATTACATTCCATAAATTAAATTACATTCCTTGCAAATTAAATAAAATTATTAAAACTAATATTTTGTTTCTTCAAAATTGAGAACGTAAGTGAATGGTAACTTGGGATGCCTCAATTTGTGAATGGTCTTTTTAGACCTCATTAAGGAGCTCTATTTCCATGATATGTTAAGAATCTGCTCTTTGAACATTGCCTTCTTCAAAGAGGCAAGTAAGACACCCAAAAATCTTTCCGCTACTGTAAGAGTGGGTGACTTATCAGACTGTTTGTATGTGCAGTCTTTGTAACTATATGCTGCTCCTTTTATAGAAAGTCGAGGCTTATAAATGTCCATCTGTCTGCCTAAATATATAGTGATCAGTAAACCCAGGAGACGGGAAGCTGTAGGTCAAATCAAAGATTCTATGGCGAATTTAGGGAAATGATCTTTTAAATGACATATGGCATATCCTTAATACCCAAAAGCCTAAGAGTTCTTACATTCTCAATAAAAAAAATTATATGCATATAACAAATATTTATGCTGTGTACTTGTTTGCACAGTGATTATATGATTTGTTTATCCTTTGGATGGCAATATGAACTGTAATACCAGAGCTCCTGAAGATCACTGTAAAAGAAGATCTAATCCATTGGAATAATATGTCTAGATCACCAGATTAATTTGATATAGTACAGATAGAAGACTCTAAATCAAATGTTCATTTTCAGAGGCGTATTATGAAGAGCTATTGGCCCATGTAACTGCTTATATTCTGTTAGCCCTCAGCACTTTCCAGAACGCATTTGCAGGACTGGATTTTCATATATTAAGCATATAGGCAAGGGTAGCAGAAATGCTAGAATCTGCCTTGTCAGTTGACGCACTGTGATTTCAAAGTGAAGTTGTGAAGCCATCCACCCTTCAGCTTCAGCCTACCCTTTTAGTAGGATCATAGTAGTTCCATTTCTGCACTTGAATTCATTATAAGAACCAGAAACCCCTCTATTTTTATCTGCAAGTCAATGGAAATACTAAGGGGCTTGAGTGTGTTTCCTGTGTCTATTAAGTATGTTATATATGTTTATTTTATTTGGTTTTTTTTTTAGCTCCGTTGTAAAGAGATGGAATGATAACAATATGGAAACATGGCTGATGCTTCTGGATTCTATAAATACTACCTGCAAGCAAGTTTTCTGCTTGACTAAAGCATAAAACTAAATTGTCTATCAATTGCATTCATGTAAATCTTTTGACATCAGCAGAATCAAATACACTTAACCAAGGCTGCTGAGTAAGATTGGTTTCATTTTGAGAAAGATGTGAGCTGTTTAATTGGGAAAAAAAATTAAAAAACAATCCTAATTCAACAGTTACAAAATACCATTTTTACCTTAAGGAGTAAAAAAATAGTATGACAAGGGCTGTTGATGTTCTGAATTGTTTTATGGTTAAAGAGAGCAATATATTGCATTTCCTGATAGGTTACTAAGAAGAGTTTAAGTACGGTGTAATTGCACAGTGCATATTTCAGTTGATCTAACAGATAGCATCCATAGAATCTAAGCATGCCCTTGAAGGAACTCAGCCTTCATTGTGCCTATGGCTTGCTCTTTAGATAGAAAAACCTTCTGTATATGAAAAACCTTGAACAGTTCTACCCCAGCAATTAACAAAAATAACTAATTTTTGAGAGTTGTAGTCTACAAGTAGCTTAGAAAACTAAATGGAAAGAGAGGCATTGTTGATCCAATTAGATAATAGAAGTACTTTGGTTCTCATTATTCTGATGAGAGGGTACACGTTTGCTCTTTGAGCTTCTTGATGGTAAATGGTGCTAATGAGGCCTGATGGATTCCCTGCTCCTAACAAGCCTCTCAGCAGAGCGAGTGATTACAATGGAGATAGATTTGATGGGATGCTCTCCCTTTTGTAGTGTCTCAGCTGCTGACACTCTGCGACATAATCAGGTCACAGAGCCGGTCACAGCCATCAGCAAAAGCCATAGCTCTATCCCTCATTATTAAAGTGCATTATTCAGTTCCAGGCCCTCACAATACTGCCAAGGGCCTTTTCTTCTTTTTTTTGTTAAGCATCAGTTCTCAAACACAAGGGTTAATAAAATCATCAGCTAAAGAACTAGTAAATTAAAGAAATGGAAATAAAGTGCCTCCCTTTCAAATCCTTTGAAGGATCACAATTAAATAACTAGGGAAATTCTCATCACCACGTACTCTACAGTACAATGTAATATGTCATGTGCAATAAAAACAAGGAATAGGATTTTGAAAAATAGCATTGTCCTTATTGTGGACTGGCTTGGAAAGCACTGAAGTATCTCTCATTCAGAAGGGAAATTCTGCCTTGCCAACTATTATATATGTACATGGAGACAGTATAATTTTCACAGTTTTCTGAGTGTTTTGTTTTGTTTTGTTTTCTCTCGACATGGTAAGAATTACTTGCAAACTGAATATGTAGTCCTAAGCATAGCAGCTGTCCTATCTTAGTTAAAGTGGATGAGGACACAGTCTGGACATATATGATAGGCCATGGTGCTAGGACTAACCAATTGCCACAGACAAGACCATCGCCTTCTTTTTGATAATGAGCTAATTTCAAAATGGTGGCATAAATAATGATTTTAGCTTTTCTCTTTCTATTCTGATAAATCTGAGTTGAGACTCACTACCAGTGGAAAATACACTTTTAAAATCTGAGTGTTTAAATCCATTTTAGTTAAACTGATCAGAAAAGAACAGCAGAGTCTGATTTTTTTGTTTGTTTGTTTCAGTTTAATTTCAGCTGGTTAGCAGCAGCTAAATCAAAGATATTCTGATATATTAAGATATTCTGATACTGAAATGTATAGCTTTACAAGGATTTACACTGCTTATTTTAAATCACTTTGAAGTACATATTCTGTGGCAATAGTGCATTCCTTTTTGTAGAGGTATATATAGTGCTACTTTTATCTTGCTCTGTTCACCACGTTTTTGTTTGTTTGTTTGTTTTTTAATCTGTGTTCTGCTGGCACAATAGGCTATGACAAGGAAAGTATGTGAGTACATGCATATAAAAAGCCACTTCTGAAACTTCCAGTGTTCTTAAGCCACAGCTGCAAGAATCTCTTGACGTCTGTAGGTTAATACAAAGATCTGTGTGAAGTAGTATAAACAGTAGTACAAAATTAGTAATGTTCTCCAAGAAGATATTTTAGAGATTGGTACGTGACATAGACTTTGTTTTTCCCTAACCACAAAATCAGCAGCTGTTATTGGGAATGCAAAGTGAGCCTTTTTCTGGGACTTAAATGCAGGATGACGATTGTTACTTCTATGTTTTGGGTGGTTTTTTGTTTGTTTAATTTCTTTTAACTATCACAGAATTTCTAAGGGGCCAAAGACATTTAATGAGTGTCAGTCCTTGAAGTCCTTCTGAATATGTGTAATTCACATTGTTATTCAGGTGTGCTATGTTCTTCAGCCTTTCCTCTCAACAATCTTTAGCATTACCACATCTGGTTCCGCTTTACAATTCTAATACATGTTAAGCACTAATATTTTAGCTCTCACAACATCTAACGGTACTTAGAAAAAAATAAACAATAATTGTTTAAATGGTGGCTACAAACAATGTCTTCCCAAAGTGAAGATTGACAGAAATCTGAATAGGTGGTATCAGATTGGTATATACTAAGAAAATTAAATGAGAAGCCTGAGATAATAAAACAGACATGCTTTGAAGGAATGGTTAGAAGGGGTTATTGTAACACTGAGATAGATTTAAGAACATTCCTTGGGAAAGTCTTTGCCAGGAGAATCTGTTTTGACAGGCCTTCATATTAATATATTAAATTACTGCTGGGTGGAGCCTTACTCTCTATTTTTACCCTCAAAGTTTCAGTGAGCTGAATACATGCAGTTTGGCTGCTCAAAAGGGCACACTATAAGAAAAGGTCAGTTGTAAGAAAAGATTTGTTTTTCTTTTGGTTCCCCTCCTACAGCTAAACATCAAAATAATAAAAAAAAATAAAAATCCAGCATTAAAAAAAAAAAATCCAAAATTAATTGGTTGCAAAAATGCTTCAGAATCACAATATTACAAGCTTGAAAACTGCTTGGACAAAGAAGCCAAACTTAATGTAGAAGCAATACCACTTTCTTCCAAAACTACTAGAAAATGGGTATGAGAATGGAACAGTTCAGACTAGCTGTTGACCTGAAGTCTAGAAGTAGAGGAGATTCCAGTTTTCAAAAACAAAACAAAACAAAATTAAAAAAAAAACACACCAAGACAAGAGCTGGTGTGTTGTGAATAGGAACTGCAAGGGCAACACAATCATTTAAGAATAAGGTAGAACTTCTCCTTACTGCAAAATATATACTCAAACTGTACTGGTTCACAGCTGAAGCCTCCAATTAGATTTACCAAGAAAATGTTAATTGTGTACTGAAATTCCTATGAGTTTGAAAATTATCAGCATCTATCCAGAAAGGTCACTGTAATTTCTTTCATTTAGATTGCATCAAATCTTACTTCACACTTCAGATCTATAGCCTCTTGCCTGGATCTCTCTCAAAGTTCTGGATCTCTGACAATTTTTTGCAGAGATGTCTGAGTCTTATTTTCAGAACCAACTTACATACTTACAAGAGCCTGAGTTTCCCTCAATTAGAGAGCACTGCAAGCAATCTCCAGTACGTTTACGTATCGCAAGCAGTGCCATTTTAGCACAGATCCCAGAAGCCAAAAGTCTTAGTAGTAGGGTATTCAGGCTGGACTAATTAATCCTTCTTCTCAACAAGGTGACATAGAATCTAGCTCATCAGCCATTAGATCTAGGGTCTGCCAGCATGCTGTGTTACATGTAGTAAAGACACTTCGTAGAGAGCCTTAAAAGCCTGAAGTATTCAGGTACTTTTGAAAATGTTATTCACTCATCTTAATTAAATCTTTCCAGTGAGAAATACTGCCATTTTGTTAGTCTTCTTAATTACTCTTGCATGGAGGAGGAAGCCAAAGTAACTATTATTTCTTCTTTCCTGCCATTTTCATGAAAGCTGACCAGTAAATGAAGATGCACCTACTCCTATAATCTGCCCAGCATCATGAGGGAGCTATAAGCATGGAGAATTTTCATTGTTATCTCCAGCGACACACATCACAATCAATGAAATCTCTACTCTGTGGAAGTTCTTACAGTGCTCATCTTATCACTGCATCTTATCACCTTCCAGTAACGTATTAAGAACATGACTGCTGACTGTCACAAATCAGTCTTCTCCTTCCAACGAGAACTTTGTAGTATATGGCTGTTGTCTGATAAGATCATTTGTTTTTGTCTCATCTTGTTAAGATTTTGTTTTCTTTCCCTTTTGAGTTAAGGTTTTGTTTTCATCTAGTTTTTAAAAATCCTTTTGGAGATACATATTGTTGGTATTTGCATTAGAGAGACCAATAACAGAAACATACTTAGCTTTTGTAGCAAAATGTGATGAAACGAGTGGTGGTAAACTGATGAATAGTGCTTTATTACTGTTGGAATTTATTCCAAGCCCTTGGCCAGCCTCTGAAAACAATTTTTGCTGTACACATAGGAGTTTTGACCATTATTATTCCAGAAGACTGAAATCATCAATTAAGACCTTTGTCCAAGACCATTAGGTGACTATTTAGATTACTGAGAATCTGACCACAGAGGAACTTGAATGTAAATGCTGAAATCTTCCTGTTCGTCAAGAATCCTTTAAGATAGCATTAACAAAGGAATAGATAGAGCTGATACATGGAGACAATGGCAAGAAATGTCCTTTCTATATTACTGATGTTTCCCAGGCAGTGAAAGTTTCCTGCTCAGGGATATTACATCATTGCATGCCTCCAGGAGTTGACAAATTTGAGAATAATTTGAGAATACATCATCATACAGCTAGAAGTGATAGGAGCTCTGCTACATGAGAAATTGACATGAGAATGGCATCCAAGACTGTTAATTTTGTCATTTCTCCTTTGGACTGTCCAAAGCTTCTTACAAGAGTGCGCTCTGTGAGTTTCAGTTAAGAAAGACCATAGAAGATCACTATGTGGTAAGTGGAAGTCAGTGAACAATGATACATATTCAAGATCCTTAACTGACTGGAAGAGTGCTGTAGCTATTTCAGGAAGGTTTGGAATTTCTTAGATGTCACAGGTCACAATTCACAAAAGAAGGACATTGGACTGTCTTGTAGGGATGTAGTCTTGACATCTGATTTTTAATCATAGAATCATAGAATGGCCTGGGTTGCAAAGGACCACAATGATCATCCAGTTCCAACCCCCTGCTGTGTGCAGGTCACCAACCAGCAGCCCAGGCTGCCCAGAGCCACATCCAGCCTGGCCTTGAATGCCTGCAGGGATGGGGCATCCACAACCTACTTGGGCAACCTGTGCCAGTGCCTCACCACCCTCTGGGTGAAAAACTTCCTCCTAATATCCAACCTAAACCTCCCTTGCATCAGTTTAAAACCATTTCCCCTCGTCCTATCACCATCCACCCTCACAAGCAGGCATTCCCCCTCCTGTTTATACGCTCCCTTCAAGCACTGGAAGGCCACAATGAGGTCTCCCTGCAGCCTTCTATTCTCCAAGCTAAACAAGCCCAGTTCCCTCAACCTTTCCTCATATGAGAGGTGCTCCAGCCCTCTGCCCATCTCAGTGCCCTCCTCTGGACCCGCTCCAAGAGCTCCACATCCTTCCTGTGCTGGGGGCCCCAGGCCTGGACGCAGCACTGCAGATGGGGCCTCACAAGAGCCCAGTAGAGGGGCACAATCACCTCCCTCTCCCTGCTGGCCACCCCTGTTTTCATGCAGCCCAGAACACAGTTGGCCTTCTGGGCTGCAAGCACACACTGCTGGCTCATGTCCAGCTTCTTGTCCACCAGGACCCCCAAGTCCTTCTCCTCAGGGCTGCTCTCAAGGAGACCTTCCCCCAGTCTGAATAAATACCTGTGATTGCCCCAACTCAACTGCAGCACCCTGCACTTGGCCTTATTGAACCTCATTAGATTGACATGGACCCACTTCTCCAGCCTGTCCAGGTCCCTCTGGGTGGCTTCCCTTCCCTCCAATGCATCAACTACACCACTCAGCTTGTTGTCATCCACAAACTTGCTGAGGGTGCACTCGATGTCATTGTCTGTATCACTGATGAAGATGTTGAAGAGCACCAGTCCCAAGATCGACCCCTGAGGAACACCGCTTGTGACCGGCCTCAGAATCATTAATCACAACCTGTTGTCTGTGACCCCAGTTCCTAATCCACTGAATAGTCCATCCTTCGACGAATGTTTTAAAGATACCAGTGAGGAGATAAAATCTGGGGATCCTATGATTGCAGAGCAGTCAGCATTTGTTTTGAAATCTGAAAGGGTGAGGAGTCCAGATATATTAGCAATATCTTGCAAAGAATTTCAAAAAGAATAAAATTTTCTTCCCTAAACAGTCTTCATAAACAGAGGAGAAAAAAAAGTTTCAGAAGCATTTGATCGACTCATTTGACAGTAAGCCAACAACTGAGTTGTACTTGTGTAGTGTTTGTAGTGATAGAACCAACCTGATGCATATCCATATGCTACCAAGTAGTCCATTAAACAGGAATCGTTCTGGAATAGAAATAGCTCAGATTTCTGGTTTGACTCTGTAATATTGCTGTGTTTTTTCATACATGTTGCATCTGTGAATGGCGGCAGGGAAACTTCAAGCAGAAAAAAGATTGCAGTCCTAAAACCATGAATGGACATTTAGTCTGTCTTTCTAAATGTGTATATGAGTTTGTCTTTTTTTTTTTTTTTCAGAGACTGACATGTTAGGCTTCAGCATGTATTTATGTAAATGGCCCAGATATGAAAAAGAAAAAAGGGCTTTGAAATACCTATGCTGACGTTATTGAATGCATACGATTTTTAAAGTACCTTTTTCACTTAAATTTCCTTCTTCATGCATTAATTAAATATTATCTCTAGAATAAGTATCTCTCATAGAAGATAAATGTATTATTGTCACATCATAATGGAAAAAAATGACAGAATCTTTTTCCTTAAGCGCAGAAAAAGAACTTATTAATATAAAGAAAACACTCATACCCCTCAAGCAATTCTGCCTTGGCTTCAGAGGGAACCTTTCCTAGTCTACTCTCATGTCTATCTTTGTGCTAGAGATTGAAGAAAGCAATACATATATCCTTCCAGTTTAAAAATCAATCCACTTTTCAGGAGATAATTTAATATCAAAACATGATGTACCCAGTATCTAAATATACATTCATTTTAATGTTTGACGCATCAAATACTCTGACATAGCAAGCTTTCAAAATAAATGGTTTGTCTTAGAGGTTGGATATGTCATATTAGCATCCACCCAGCAGATAAGAGAAAGAGAAATAGATCAGAGTGATCAGAACATCAGGGAGACAGTTTAGAGAGAGATGAGAGAGTCCAGGTACATCTTGTAATGTTAAAAAAAAAAACACAAACAAAAACAAACAAACAAAAAACCTAGCTAGCAAGAAAGAAAATGTATAAATAGGTCACTGCAGCCCCACTGAAAAAAGTTTAATTTAAACTTTTAAGTCATCATCTCCACTCCCTTCGTTGCAGCCTGCACATTAAGTTGAGACATGACTTTCTTGATAGCATAGACAGAGGGCTTCAAAGTAAAGATTATATGAGACTCATGCAGCGCCCTAGCTCTAAGGTAGAATCAGCATCATTTGGCATGCTAAACTTTCAGCCTCCTTTTTTTCTCAGTTCTTTTTGTACAAACTGGTTTTGTACCTGTCCTGGTTTGGTTCTTTCAGTTCCTTCCCTAAATGGAAGCATAAAGCCATGTGGAAGAAAGAACACTGTTGAACAAACATCTGGTAACAATGTCAGTGAAAGACCCCAGAGATGCTGGCATATCCAGTTTCCTCATTCGTGTTCTACTTCCTGTATCTCCACTACTTCTGCTTCTTGTCAGCAGCTCTTTGCCTCGCACTTTATCTGGGATTCAGTTACTTAAATGTAAATCCTCAGAGGTACTGTAGGTGTTACACAACATTCCGTCAGGCCTTCTGTAGCCAATTCAGAAATATACTCTTCCCTTTAAGTCTTATCCTAACTAAATTCTAAAGAATTTCATACAGAGTAGATGTCTTTTCTCCAGCTAATCGTTTCCCACTTACATGTATGTACGCATGCGTGTCCATACACTGATACACAGCTTAGCATACATGAACAACATCATCTGGTTTTGTGAAGCCCCAAACCATTACTACAAGCAAATGAAAGACAGGTTTTGGAAGGACTTCTAAATCTCAGAGGCAATTTGAAAAGGGTTCTTGAATCCCTGGAGCTTACATGAAGCTTCATGTCTTCAGGGAAGGATACAGGTACCCCAGATGACTAACAATTACAGGTTTTTTTAATTACCTCATTTAGCCATGCTTGAGTTCCCCCGAACCTCTGGAATCTTTTTAATTTTTACCCTGGACACAAGTGAAAATAAACCAAACCTTCTCACCTTAGCATGAGAGATGCCATGCTGCTCACTTTTGCCTCAAATCTGTCTCTAGAGTAATGTTAGAAATATATAATCATGACTGTACACTCTGTATTGATTGTATACAGTCTATTAATTGAGAAATGAAACTAGGCTTGTATTTTTCTAACTGTTTAATTCCCACCAAGAGCTGAACAGTAGTGAATGATTGCAAAATCGAAGTTAGGGTATTCGGTACCTTAACACACTACCCCTTCACTGCTAGGTAGTACCACATGGCCTAGTATTGGCAAGCTCTGTGCAGGAAGACAGAGTGAGGTATTTAAAAGATCAAGAAAATTATTTTGCAAGATACTCCTTTAGCTAAAGCAGAAAGTTTAGGAATCTCTTGGCAGAGAAGGTAGATAAATCATAATGTTCCCACCTTTGAATGAGAACATTTAAATGTCATTAGAAAAGAATGACACATTCTTCTCTGACACATTAGAGAATTTTTGCTACAATGACCAAAACATTGTCCTGCACAATATCCTGGTCAACAAACTGGAGAAAAATGGTTTTGATGGATGGAACACTCAGGTGAATATGGAACACTCGGGTCAGATGGAACACCTGATGCGGATAAAGAACTGGCTGGATGGTCACACTCAGAGTTGCAGTCAACAGTTCAGTGTCCAAGTGGAGACCAGTGACAAGTGGCGTTCCTCAGGGATTTGTGTTGGGACTGGTGGTATTTAATATCTTTGTAGGCAACATGGACAGTGGAATCAAGTGCACTCTCATAAAATTTGCAGACACCAAGCTGAGTAGTGCAATTGACTAGAGGCAAGGGATACCATCCAGAGGGACCTGGACAGGTTTGAGAGGTGGACATCATGAAGTTAAATGAAGCAAAGTACAAGGTCCTGCACATGAGTCAGAGCAATCCCAAGCACAAAAACAGGGTGGGCAGAAAATGGCTTGAAAACAGACCGAGGGAAAAAAATTTGGGGGTGTCAGTTGATGAAAATCTTGATATGAGCCGGCAACGTGTGCTTGCAATGCAGAAGGCCAACCATATCCTTGGCTGCATCAAGAGAAGCGTAACCAGCAGGTCAAGAGAGTTGATTCTGACTCTCTGCTCTGCTCTCATGAGATTCCACCTGGGCTACTGTGTCCAGTTCTGGTGCCCCCCAAACAAGAAGGATGTTGAGCTGTTGGAGCGGGTCCAGAGGAAAGCCATGAAGATGATCAGAGGGCTGGAGCATCTCCCCAAAGAGGACAGGCTGGGAGAGCTGGGGCTATTCAGCCTGGAGAAAAGAATGTTCTGGGGAGACCTTACAGCTGCCTTCCAGTAGCTGAAGGAGGCCTACAGGAAAGCTGGGAAGGGACATTATATAAGGGCATGTAGCAATAGGATGAGGGGAAATGGATTTAAACTGAAAGAGGATAGATTTCAACTAGACATTAGGAAGAAACTATTTACTGTGAGGGAACACAGGTGGACAAACAAGGTTTTGGATGCCCCTTCCCTAGAGGCATTCAAGGCCTGGCTGGATGGGGTTTTGAGCAACCTGGTCTAGTGGGAGGTGTCTCTGCATATAGCAGGGGGTCTGGAACTAGGTGATCCTAAAGATCCCTTCCAACATAAACCATTCTATGATTCTGTGATTCTATAAAAACAAAAATCAGCCCACAGTATTTAATGACTACTTAGAAAGTTTGAAAATTTTGGTTTTAGTTTTCTTAAAAAAAATGAGAAGAGTTTCTAACTAGACTCTGCGTCACTGATCACAACCCTCTGAGCTCTACCAGCCAGATGGTTCTCAATCCACCAAACTGTCTGCTTGTCTGTTCCTCAATTCCTAAGCTTACCTAGGTGGATGCTATGGGATCCACTACTCTTCCCTTGTCTACCCAGCCAGGCACCTCTCCTAATCACTATGATCTTTCCAAGATGATAGAGTGGCTTGGCAATCACTTCTAATAGCTCCATCAGCATTTGTGGGTACATCCCATCATAGTCCATGGATTTATGTGCAAGTTTACCTAGGTGGTCTCTGATCAGATCCTTCTCGAATTTTGACTGGTCACCAGCTGGATTTAATTCCATTCACCACCACTCTCTGGTCTCAACTGTCCAGATGTGTTTTTACCCAGCGAAGAGTGTACTTGTCCAAGACACAGGCTGCCAGCTTCCCCAGGAGAATACTGGGGGAGACCATGTCAAAGGCTTTGCTGAAGTCTAGTAGACTATGTCAGCAGCCTTTCCCTCATCCACCAGGCTGGTCACCTGGTCATAGAAGGAGATTAGGTTAGTGAAGCAGGACCTGCCTTTCGAGAACCCATTCAGGCTGGACCCACAGTTGTCCCACATGTGCTGTGTGATCTCACTCAAGGTGATCACTTCCATAATCTTTCCTGGCATGGAGTTCACACTGACAAGCCTGTAGTTTGTTGGATCCTCCTTACAACCTTTCTTATTGATGAGCATCACATTAGCAAGTCTCCAGTCACCTGGACCTCTCAGGTTGACCAGTACCACTGATAAACAGTGGAAAGTGGTCTGGCAATCACATCCTTCAGGTCCTTCAGCACCTGGGTGGATCCTGTCTGGCCTCATGGGCTTGTAACAGTCCAGGTGGAGTAGTAGGTCTCTAGTGATTTCACATGAATCATGGGGGGTTTATTCTGCTCCCTATCTCAGACTTCCAGGTCATGGGGTAGAGTAGCCCAAGGATAATTGGTCTGAAAACTAAAGACAAGTGTAGAAAAGGCATTGAGAACCTCAACCTAATCCTCCTTTTTCCATGAGCTGCTTACTTCTCTATGTGGGTTGGTCTCCTGCAACTTTTATCTGATTTCTTACTCTTAGGCATGTGCCAAACTTCACCTTGGAGGAAGTGGTGCCTGAACATCAACCAACTCTCATAGGTCCCCTTACCTTCCAATGCTCTAACCCATGGAATTCCTCCAAGTGGGTCTTTGAAGGACAAAGGACTGTCCTGTAGTCCAGGAAAGTCTTAAGCTCCACATGGTAGTCACGGGAGTTTTAACGCAGATCCCAGTAGCACCTGATGATGGTCACACAGAACTTACCCTGTTTGGAGTATTTTTCAATTTTTGTGGAAACTGTGGTTTACCCTGTATTTTGCTTGTTCACCTGTTTGTGTTTCCTGTATAAATAGAGAATTAGCATCCCAGAGACGAAAGGTAATGATATCTGCTTTAGTTATTTAATGTGTGCTCAACTTGAACTAAATAATGTATAGAAATGTGAAAGGAGGGCCTTTCTATTCAGCAGTTTTTCTTGCAAGTAGGATTAAGTATCTAATCTGTGGCAAGTTATTATTTAGAAACCAGCTGGGAATAAATGAACTTTTCATCTCTGAGATTCTTTGGGTTTACAAGAAGACTTTAAGCCTACAGTAGTCAAGATAAAATCTCTCCCTTTGATAAATTACTTAATATATTTCTCTGGGCATTTACCCTATTACTTTTGTTAGGGTGTTCTAAATCCTAAGACCACGGGCCAGTTTAAAAGAATTTCCAGCACAGCTCCAACCAGCATAAGAACTTCTGTCCTAAAAATTGCCAAGCACCTGTGTTCAAATAGTTTAAGCCACACGTTTAATTTAAACTGAACAAACACGTTTTGAAGCTCAACCATCATAGTTATTTTCAACTTTACTAAGTATTGCTAATATTTGTATTTACTCCCAAATATTATATATGCTCAAAGGAGGAGCTCATATTTCATTCCAAATATTCTGTTTTTCTTCAGAAACAAAAGTGGAATGCTGTTCATGGAATTCTTCTCCTTTTCTTTTTTCTTTTATTATTATTATTATACTTTACTCTGTATTGTTGATGGTTGTGGTGATTTCACACTGAAGGTTAAGCTCCACCACTCCCTCTCCTCAAAAGAACAGAGGGAGAAAACACTGTGGAAAGAGCTCATGAGCTGAGATAAGGACAGGGAGATTGCTCACCAATGAATATCACAGACAAAACATTCAGTGTAGGGAGTTTAATATAATTTATTGCCTATTGCTAACAGACTAGAGCAGTGAGAAACTAAAAATAAGCTAAAAACACACCTCCCCACCCCTCTCTTCCACCTTCTTTACCTCCTGTCCTTGACTGACACAAGGGAATGAGGAATGGGTGCTGTGGTCAGTTCAGAACACTTCATCTCTGCTAGTCCCCCATGCTTCCTCTGCCCCTGCTCCAATATGGTGTCTGTTCCACAGGATGTTGTCCTTTCCAAAACAATTCTCGATGGGCTTCATACAGGATAAAGCTCTCCCAGCAGTGCTCCAACATGGCCCCTTACCATGAGGTCCATCCTTCAGGAGAAAACTGCTTCAGCACAGGTCCCTGCAGGCAGCAGCTCCCCCAGCCATGCTGCCCCACTGCAGCTTCCTCTCCAGGGGCAGCAGCTCCAGTCTGGGACTGCTCCTGCAGGGGCTCTGCATAGGCTGCGGCCTCCTCCAGGCCGCGTCCACTGCTGCCCTGTGGGCTTCTCCAAAAATGCTCGTGGAGATGAGCTCTGTGTTGTGCCCAAGGGCTGCAGGGGGACAGCTTTTCCAGCACAGGCCCCTCCTGGGCTACGGAGGAACTTCAGCTCCATATCTGGAGCAACGTCTGCCCTCCTTTTGCATTTACCTTGGTTGGTGGTGCAGATCTGTTTGTCTCACATCCATAACTCCTCTCTGCCAACTGCTGTTGCACAGCAGTGCTTCCCTTCCTTAAATATGCCCTCCCAGAGTCACAGCCAGCATCACTCATGGCTCAGCTCTGGCAACAGCAGGGACCTGTCCTGGAGCAGCTGGAGCTGGCTCTGATCTGATGCGGGGCAGCTGCAGGGCTCTGTTCACAGGGCCCAACACTTCTGACCTCCTGCTAGAAAAACCTGGCCATATAATCCCAAAACAGTGGTGTCCTTAGTAATCTACTAAACGAAAACAGAGAATCATACAGCCTTTACTCAAGGCAAGACTCAATTGCATTTGAAAACCATCTGCAGGCATTACAGTGAATGTATGGAGTGCGAGATAACATTCTTATTACCGTATTACTTTAATAGCAACTGAGAGACAGAAGTTGCTGTTTCCACTTTGCACTTCCCCAGCCTATCTTCTGTAAGGGAGCTGTTGCTTCTTGTCAATTAACTCACTCTAATTGGCTCCTGTTTCTTCTCTAACTATATCCCTTTGGCTTTGACTGTGGCACAGCACAGCTTATTCTTAAGCACCTTTTTTTTTTTTTTCCTCCAAATTTCCTATCAAAGTCACACCCTTTGGAAAGAAAGATATGATAAAGAGTTTCAATACTTGTGCTATCTTTTTTTATCTTTTGTGGTTTACAATAGAACCTGAATCATCATAAGAATGCGCCATAATTCTGTATTTTAGATGACGAACAGCTGTAAAAGAAGGGGGGGAAGGAGTCAACAATTTTCTACCTGACTCTGTGTCTTAAAAATAAAAGTAAAAAAAAAAAAAAAAAAAGATCGTCAGTGGGTAAAGGTGCAAATTGTTCACCTCTAAAAAGAGGGGTACAACTTCTCTAGGTATAAACTCATTAACATAATTATAATGAGTTATGTTCTTTGTTGTGAGAAAGGAGAAATTGTGTGGTCTCACCCTAAAGAACATTAAAAAAACATTACTGACAGGAAATTGAAAAAGTAATATATGTCTGAATGAATATGACAACTTTTTTCTGATAGAGCAGATAGATAAATGTCACATACAAGTTTCAAAATACATTTAATTTTGCCACCACAATGGATATTCTCTTCATAAAATATATATGAATCAGGTTTGAATCATAAAATTTGACTGTGATAAACAAATGCATATTTGATAACCTTTTTTTTTTTTTTTTTTGAGAGAGAGAGAGAGAGAAAAAGAGAGGCTTATTTCTTTTTTGGAGGTTATTTGTTGTTTACACATCTTTACATTTTCATTTCTGAACAATGCAATGTGGGTGACACATTTTATGCACATTGAGCCTGAATGAACCTTCATTTTAATCTAAGACATGGGTTACTTTTCTCTTCTGGGAGGAACCGAGGAAGGAGAGACAGGTAGATGCACAGACTCTTAACTACCTTTGTCAGACATCACTGCGTTTTCTGAGCACTGTTCAGGAGTGGGTGGTGGA
This sequence comes from Perdix hodgsoniae, assembly GCA_035772895.1. NCBI lineage: Eukaryota > Metazoa > Chordata > Aves > Galliformes > Phasianidae > Perdix > Perdix hodgsoniae. The sequence continues at coordinate 550,724 of JAPSGF010000088.1, forward strand.
TAAGAAATGCATGTAAGTATCTTCAGAGCGCTGGGCTAGAGGAAGGGTCACAGTAACAGTGCACTGTTTTTTTTATTTTCTAAGCAGCAACTCTCAAACTAGAGGCCAGGTTGTCCATGTCCCAGGAGATTCGAAAGCAGCTTCCTGTTAAAAGCTGCAGAGTAAATGAAAGTTTTAGGTTTTCACAAATGCATGGAGCTTTGGGGGAGGAGGTAACAAGGGGAGTGTCCTCTTGTTTTGCATTTTCCAGACTCAGATCCACCAGGGAAGCAAAACCCTTCTGCACCGTTGGAGCATACAGTATAGTACACATCCTGACAACATGAAGACTTCCTCATCCTTTTCAAAGTAGGGACTACCTTTCTTTCTACACTACCTAACGTATTTAGCCTTCTAGTTGTTAGCTGAGGCTGCCCTAGTGTAAGTAAGTGCTAGAGGAGACCACTGCATCAGTGGATGCAGTGGCTATAGAGAAGGAAGTCTGTTATAATCCAGAAGCATCCCTAAGGATTCTAGTACTGCATATAAAACTATGCTAAAGAGGAAAGTAGAATTATATTTTATTACCTCTTTTATCAGTCTTTTAGTATAAACTCCTGCAGCATCATGAGCAGAAGTGGATGAGTTTTGTGGGGGGGTTTTGTCATTGCCAAATTTTTTGGAAAAATGGCATTCAACCTAAATATAAAGTGTATCAATTTGGTAAATTATTTTCCATAAAAATTTAAACTACATTGTCTGGATCAGATTTAAGTGTCTCAGTTTTACATGTTCTATTTGAACAGCTTTTTCAGATTTTTACTTCATTTTCAGTTTAGCTTTAATTCCATTTTGAAGTGAAAACAAAAATAAAATCACAATTTCCAAATTTATTTGCAGAAAACCTATTGAGTTACCAGTGAGAAGAATGGGTTCTGTATGAACAGGGAAAAAGAGAAATAATCCCTACATTTTTCTACGATTAATTGAAAGCAAGACCTGAGAAAACCAGTCAAAAACAGACCTTAGTTGTGCAAGATACAAGTTAACCAAAGACTGTTCATAATTTCAAAAGGACAAGCTGCAGCTAGATCCAAACTTCAACCTGTGTAATATTCAAGTCCCAGGAGCCGTTACATTCCGGTCAGCAAATTCACTTCTGATTTTTATTAGTAAAAGCCAAATCAGAGAGAGGCCTGATAATATTATACAGGCATAACTCCTACAGGCTAAAATGGACTCTGAAGACAATTTGCGTTACTTTCAATGAATGTGAAACCCTGAGATTAAATTTTCCTAAAATATATTACCCTGGCAATTGGCATCAGAACCCCCAGCAGAATGCTAAGTGCAGTGTAACCAGTGGGTCTTTGAGTGAAACTCAGCAGCTCTTCTAAATGACTGTGGGATTCCAGTTATTCAGTCCACTCCTGACTACACACTGATATGATCCAAGACAGTTTTCTATCCAATACTAATTAGGAGCTGAAAAAAGCATGGCTATTGTGTATGTTAAGAGCAAATATGCTTGCAAACTAATGACTTCCCCTGAATGAAGGAGGAAAAAGAACTCATGGGGTCTAGAAGACTCAGTCGGTAGAACCACAAACAATATTTTTGTAGGCCTTAGTACATTAGATGTCACAATTTTGGCATATTTTGGTACCTTGGCAATTAATAAAATTTCTATTCTGTCTAGCCTCTTCCTCAAAACTTACTGGCACTATTCCAGTATCTTTAAGCATTTAAAAGGATCAAAGAGCCTTTTAAGTGTATTTTACTATGTCTTGCTCTGCGCAGGAAGAAACCATCTTGATACGGTCTCACGAGCAATTAATATATTCAGTTCTGTCTTAGAAGTGGTCACGATTCCTTTACTTAGAAAACTGAACATTTGCTATTACCCACAGTTAAAATGTTCTATATACGAATGGTACTGTGACATTTGCACTTCACTCATCCTGTGATCCTTATGGGTGTCTCCCAGTTTAGGATATTCTATGAAGCATGAACATGTTATATAATACAGTTTCTTTGTTTTTTTATTTGACTAACAGTATTTTTACTGTTTATTGCCTACAGTACCACCATAATCATGACCAGAATACTGTGCTTTCAGCAGCTGGTTCTAAAAAAAAAAAGGTGGCTTGTCCCAAAAAATTTGCAATGAAATGTGAGACAAGTGGAAAATACATAGACAGAAAATGGATCTGGTAACCAACTGAGCTCTGTTCTTACCCACTCCTTCTCTAGAATCAAGGTAAAGAGCTCCTATCCTTTGGCCCTCTGTAGGTCACTGTCAAAAGGAAATCTTTGTAGGACTGATACAGAGACAACATAGAAGGACAGCAATGCACAAAAAGTAATGTGATTCTCCAGCTTCCACACAACTGGCTTCAATGATGTGGGCTCTGCTGCCAGCAGAAGATACTTTGTGCTCATACCAAACTACCTGAAAAAAAATTTTGCTTTGCCAGTCTGTATCAGGAGCATGTTCCTTCTGTACAGTAACAGGGTAAGTGCTAGGGCCAGGGTTGCATTTAATAAGAAACCCACAGTTATCTAACCCTTACGTGATCTTAGAGACCAGCCCTGAATGAAACTGACAGTTAAGTTGTTATCCTCACGTGTTTGTAAAAAGCAGTGTACAAAGCTATGTTTAACTCAAATTTGGGAATAATTTAGTTAGATTTTACTGTCATTTTTTGAGTATTTGTTTAATTAGGAACAATATGAGCAAAAATTAAATTGATAGTCTTGAGGAGACTCAAATCCATGCGTAACTACTGCAAACAAGTGTATTTTGAATAATGGAAACAGGGAAAAACTGAATCATGGATATTCATCTCCACATTTAAGGACAGGTGCCTCTTGAGTTAAATGCCATTGCATCTGGAGTATGTGTTGTCCTGAGAGATGTTAGGACCAGTCATTCATGGTTGATATGACATGCTAAGTATCTGTATTACGCAACTGATTATAACTGTGATTTGTATCAGAGTGGAAATCAAGCAGTTACAACGTAAGCAGAGAAACATCTTTCTGTCTTTTTAGGTGAAATGGATTAATGTTGCATTTGATAATGTGAGATACTTAAGCCATTGTGCTTTCAAGCAGTGAAGCATGCACTCTCATTACTAACATTCAAGAAAAGAACCCATTCAAGAAGGGGTATTTTCAGTAAAAGAACCAGCTTGGACATAGAAATATCTATTGTATGGTGCCTTCATAACTGAAAGGTAGGCTTACAAAAAGTATTTCAGGTTTGTAGCAGTACCGCCAGGGAGATAAACAGTATTTTTACAAACATATTGCAGACGATTGAATGGAAGACTGGAATTTAGGGAATTTCCAAAGGTGAAGTGATTGGCAAAGTGGCATGCTGAACTAGCAGCCATATCAATTTTCACAAGGTAAGAAGGGCTAAGACTAGTTTATATTCGGTTGACAAATTTTGAAGGAAGCATTGTTGCTGAAATGAATAATTACCTATATTTCTGATGATTGTGTGACAAAGGGAAGTTGTATTTGTTCTTATGAAGGATTTTTTTCCTAGGGATTGATAACAAAAATATCCACCCAATAAATTGTATATGACCCATCTAAATTTTCCTACCTTCTTTTAGAGAGGTTTTTTTTTCCCTGTGTCAAACTTCCATGTAATATTGCTGCATTACATCTAAATTCCACCTTGTAGGCTGGAATATTGGATTTAATAGAGATGATTCACAGTTGATGTGGGAAATTAATCCACAATGGTTCATTCCATGGTGGTGGTTAGTGTAACAGTTCATTCTCAGGATACTGAAAATCTGTTGAAGAAATGCACTGTAAAATTTAAAGTGTCTGTAATGCATTTGTCTGACCAGATTGTTCACCTCAACCTTGCCTTGAGCTTTTGTAGGCTATCACATTAAAAGTTACAACTCTGAATTAATAAGACCAGCATCTGTCTCTTATATTTAACAGATGTTCAGAACATAGAACAAAAGCCCATACAAACAAGAGCTGCAGTAGGGCATGATTTTATATTTCAAACAACACCTTGTTGTGCAGGTGCAGTGTTGAATATCAAAGACTAAAATGATGGGTTGACACACAATTGCTGTGTCATCGAGAGTCATTGCATTTGGGCAACAAGACTGTGATTCATAACAGTACTTGGAGAAATATGATTATGGAACAAGAACATAGAGTGTCTTTGCTACTGACTGTACTATCTGTTAGTCATTTTGTGGTAAACTTTGGTGAAATCTGAAATTGTTGAATTAATTAGCATGACTAATTTCTAAGAGTACAGATTAAAATATCTGGTGATCTCTGGCAAATATTTTATACAGTGCATGTAATTTTATAGTGAGAAGATTAGAGTAGATGGTTCAAGAATGTACTGATGGACTACCAGATCTTTGGTCCCTTAGATCTGATGGTTAATTATTAAAGTCCACTTTGTTATGGGGGTGTGTTCAAGAAAATAAAACCACACTGGTATTTTAAACGAAGGCTAGAATAAAATATTATTAAGCCTTCAAAGTCATTTCTGTAGTATAGATTTCTAATTTCTCAGGAACTTTCATTGATGAAAAACAGAAGGAAAGATAACTCTTTAAGAGTTCAAAATTCAATATATATTTGCAACATTAACGTATTTCTGGTGGAATAACTTTCTCAGGAATGGCATCGTAAGATAAAAGAGTGACAGCGGTGACTGCCTGCTGAGGGCACTTAGGAATGTGCCATCTCCTTAATCCAGCTTCATATCTGTGCAAATCAAGTTGAAAGGAGTAACTAGAGAAAGAAGTGAAAGCAGAGCATAAAAATCGTCCTACTCACCCAAACACAGGCACTGGCAATAATGTGTAGCATCTGTTTTTTTTAAGGGGTAATACGACAACCAGACAAGTTAAAACAGTGCTGTTCTAGTAAGAACTGTTGTGGCAGTAGAGAGCATTATCTTGCTCTGCACAAGATTACTTCTCAATAGCAGCTCTTACTTTAAAAAACGACAGGATCAAAGAGCAATTACTAAGTCCTGCCTCACTCTTACTTCTGACCTCTAGATAGCATCTCTATAGTAGGCCAGTACAGTGCAATACAGCCAAGTAGCAAAGCTCCTTCCTAGCTGATAATGTCACCATAGCATGGAAACAACCTAATCTCATTGGTTTGTGTGCTTGGTCTAATTAGGCTTGCTGAGAAAGTGCAATCTGTTTCCCAAGTTAGCTTTGAATAGCTCAGCACGGCAGGTGTTGCAAAGTGTAGGGATGCTTACATTTTCCTCTTCTCTATGTCCATTGTGTTCGATTCTGTTATGACTGCAAGCAAGATCCATCTCTGTGCTATGAGGGAGAAGTAATAGCAAATATTTATATCACATTAATACCCAAAGGAGACAATCCTTGTCCTAAATGGTTTGTAATCTAAAGACAGTGAGTAATGGTAGGGACTGGAGATGCAGTGTATATACTGCCTTCACCATAGCAGTACAAAGCTTGCAGAGACTGAGTAATTTTATTGCAGAACAGAGATTTCTTGGCTTAGAGAGAGATACTTGATCATAAGTTGAGATTTAAATCATCAGAGAAGCCGAAGATCTGGCTACCTACTTGTTTGAAAACAAGTTGGCACTTATTTCCTGTGAGATACTATAAAAGTCTTAGCTTGCATGAAACTGCATGAAAAGAAAGCAGAGGTGAATGGATTTTACAAAAATACCCTTTCTTATTAAGTCTGGAAATTCATGTTTGTGGCTAAATCCCCTCATATTTACTTCCCAAGAAAATGAATACTGTGACTTTTTGTTCACAAAAGTATTTACAGAAGACAAGAAAAAAAGATATTGAAGGCAAACACAGAAAAGTGTATTTGCATATGTTCACCCTACAGGGATCTGCACAAGCATCAAGAAAGCTGATCATGGCTTGGAAGGCAAACAGTAGACTGCTAAAGCAGGAAGTTGTGACTTGTGACACTTCCTGTGTTTTACCATAACAGTACTTGGCAAGCAGAAACATGACTGAACAGTTTTATAAAAGTCATCCAAAAATTTTAAATCATGAACACTTTCGTAATAATCTGACCAGCAGACTTTCAGAAGTGCTCAGAACCTGTAGATCTCATTAAAGTCAATGAATCCTCTGCTTAACTCAAAGAACTGTGACTTCTAAAGAGCTACTTTAAAACTTAGTGGTTCTTGGTTTTAAAAGGAAATTAAACCCAGAAAGTGGATTGTTTAGAGCAATTCGGCAGACGCTCAACATAATTTTTCATTTTTAATTTGGTAAGTGTATATCTTTGTATTCTTTTAATGAGAAAATGTTGTGTTATTCAGGGTGTTTGTTTGAAGTTACTTTCTTTTTTTCTGACTATATACACACCCCCGATAACAGAACAGAATTCTTTACTTGAGAAAAATTTCACCACAGAATTCCTACAGTGGTGACAAATAAAGTCCTGTATAGTTTGATGTTACTATAAAAAGATTATTTTCTAAAAAATAAAGCACTGAGAAAGTCAGACAGAATGTCAGACTCCATGTTCCATTATGATACTTACAAACAATATACCATCCAATATATTGTATGATATACAAACAATACTTAACCTTGAAAAATATGATTCCTTACATGAAGTAGTGACTCAGAAGTAGTTTCATAATTTTTTTTCAAGGATCACAATCTGATACCTTGTTCTCCCCACAGCATTGTCTTGTACCACTTATATATAGGTACATATATTTTTATATAGGTAGCATGTGTATGATTAAGAATGCAGCATTCTCATTATTCTGCCCATCCTTCTGTCATTTTCTCCTTAAGATGGTACATGCTGGTACAAAAGAAGGATCATATTTGAGAAAACAAGCATCTTCTGAAGACAAATTTGCAAAACTGTTGAAATGAACCAAACAATGAACACTGTCTTTGTGTGCTATAAGTTCTATAACAGTTCCTATGGACTGATGGGGTTAAATTAGCTTTCAGCCTTGTAAAACCAGAAAAAAAAAGGGTTTCAATGCTTGTATGATGCTGGTTATACCAGCATCATACAACAGAAGCCAAAGTGAGCTTTTATTTCAGGTTATGTTCAACAAGCCACTGAAATGAGAACTAGAAAATGAAAATGAGTGAAGCATATTCAGATGAGCAAACATTCACTGAAACAGTGATTTGTTAGGCTTACTACAAATGTTATAGTTTCGTGCACTGTCTACTTTGAAATGTTGACTTGAAATGTCACATTTGTACCACATTTTCTGTTTATGTCAGTGGGGTAGTTTGCCTAATTTTACTGGAAATTTTCTTTTAAGTTTTTCCCAGTTTTTCTACTTGGTTTTTATGGTGTTCTTTTGTTCAAAAATGAGTAAATAACCTTCAATATTTCAAGGGATTTAACATTGATAAAATCAGAGAAAAGCACATTTTAATGATGCTAGTGTTTCTGTAAAACAGGTGAGATCTGAATTTGAGATTTCTGATGTCCATTTTCTTATTTTTGTACCATATTTTTTACCTATTTCTGGTACCTGTACCTTCAAGAGGTGCAGTTTGTTTTAATCAGCAATGCTGTACCTGGCTCTGTTACAGCTTATGGAGCACTGACAAGGGGGTGCCATGAGTTAACCCATGGACTTTCAGAACTATGTTGTGTTTTGCATGCAGCACCTGTTTTGCAATTCCTCTGTGAACATGTAGGTCTAAATTTGAGTTGTATGGGGTATAAAAGGAATAGTGAAAGTCATGCCCGTCGCATAACAGCTTTATATATTGCTTGTTGTTGTTTTTTAATACCTTACTTTGTTTGCAGCACATTTTTGGGATGTAGAGTCTCAAAAATGTGCTTGACAATTGAGATTATTCAAGAATTTGAGTTCAAATGTTGCAGAATGAGAAACCTCCTCTGCTATGTCTCTCTTGTGCTGGCGTGAATCAGGCCACACATGATTTCCTGGCTTTAAGGCCAAGTGGCACATTAGGGATTATAGTTACATAACTCAGTTCTCTTTCTTCCAAAACAGGGTGAACTTTCCCAGACTATTTTATGGAATAAATCCTTGTCATATGTATTTGTGAGCCGTCTTAGAAAATAATCTGAAACAGTACCAGGTGCTAGGAAGAAGCAGTGTCACCCCACTAGGGAAGTCACTGACAATTAAATAGCCTGTTCTTTCGTGGACCAGAAATGTCCACGGCATCATCTTATTTTCTATTCAGAAAATTTTGGTGTATTAAAAACACAAATTATCATCCTAAAGTGCCAACCAAATACTTTAACAGGAGAGATTAGGAACCACCAAGATGGACTTTCTTACCAAAATCAGAGGAAACATAATCTTTCTCAGCATCAGGACATTAACATAAGGTTTGAGGCAGGGTGTCAGATTCAGAACTCCTCCCCAGTGGAGGAGTTATTTAATAATCCAAAGCTGCACAGTGTGAATCGGGGAACAGTTAGAATACTTGGGAAAGGGAACCTGGAGAAAGGGGACCTTGAAATGGGAAATTTGAATCTAAGTTTAGCCGTATAAAAAATGCACGCCAAGAGAAGTAGCCTCGTGGGTTAACTAGGGGTAGGCGTCTGTCTTGTGTTTTTAATTAGAGAAGATTTTGCCCTATTTTGATATAAAATGGAAAAAATCTTGAAATCTCTATAAGTTCCACTAAGGGATAAAACTGTTTGCCATTGAGATTTACCCCTGGCTCCTACAGTAACACCAAATCCTTGAGGGCATTTGTGTACTTGACCTTCCAGGACTCCTCTCTCTGCTTTGTAGCTCAGCGATTCGCTGTTCCTCATCTGTGCATGGCATGTACAGCCCACCATGTATAGAATGGTATCTGACACACGTTGAATACATATAGATAGCTTTCTGCTTCTGACCTTACAAACTGTCCACTTCAGCACTGTCATTCTATTAAACATCCAACTGCAATCCAAGAAATGCATTTTAAACATGAATGCAAACATTTCCATTACTGATAAAACCAGCACAGCATTTTTTGCTTTGCTGGGATTGGGACCTTGATAGTTAAAGTTATATTGGAGTAACAACACTCCAAGGTCGCATCCTTTTAGTGACATGGTAAAGAAAGGGCAGGCCATTGCTGAATTTCTGCTGATAAAATTAAGAAGAATTATTTTTTTGTGACATATGTTAAAACTGAAAGAATACTTTTGTGATACATAAATATTTTAGGTCACCAAGAAGTGGGGAAAATGTACAAGTTGCACCACTTGGAAGTTGGATTTTATTAATGCTGGAAGTCAGATTTTAGAAAACTTCAAACAGCTGTCTTCTCACGTGAGCTCTAAAGCATCTACAGTTCAGATAGGAATTCCATAGGAAAAATACATAGGTACGGTGGTTTGCAGAGAGAAGCTCATAGGCAATTCCAGCTTAGAAGACTGAATCTCTAATTCACAGCCTCTCTCTGAATATGCTCCATTGTGCTTCATTTTCATGTTCTGTAAAGGGGGAGAATTATCTTTATTGATCTGTCCACCTTTCAGGAACATACTAAGGAGAACTTAAGAATCACTTCAGTGCTTTGAACACTTTTCATATGTGCATTTCTTTCAATGCAGCTCAGTAGGTGAGCTTCTCATTTTACCAGGTCCTTCTGTCAGGGAGTGTCCCCCTTTTCTTTGTCTTCTCTGCTCTTCCCATCCAAGCCTTTTTTGACTGGCGAAGTTTGGTAAACTGATGATAACTTCACCATTTCCCCTTTGATATCTGAGTTGCTGTAGCTAACAAAATGAACAGTTTCCACTCAAGGAGCTGGATTAAGTTGTCACATATTAAGTTGTCACCCACTTCGAGGCATGGTAGAGGAAAGAGAGATGTATTCTGAATTTTCTTTTACTTTTTCTTTTACAGTATTCCTATCACTCCAGCTTCATTATGTCTTTGTATAAAAAGTTTGATTTTATTCACAAGTTTCATCAGAAACCAGTTTCAGATTCTCTTGTACAAAGAGTCCTTAAAGAGAGTTACTTTCTTCAACCTAGGGCTTACTGACAGTCTTCTGTACAATCTCCATTTGACAACTCACCCTAATATTAGTTTTACAGGCACATTCACATTTTAGGAAATCAGTACATTCTGAAATCTGAAATGTCACAAGTGTCTCTTTCTGCAAATGCTTGCCCCAGAAATGTTAGCTAAAATGTTTTATCTAACACCATCTCTCCTGCTGTTGTGTTGTATTGCCTTGTTGTCATCCAAAAGTAGTTGCATTTTTATGAATATAACTTTATGAGCTGTGTCCTGAAAGGCACCAGTGTCTCTTTGGTCTCCTTGAAGCCACAGAAATTCCTTGGTCATTTAGAGTGTCAGGCAATCCAAATAAAATTATGTTTATGAATTAAATAATAACTAAATTAATAACAATAACAAAATAGCAGTAACTAAAATTATTAGTAACTCAACAAATGTTATAGAAATGTATATGTTCACAGTTAATAATGCTGCAAAATTGAAGAAAGCAAGAAAAACAGGACTGATGTTTGCGTCTACTTCACTCTACATCCAAGAAGTGGAAGCAAGTCATCACCCAGGGGACAAACGTGGCCCAGTATTTGTTTTGTACACTCACAGCCACAGCAGATTTGTTGGGGGTGGCAGTGGGCAGTGTTGAGATGCGTAGGTGACACATGACTTGAAAAATGACTTTTGAAAGTCCTCAACACGCTATGAAGGAATGATTGTTTCCACACTTAGCACGTCATACCTGTCTTTATGTGCTTGTATCACCTAAGTTTGATTTAGTGCAGGTAAAACAAATCATTCTATGTGGCATGTGCATGTGGCATCTGTTCACTTTCCCTTTCTTTGTTGTTTTCTCCAGATTATTGGAACAATCCCACTGATGCCTAATCCAGTCCCCTCCAGCCAGGCGGCAGGTGGAGCTCAGGGCCTTCAGGTGCAGCCAATAACTCCACAGCTATTGACTAATGCCCAGGGTCAGATCATCGCTACCGTCATCGGCAACCAGATACTCCCAGTGATCAATACCCAGGGAATAACGCTATCACCACTCAAACCAGGCCAACAGGTAAAGCAACAGTAGCTTGAATGATTGTCAGAATAGATGCACAAGAATCTTCTACTCCTCACAGACTCGCTCAGTCTTTCTAAAAATTCACTTCCTTCCTGTTTCTGCTGCTGAAAGATGAATTTTGTTGCATATAGTATATTACTGCATATTCTATATGTAATTATAGTATAACGTAATGTCATTTTAAATGATGTATTTATACATTCATGTGTTATCCAGCTACTCTTTTCTTTTTCCCACTAAAAGGTCAATATAGTGTCAAAAAAAAAATTCTGCAGAGGAAGCAGAGTAGGAATGTAGGGCCTATGAAAGCTCAGTTCATTGGTTGGTGGTCACCCAGTAGGTTTTGAAATGCTTTGCAATGCATGAAGGAAATAGAGAAAAGCATGCAAATGGAAGTACTCTTCACTGAAGGAAAAGATTTTTAGGGAGAAGAAAGGGAGGGGAAATAAAGCGAAATTATTATTCTGTGTAAGGTACCACATAGTTCACCAACTACAGGATGGATACAGAAAGTTCAGTGATATCTGAAAAGCTTTCTATACTTCTTTTTATACTACCCTAAAGTCAATTTCATTATTTTGCTATGGCTAGCACCCAGCCTTTGCTTCTTGCACCAAGGTCCCAGGAGGTAGTAGGAAGGGACACCAAACAACATAAAGATTCCTTACCTGCATCTATTGAAACCTGCTTTAGGAAGTATTTTTGAACAGGGGAAAAAAAGAAAAGAAAAAAAAAAAGATAAAGCAGGTATTGTATGGAAAAGATAATATGCATTTTTATAGGTGCCACAGAAAATTATTTTTATGTGTTTGTGCTCCCTCTACTGGCTCTTCAGCTTTCACTGAAAGAAGAGGAAATGTTGCTATTGATTTCTGCAGAAGCAGAAATGAGTTATAAAAGTCAGACCCTTCATAGGAATAATGCTGATAAATAGTCAGAAGTGATTGAGATAGTACTATGCAAACTGCCATCACATTTGAAAAGTAAATAGAATTATACGAGGTATAAGGAGATCCTGAATTTATCTTACTGCCTGGGTGAAGTCTTTCCTGAGGTGTGTTTGCTAATGATAGTATACTTAGCCATGAATTTAAATCCTTGCTCGCAGAGGAAGAGTGATCAGAGGACTCAGCAGGAATTCAAAATTTTTTCTGAAAATGTGATCATACTGCATTTGGTGCCTTGTAAATTGATGAAAGAAGCTACAGAGGGGGGAGAGGGGGAAGTGCAAGACCAGTTTTGGAAAAGTTTCGAGAAAGTCATGGAGAATAATTGAGGAAATTAATAATGTAATAAAAAATTCCTTGTAGATGATCCCAGTTTAACTTTCAACTTGTCACTTTCTTGGCACCTAAGTATACAAGAGAAAGAGGTGATTGCAAGTGATGATAGTAAGCTGCTGCTTGTTACACAAGAATTGAACCTGTGTAGCCTGTTTCAGTTGTGAAGTAATGTATGCTAGTGCTACTTTTTGTCTGAAGACTTAAATGCCCTGGATATTGTTTTCAATCAGCTTCACTTAGGTAGACTATGTGCTTTATTTGTTCACACAACTTTTTCGAATTTGACAGACTAAAACCTGAATGTCTCCTCATGGAAATGAATTCATAGATTACTTACATGAAGCATGGAGCAGTGTTTCTTCTCTGTTGCAGTTAGGTTGCTTTTTAATGTAGACAACCAATATTTTTGTAATCCTATCTAGTTTTAAAGAATAAATAGGTGTTCTTGATCTATGCTCTTTAAAGTGTCTACAGTAGGGAATGTTCCTCTTTAAACTACATTGAGTAGTTACAGCCTCAACGTTTTCATGTTTTCCAAGATTTTGCTAATCTAAGCAGCAGCACCTATGAGAATTCTCCTACAAATTGTAATGGATTTCTAAAGAGGGCAGCTGCTGGCGCTGCTGTTGTAGTCCGTGTCTTTTTTTATCTCTGTTCATAAACAAGTTTTTCTTTGCCTTTAATAATTTTTTACTGTCCATCTCTCAACCATTTTAGTTTCCACAATAATCTCTAAGAGATTTTGAGATCAGAACTGAATGCCATGAACAGAGTGAGGATGCATCACTGATTTATATAATGACATTATAATATTTTCAGCATTATTCTCCATTTTTATCTCAATGCAGTCTATCACCCTGCTTTTTTTTTTTTTTTTCTAACTATCTCTGCCCATTGAGCAGGTTTTCAATAAGCAGATGTGTCCACCATGATATAACTTTGCTGCCCTGATCATTACCATGTGATTCACTAAGATGATTCCTTTTTTAATGTGAATCACTTTTGTACCTACTCTGCATTTCATCTGTCATAATGCTCCCCTGGTGTATTATAAGCAGATTCTGCAATTTGTTCATGATATTCTGTACGCATTTATCCTGCTACTACAACTTCACTGTTGCTCTCTGTCTTTTCTTGCTACTTACAGCCATTCCGCAAACTTTGTAATAAATCTTTGATCTCCACTTGTAGTCTGTTTACTTGAAGAAGAATGATTTATTCCCTTATTTTGTTTTTCTTGGAAAAGTACCTTGTAAACTTAACTTGGGCACTTCCTCCGTGCCTCTAAGGGGGCATTTTGTCAAAATATAGCACATAGGGCTAAATGTACAATTTTTAAAAGAACAGATGAGCTTTTCTTATCAACTTGTGAGCACTACTGTTTGCTACCAGATTTGAAAACCTTGTTTTAAGAAGTGCTTTTGTGCCTTTAACATGCGACTGCACCAACACCACTGACAGAAGAACTTGAACCAAGATTAGAGTCTCATAAGTGTCAGAAATGCAATAAAGGTTTCTTCTTGCTTAATATTATCCATACAGCTGTTAGGTACTTGGTGAAGGCTCGTTAAATAGATTTCTCATAAAGGGACATAGGCATGATACATAGGTGATAACACACTGCTGAAAAAGGACCATTATAGATAGGTTGAATATGCTATATGTATCTTCAGCTATCTATTGTCTCCATTGACTAAAGAGGAAGTTAGACTAGCTATTTTAGGATAGAAACAAAATTCTTAAATGAGTGAAATAAGGTAAGAAGAATCCAGCTGACAAAGAACACTGGGATTCAAAAACATACTCCTGTCTATGTTTTCCATAAACTACTTTCTTAGTTGGTGTTTTTTCATAACTATTTGCTTCCCTACAGCATAGAAACAGTTTCTGCATATTATATAGTTCTCCAGTGTACCTCATCAAGAGGGTTCCGTTTCCTTCTTGCTGTTGTCTAGATTCATTAAATCTGGCTTGTAGTCCTAGTTGTCCTCAGTTGTGTTTTATCTACATTGCCTGCCAGATCTTTTCATATTTCATTGTGTCTTATAACACTACTAGCTTTGGGCTTCTGCCAACTCTAACACAATAAAACAAGCTCCTAGGCAGCATTTTCTTACGTAGTTGGTTTCCCATCTTCATTGTCATTGGCTGTCATGCTCCAGATCAGTTGCTGAAAAGATAGAGCTCTCAGATGAGTCTGTGGTCATTTTTGTACAGTTACTTTCTAAATTTCAAGTCAAACGTTTTCTTTCTGCTGTCTCAACCTACCACATGCTCTATACCATCTCATTATCACAAGCCCATGTAGTCTCTTGTTTTTCCTCTCTCCCATTAATATCTAACCAGCTCACAGACATTTTTTCTCTGCTGTGGTCTTAGTACTTTGATACTGTCATGTTTTATGAGAAATGAGCTTTTTTTCTGTTTGAGTGTAGCCAGTAAACTGTACTATCTCAAATCAATGTTTTTTTTCTTCTGCTTTTATAATGTATTGCCTTTAAGTTATGAGGATGTCAATTTTCCTCACTTTTTCTCTGTTCCTCTATCACTGGCATTCTGCAATTCTGTTTTGTCTTTGGATAAAGTACTAGAATTCAAAACTCAGGAATACAAGTATCTATTTACGATGTTGGAATTTCCTTTCCATAGCAGGAATACTTGACTTGTAACATAGGTCTGACTGGTTTTCTTTATGGCATCTACACTTGCCAATAAGATTTCTCAAAAAAAAAAAAAAAAAAAAAAAAAAAAAAAGCCAATATAACTGCACCACACCTTTGGGAATACGAAGATATTGCTATACAAACTGTATCATTCTAAGGAACTGAGCCATAGAGAAAGTAAAACATTTCACTGTGGGAACATTGTTGATACCTTTGAATTGTGCACTTACCTATATAGTTTTATGTCTGTTACTGTAATTGTGACTTTATATCGTTCCTGATAGGGGTCAGAAAAATGTCTGTTGCACCTGATTTACATACAAGATTATGTCTTCTACAGAAGCACATCTGTGTTCTTAACTCATTTTGTGGTCCCAGAGACCTTCAACTACAGTGTATACTTAGTTTTGATCCCGCAGTAAGGCTTCAGTGAGATAATGCCAAAATCCTATTCCAGTTATGATCACAGCACGCCAGCACTTCTTTACTGTTTTCTTCATTTTGAGTTGAGCATCTGCATAGCCTGGGTGAACTCAAACAGCTATCTTATGCTAGTTTCCAAATGTAATGATCCTGTCAGTGTAAGCAATGTGCATGGAGGCTCCTGATGCTGTATTGTAGTATAATATACTATAATAAGAGAGGAATATTTATTAAGCATCAAGTAGCTTTCATATTCATTTACTTGAATTCAACTAAATTCACATGATTGGGGTACCATCCTCAGGCCACAGTGGAAATATTCTGTTAGAATTGCTGTGAAAACGACTTGGCATGATGTATGTTGATATGTGTAATAGCTTGTTCATTTAACTTGCCAGAAGATTTAAGAAAACATTTTTGAAGCCCATGCCTGTTCATGCACCATGAGTAGGTTTGAAGACAGATTTCTTCTGCTATGGTGTTTTCAAATCAAACAGTGGCATTGGTACACCACTACTTTTTCTCATGTTTTAGGAACTGTAGATTAAGCATTTATTCCTGCTTGCAGGAAAATGGAAGCCCAAAAATCTTAGATTACAACTTCTGCAAGGCATTATGGTGGCATTTCTAAGTATTTAGGAAAGTCTTTGCATCAATATTTTCTATGAACTTTAGTTTTTATTAGAGCTAATAAATGTATTTCCCAAGACAACACCAGAAATAACTTGGAATTACTTATTTGTAGTACCTTTGTGCAACCACTGCTCATTTCTCTGGCCTTTTTGTTATACTTGTCTTTTTTACCTCTATCTTCTGTAATTTGTTGTGTTTCCTTGTCTCTCAGATGTCCTTTTCACTGAATCATAGAAAAATAGGACTGGAGAGGACCCCAAAAGGTTGTGCAGTCCATCCCCTTCCCCTAGGCAGGATCAACTGTCCTTGCATCACTCTTGACAGCTGTTTGTCTAACTTATTCTCAAGAATCACCAGTGATGGAGATTCCCTGACATCTCAAGACAACCTAGGCCACTTCTCCTTAATATTAGAAAGGTCTTCCTAATGCCTGACCTTAGACTCAGTTAATGCAATTTAAGAACATTGCTTATTTCTCCCTTCCATTAGGGCCATAATTTGGCCTAGTTGTTTGTCCAGACTGTAAAACCAGTCGCAGTTCTGTTAGAATACAGAGCAAGAGTCCCGCAATGTTTCTTCATTTCCACTTAGCCTCTTTCTTTTTCATTAAGTTACACAAAATTCCTTGTTACTCTGTCACTTCCCTGTAAGTTTCTGGATGTACAGAACAATATCCCTGATCTCATCAGAGTTCCAGTCAACCATATCAAGTTCAAGAATATATTACATACATAATTGAAGAACAAAACTCAGTCTTACAGACCTAATTCATTCTTCTTTGTCATTATCAAGCAGTACCACCTTCACTGTTGACAACAGAATGTAAAACTGATGTAAGAGATAAGAATCAAGCCCTTTGCATTTTCCAGTTTATTCTTATAAAGTATTATGCTGCACTTTATACTTCTCATATTTATCCTATTCCTCTAGCTGTAGTGTGCAAACATATATTCCTGCCAGATACTGATCAGTGTTGCATGCAGTCATCATTCTTGGCATGTCTACTATATCCACCTACACAGAACGGCACTTACAGCAACGGCTTCCGTAATTTCTGTGCCTCCTTCTGTCTTTTGGATGGAAAATACACAACGGCCATAAATATAATTCATATCATATGTACATGTCCAAAATTGGGAAATGCCAGCTATTGCAAGTTTGAATTGATTCTGTCATCTGGAATCTAATTCATAATCTAATCGTTGCCTCTCCTTAAGGCTATTTCTGGAATGGAAATTATAGTGGATGAAAAGAGAGAGAGTATTTTAATGCAATTTCATGTCATAGATAACTATCATTGTTCTTTAAGCAGGACATTTACAGCTTAAACATCACATCTCTAAAACAGGGGGTGTGCTGAAAATTATGTCGAGAGCTAAAGATGGAATCCTCCCTTAGTCTCTGTTCAGCCTCTCCAACTCCCCTGCTTCCTTTTCCCTCACAAGCATTAAGTAACAACCCAACAATCTGTAAATATCCCTTATATACTGTTGTTGCACCTAAGGTCGCTGTTCACGCAGGCTTTACTCACAATAGAACTCTTTGCCCAGCTAAAATTCTTAGAATTCCACACATTTGTCCAAAGATTTCTGGAGGTCTGACAAGGAAACTGTCAAGCTTCTGGATTTCACAGTTATTTCACAAATGTATTCATAAATGCAGTGTGCAATCCCTGCATTTGTGCAGGAATTCAAATGTTTCCTATGTTTAACCAGCTTACTGTGCATGTGCTACATGGTGGTTGTGCCTGTGTGCTCCCTTTGCAGGGACAACTGGAGAAAGTAGATCCGTGTTGATGCTTCCTGGAGACATTAAGTTCACTGTGTTCGTGCTCAGCAGCTGAACTTTCAGGATCATATCTGTATTGTGGCCCAGAAATGCTGCGTGTGCCATCTGTCTTTACATGACCATGTGTTTCTGCCCGAGAAGTACTAATGGGAATTAGCACAGAACTATAAATAATTAAGGCTGGAAGGTCAGGGTTTGAGAGATTATCCAGTCCACTCTGCCGTTCCCAAGTGGAACAGCCATTCCTGTATTTGTCTAACATACTGCTAAACACTCTCATAAGAATGTCGTTAGTTGTCCCAGCAGTGTATGCCAGGACAGACTCATTCTCCCTTCTTTTCACTAGCTCTGCCTTCATTGCAGTGTTGTATGTTACCGACACCACTCCTGCTCACACAGCTCAGAGTGGGAGTTACCTTTTCTTAATTTTCGCAACACCACTATTGGTGACATCCTCAAACTGAATTCTAATCTTGCATGTCAGCCTATCAAAAGCCCCTCCCAGCGTGGCATGGGCATGTAAATTTAGTCAGCATCTTCTCTTCTTCATCATCCAAGTCATTAGAAAGACACCAAATAGTGCAGAAACAGGCGAGACTTCTGTGAACATGCACTTCAGTTTCAACAGTGAGATAACCATCCCCTCAGTTTTATTTTCCAACTACTTTTGCATTCATTCTGCAGCAGTTTCATCTAAACTATGTCCTCGTACATTATAAAGAATGTCACACGAGGGAGTGTCGAGAAACTTGTAAAGTCAAACCACCTACTGCTTTTTCCCTGTCCACAAGGCCAATTACCTTGTCTTACAGGGAGATCAGATTGGTTTGACACAGTTTGTTCCTAGCAACCCATGTTGTCTGTTACTACCTTGTTTTCTTGCAGGTGCTTACAAATTGTTTGATTATTTTCTTCAGTACTTTTCCAGGGGTTGAAGTTCAGTTGACTGGACTATAATTTTGCAGATCTTTCCTTTTAGATAGCCATTGCATTTGCTCCTCCACCCCTACAGATAAACACTAACATCTCTAAGCCTGTTCTAGCCAGTGTGGAAACATCTAGCTCATCTAAATACAGTATTTTTCTTCCCTCACCTAGGCGGAAATCTTTAGTTTCACCAGAGAATTCCTCTGACAACAGTCCCGGAGTCAAAACTGCTGCCATTTTCCAGTCTCATTTCTGAAGACACCAGACTGGAGTGGTGTGGGCATAGTGGATGGCGCATCCACTTCTGCAGCATTCAAGGGAAGCCAGGCTTCCTAGCAGGCTCCTTCCCGAAAGAAGATGCAAAAGTAGACATTCTCAGATGGAAACACTCTAAAGAGAAAATCTAGCCCTTAGTGATTTATTTATTTTTTCTCAGTTCCCCAATGTTTCCATGAGCCTGAAATCTGGAATTCTTGCAATCAGCTTCTCAACTATTATCCCTTTGATACAAGGCCCATTTTCTCTTTTGAAAGTTACTTTAAAATAACAAAAAACTCAAGATAATAAAATGTTTTTGTTTATTGACCCCTAAGGAAGTCAGAATAGGCTGGACATGGACAGATAAATAATCTTCTGTATTATGAAAGCTCGAGGTTGCTTGCTTCATTTTGTGTTGCATTGTTCCATGTGGAAGATTAAAAAAAAATTATTGCTATTATTTATTTTTTTTAAAAAAAGGAGTTGTAATTGCTTAGTTCTTAATCAGGCCCATACCAGGAAATATTAAATATTCCAAGGGCTTGGAATATTAAATACTAAGTATCATTAAATTTATTCATAAGTATTCCATTCATCATCAGGGTGATCAAGGTGTGCTATGCAATTTGTTATGTACTTAGCATCAGTCATTTCTATGTGTTCTGGGAGCATATTCTATATAATTTGAGTATCACTAATGAATTCAGCTCCTTTTCTGAATTTGTTCATTCAGTTAAACATCAAAAGTGAAAAATTCCTTACAATTCAAGAAATAGATTTAAATTACTGATTTTGAGCAAGGCCAAATAAGCCTTTATCTTTCTCCCTCCCTGAGAATGCAAATAACAGCTATCACTTAAAAGTGAAGCTTTTTAGTACATTTTTGCAGTCTTTTTTCATCAATATCAAGAATCGACATAAAATAAAGGCTATACAATAAAGGTATACTAAGTACCAGCCACCTTACTGCATCAGAAGTATATTGTAGTATATTGGGCTCTGAAAATGCTGTACTGAGCCAGTTCAAAAATGTAACGTCTATTGTGTATCTTCACTACTCCTTGAATTAGCCGGAAGGTTTATGCCACAATCAGGAGCATGGAATTTTTGATTTCAATCCCACACGAAAGTTTGTGATAGGCAGAAGGAATTCATGGTTCTTTGCTTTCTCCCAGAAAGGAACCAAAGACTACACTATTGCAAAATGTATAGACAACAATTTTGAAGACAGATGCATCTATCACAGTGTATCGTTTGCATCTACTGTGCTTGCTAGACATTTTAGGTATATCTTACTTTGACACAGTCTTCATGTGAAAGGGTTCTGTGTTTAAGGAAAGGACAATTCATCGTCTGAGAATTAAGATTTCAGCATTTTAGTTTGTTTGCAAAATCCAAGGTCGTACAACAAATTACTCATTTCTGTAGGGAAATAAATGGGACTCCCCTACCTTACCTCCTCTTCCCCATCCCCACTTTACTTGGCCCTGGTCCTGCAGTATGAAAGGATCTCTCTGAAACAGTCCTGGTTTATATGAAAACCTGAGTAGAGAATAAAAGTCTGACTTCATGAGTCAGAGAACAGGTAAGAACATGTATTTATTAAATCGAGTGCTTCAGGGAGTGTCACAGATCTCTCACCACTCATTTCAAACAAGAATTTACTGCCTGTTATCTCATTAAACTGAAAAAATAGTTGAAAGTCAGAATGCAAAGGAGCTCAAATTTCTCCTGCTGTAACACTGTCATCTGAACTGAGTCCGTGGTATTTATTGCTCTTATGGGATTTGTACCCTGGAAATAGATGGGTGAAATGTTACACTGAAAGTTTCCTATTACTGCTTCATTTTCTAAATACCTATTTTTACATTTTAACATATAGCTCCATCAGCCCTCCCAGACGCAAGTGGGACAAGCAGCCTCACAGCCCAATCTCCTGCATTTGGCTCACAGTCAAGCATCTATGTCTCAAAGCCCAGTTCGTCAGGCTTCCTCTTCTTCCTCCTCATCCTCCTCTTCTTCAGCTTTGAGTGTTGGCCAGTTAGTCAGCAGTAAGTATTGCTCCCTGGCTCTCCTTGCTTCTCCACTCCGTTTGTCCTTCTCACTGCTGAGTTTCCTGATCTGCTTTCCTTACTTCTTTTTTTTTTTCCCCATATATCAGATTGTATATTGCTAACTAGAGTAATTCATACCAATAAAAACTACTCAGTACTGTGACAGATGGGACTTAAGGTAAACATACCTTGAGAAATCACAAAAAAATGCTTAATATGCACATAAAAATGGTAGCAGCTGTTAACTGACTTTGTTAACACTGGACAATTTTTAAAACTCAAATGTAGTTTACATTCTTTGGAAATCTGAATGTTTTAAATCAGTATAATGAACTACTTCCAATTGCTTGACGTTTGGAAGGCAGCCCCTTCTACTTTCAGTTAATCTGTTTGTTTGTTACTATTTGCTTAGTTATTGTAGCAGACTGTTTTACAAACCCTGGCGCTGCACGAAAGACCTCTCTTGGCAGGAAAAGCTTATGCAGTTTGAGCAACTAAGTACTGTAAGATGTGGGAGAGAAAAGAATGCTGTGAACAACTACCTTTAGTTTTGTTGTTAGGATTGTAACAGCTGACTTCCTGACCAGCCCCTTCTTCCAGATCACACATTTCAGGGTCTTCACCTGATTAGCTTTGGTCTTTATATAGCGAAAACAACAGGTTAGAAGAATGGATAAAAGCATTAGCAAGTTTTTGCACCTCTGCAAATATCTAGTGGTATTGGGTGATTTCATTAAAAGATAACTACATGTGCAAATTTCAAGTAATAGTGTAACTCCCAATAGTGTAACTAGTGTTGTATCGCTAATGTAAAATGTATGGCTGATGCAAGCTTAGGGAGGGCTTGGAAAACATTTCAAAATCTTGCTTGGGTTACTTCAGAAATTGTTTATATGGAGAAGTTACTAGCAGATCTATAGTGATAATATAGGGAAAATATAGTGAGTGATAATATAGTGATAATATAATGATAATATAGGGAGGAGCAGCTGGGGATAGAGACAGGGACTGCACCAGAGGGTGGTGGGCACGGAACAGGTCTGCCCAGAGCAGTGGGCATGGCTCCAAGATGCTGGAGTTCAAGAAGAATGGTCTCAGACATAGGGTCTGATTTTTAGGTCACCAGGAGTTGGACTTGATGATCCTTATGAGTCCCTTCCAGCTCAGGATATTCTATAATAAAATTATGCTCGTGTAATTCCCAGTGTGAATATTTCTATTCTGGAACAAATACACCTCCATGGATAGCTGTAGGTAGATAAAATATATAGATACAATTATACTGAAATAAATGCACTACTATTGTTCTACTAGTAAATTTTCTCATGTAGACGAGCTTGTAGAAAGAAGGCAAATAAGAAGCTTCACACTAAAAATACATAAGGTTATATCTTATCTATGTGGAAAAATTGACTAAAATAGCAAGTGTAGAATGAAAACTATTTCTGGCTGGTCCAGAATAGTTTCCTTGTAGAGACTCTTGGGAAAAAAGATCTAGAAGAACTATTGAGAGGTACTCTAAACCACAATAGATGTACCAGTGAATTTCCCCATATGGGTAAGCACCCTGCACAATGAAAATAGCATCCCTACACAATAAAAATAACATGGAAGAAGCCCTTTTAAGTTCGTAACATAAATCACTCAAAGGTTAGAAGATGCTAGGAAAAGAGTAGTTTGGGCAACTGTAGCTAGCTCCTCTTTGAACATACATTTTATAATAACCAAGTATATAGTGATTAACATCACAGAATCACTTTTTTCTCATACTTCATTCTGTGAATTTTCAATGGAATTTTTCAAAGGATGAATCACACAGTAAGGAAGGCTTTTGTCCTAGCATTTATTCTCTATCTGGTTCACGAAACTGTTCCCCTGTTTGTGTGTAACATTTGAGGTAGGGACTTGAAGGGCAAAAGGTGGTCTTGCTTCTGGCAGCAGAGGGCTGAGTAGTTGTAGATCTATCTACCACATAATTGTGGTGCAATTGCAGGCAAGTCACTTGCAACTGATTTTTCACAAGTGCTCCCTCAATTTCCAGCTTGAAACTCCTGACTTTAATTTACAGAAGAACCTGGTACTCACAGTTACAATTCAGAGTGCACTTCCACTGTGGAACTGTATAAAGAACCATTTAAAGTCACGGTCTAAAAATTCATCTTCTGCTTGACCCTGACAGGGTAGCTAAAAATGCCTTTTGCCTTAATATCTGTCCACTTGTCTGTGAACGAGAAGGAGAAGACCCTCATCTTATAGAAACATAAGGAAATAAATTAAGATTTCAAAAAATCTAGAAGCTCAAGAAGAAATGAATAACTACGTCTTTGGTGAAGAGCTTTAGCAGAGGTCTAGGGCCACACACTAAACAAGCAAAAAGACAGTACTTCAATCACTTTCTCCGTAATGAAGTACATGCATCTTGTGCACTGGACAAGACAGGAATCTGTGGAAAAAAACTGGTCCGGTACTCAGACGAGATGATAGGCTACTGTTTTCCTACTTGTTTGTTTCTTGTTTGTAACTTTTCAGTGTTTGTTCGTATGACTCTAAGGGTGTTCTTTTAACTTCATTTTTTACTTGGATATATTTCAAGGCTTTTACAAGCAGAATAGTAACATAAGTCAGTTGTTTGGTGAGGTTATATGTATATTTCTACCTGGAGATATGAGGTCTTCTGTCGGTTCAATGGATGAAGAAGCTTATACTTTCTGTTATCATCTTATTTTCTTACTCTAAAAGGGAATGAGATGTGCTGTGTTCGTGAGCTGAAGGCAGACGCATATAAGGCATAGGAATATCAGTTTGGTTGAATGGCAAAGATGCTTTAATGAATATAGGCCTTTTTCACTCATTCCTCTCAAACTTGACTCCCATAGTACTTGTTCTGTTCCATTCTCATTACCTCCTCACATTGTTCTCCACATATCTGCATTCCTTGGGCCTCGGTACTTCCTTTCCTCTTTTCCTCTTCCTTCTCCTTTCTGTTCTTTCCACATCATCTATGAACCCTCATTTTCTCTTCCATTTCAGTCATCTTCCAGCTCCTATTTAGTCTCTGTCCCTAGGTCATCTCTACATCCTTTCTACCATCTAATCAATGTGATCTTCTGCCTTGCTTTATCACTAGTGCTTCCTCTTTTCTCCCCTAATTTCTTTCCTCTGCCCAAGTGAGTCCTACTTTCTTCTCTGCACAATCCGGCTATCCCTTCTTCAGATCCAAGTTTATATCTCTGCCTCTAAATAGTCTTCATCTTTTTCTCTTCCATCATTTCCTTTTCCGTCACATTCAAGGTTAATTATTGCCCCCTTTGCATCTAAATCTACTCCAGCTCTCCCTGAAAGCCATTGGAAGACTGTGGAAAATGATCACCAGGAAGAAAGGCAATTTGGTCTCCCCATCCTTACTGCCGTCCTGGCCTACAGCAGCCCAGAGCCACAGCCATAGCAGGAGGGGTTCTTCTCCATATCCTCTAGTCCTAGGCTCAGTACAGAGAAAACCTCAAAGGAGATTCTACACAGAAGTCTAACAAATCTCTATTGAGGAAACAGGAATTTTGGAGGTTCACTTGCCTGGACTTGTTTGAGACAGATTTTACTTGGGATGGCAAGAACTCCATTATTGCCTTAAATGTTATCTTCCTGACAGCTATCAAGGTGGGGAATCAAGAACTAAAGGCTATAAAACAACTGAAATTGTTACAATTCATTTTTCATCCTAGGCAAAACAGCATGTTTTATTAACCTGATTTTCACAAATGCCTGAGCTGAAATGTGTCTTATATTGCAAATGACAGGCAAAATTGGCCTTATTGAATACCCTGCCAGTGAGAATGAATAGCACTGAGAAGATACAGAAGATACTTGGGGTGCTTCTTCCTTGGTGAAACCTCAAGAAAGTTAAATCAACAAGTGGGAAACTTGGGGTAAAGAATATACATTTCACACGCTTAGACTGAGGGATGAGACTTGGATCTAAAGAGCATTCCAAAGGGAGAGGGCATTTACAGGAATTCCCTGTAAAAAGTGTGGCAATAATTACGCACAAATAAAAAGTTTGGGCGCTGATCTTGTAAATTTATTTTTCAGGCTTCATTCAGTCCCAAGTACCCAACACAGTACATAATGTGAGGGAAATATCAACACATTTCTGCCATTTTTGCATAGAGTTCTCACATGGTCAGAAATCAGAAAGATACTTGATAGTTGTCCAGCATATTCTTCACAGCATCTAGCAAACCACAAACTGGAGTTAATAGTGTTTGCATAAGCCTGCTACTACTTCAGTAGCTAAGTAATTGCTTGAGGCAGGATTGTGCACACCTACGAAGAGAATAATTCTACAAGAGGTCACGCCACACCTCTGAAATTACTAAAAGACCAGGAGAAACAGGTCAGGATCAGGCTTTAATAACTTTACTGTTCCATGCTCTTTGTTTTTATTCCTTTCACTTTTCATTCTGATCGTATTTTCTAAATTTTTTGCAATTTTTTAAAACAAGAATTTCTAATTTTAAAAAAAAATTATCTCTCACTACTTCTCTTCATTTATTTTATACATTTATTCTTCCAGTGATGACCTGTATTTTTTTTATTTACCCTTCTTTTTTCTTCTTCTTTTTCTTCTTCTTTTTTCTTCTTTTTTTTTAAGTTTCTTGACTTTTTTTTCTTGTCCTGCTTCATGCTTCATAGCTTTTCCCTTTTGTCTTATCCTCACCTCATCATCCTTCACCATCAACCAATGTTAGTTCTTAATACACATAATCATGATTATTACCAGAGAAAGAACATTTTAAAAGATGGTCTGCCTAGATGGCTGCAAGATTCATTTCCACTCTTCATGTCCCTTTTGTGTGATTTCTTCATATCGTCTTATCCCATCTCTGTTCTCTATTCTTCTTTGTTTTTTCCTCACTTAACTCTATATTACTATTCCTCACTTTATATATTTAATTTTTCTGTCCTCAGATATATCCCTCTTCTCAATTCTTACCTTTTCTAGCATAGGTTTTCTTTGTGTAAATCACTTTCTTCCCCTCATATTTTGGGACTTGGGTCTCAGTGACATTTCTTTCTTCTTTCCAAATCCATTTTACTGCCATCTGATACTCCAAAATTAAAATGTTTCTCACATACAAATTATTATTCTCTTTCCCCTGAGCTCCACTACATTTCCATTAACAGTGCTTTGTCCTACCTCTATCATCCAAATTATATTCTGTTGGCTTTTCTCTGCCAGCTCTTTCTCCTCCTATCTGACTGAGGAAACCAACCCCTGTGATCCCTTCCACAGTAGAACTCCACACAACAGAAATTTGCTTTCTCCTTTGTAGAGCAACTCTTTCCTATCACCAGAGAATTTGCAATCATTGGAAACTCGTAGAATGTTCATGGAAGAATTCAGAAGTCAGAGGGGAGTAGTATTCCCTTCAGTATTTAGGAAGTTTTTAGTACAGGAGAACCCGTGGATTTTTTTCTTCTGCTCTGCTTTTCCACTTTCTCTATCCACCAGGATATTTGGTGGAATCCTAGTTGAATTTCTTTTTATTCTTTTGCTGTATGTATGTTTCATATAGTAGTCCCAGAAAACTCATCTTTTTCAAGGGCCTATTAGTTTCACAAATATAACAATCATAGAGTATAAAGCCATAATATACATTGGCAATTTTCGCTCTAAATATTGTTACTGTAGGTCCTTACCACTTAGTGACATTGGCATTCTTTATTTTCCTCTTGGCTCTGTGCAGTCTTTTTAAGAAATCCACTTAATTTAAAAAGTACCAGTTTATTTACAGTCTTCAATCAACACTCTTCGTAAAATGTGAAGTAAACTCTACACTTAGCTGTTTTGAAAGATCAAAACTAATTGAAACCAAGTCCATTATTTATTTGATTATATGTTTGCATATGGATAAATTAGTTCACAAAGTCCAATATTATGTATTGATGACATTTTAATGACAATAGAATAAAACAGATAAGTGCTGTTACATGATTATTTAAGTAGAGAGGGCTTCATAGTACTACTTGAGTAGTATGGAGCTGATAGAAATCAAGGGACTACTTCTATGGTTTTCAAATGGCTTTGAATCATACCTAGAGTGGAAGTGTTTCTGATTTGATACAAACACTGTTTTCCCTCGAGTGCAGAGATAAAAGGCTTCAGCATTTGTGTCCACCTCTGTAAGCACTTTCCTTCTCCCAGAGACACTATATAAGAATAAAGCCTTTTTCTCAACAGATACTACACCATAAATAAGGATGTACTTCCGTATGCCTGAAGTACATCAGAGGGGTTCTTTTATCATGTTAAGGAGAGCTCTGTCCAATTTTTCTCTTGTCCAAGATCCCTGTGCAGGAAAGGACTTCCCATGATAGTGTTATAACAATGTCATACCAGAAGAATTCAGCAGAACCTGGAAGAACTTCTATATAAACATGAGGAAGCATAGAACCCCTTAGCTTTCTTACCTCCCTCTATATTCCTAACAGGAATTTGGGGGGCAGGAGCATTACAGGTGACAGTAGAAATAAAGTTTGCTAACTCGAGCATTTCTGGGAACATCTGAACTGTGCTTTGTAACATCCCTGTAGTCAGAGGCCTTAAAATGGAGAGCAGAGGTGAGAAAACTCACTGTCTTAGTGCCCTTTATAGAAGATAATCTGAGTCGTTATCATTTATGAGATTTTGTAAATGTATCTGTTGCCATCCAGGGAACCAAAGGGCTGATAAGCAACCAGCTCCACTCTGTGCTTATGAAAATCATAACTGGTACGCTAGGTAGACTGTGTATAGGATAAGGAGGAACATTTCACGTCCACAAAGACAATTACTTTAAAAACCAAGTAGCCCTTCCTTAGCCTCCCACTAGTTGTAAGTAAATAATATGTTTCCTAACTTTATAGAATTTGAGTGCATTGATGTGTCCACAGATGCACTCGAGCACCACACTGACAGGAGAAGTGCTTAGTATTGCTAACGCAAGGTTCAGCCTATATGTTTGTTCACCTGTATTCTTAGTTCACGTGGTTCCTGACTACATATATGAGTATTCTAAAATCCTATTGCTATACATGCTTTTTTCAATCAGGCTTCAAATCAATATAGGATAAATTCAAACAGCAGAGAAGTCTCTTCCCTCTGTTTCTATTATTGGATAAAAGATTTTTTTATAGGACATTTCCACCATAAGGGAATTTTACATCAGGTTTGTAAGCCACTGAAAATAAAATTTTTGTTACGGTAATGCTGACATGCCCTTAGCTGTAGCAGCACTAGCAGGAGCCAGGGTAATATAGGGTTCAGAATAGTAACGTAGGCTAGCATTGTCCTTGGACAACTGCTTGTATTTACAGAAATTGATGGGTTATTGTGCTGCAAACTTTTCACCTAAGAAGTCTGAGAAATGAGGGGAAGAACAATAGAGATATCTCGCTGGGAGAATGGCTTCACTACACGGAGTATTGCACAACACTTTGAAATCTTCCACCATCCAAGTCCCATGCTGTCTCTGGCTTGGCAAACACTTTCATTTAGCCAGGGATCAGTAGCTTGAGGGGAAAAAAGTTCCATTCTCCAGCTGTTGTGTCATCTCCCTTGATAAGTCCTAAATTGGCTGAGTTATCCAGCACCAAAGGAGCTTTTCTGCGGTAGACATGCTTTATTATGTGCCCTTTCAGGGACAAAGGCTTCTGTGTCAGTAAAACCACTATGGAGAGCAAGGACAGATTTACTTTCACAGCATCATAAGCATTATCTTCTGAGGGGCTAATGTAAAAGTAAAAAATTGTGCAGCATTACCATCGAAAGCCTAATGGTTGATGTTGCAAATATACTGCTCCTTGCTTATCAGCCTGATGGGAGGCAGAAGGAAAACTGAAAGGCTGCTTTCCACAAGGGTGTCTTTCAAAATACGATTTTTAAATGAGGAGGGGTGTGCTTTTTGTTTGAGCTTGTTCTTTTGATGGGTTAGTTTGGATGTTTGACTAGTGGTTTGGGCTGAGTATTGTAGAATAGGGAAGGACGGTTTGTAAATCTCCTTATTTGATAGTTATTTTAGATGAAATGGGAAGCCTTGCTTTCAAATTAAAAACCCGAGCAGTCTGTGTGTGTGTTTTGCACTCCCCGCAGACTGCAAATAAATACATTAACAGAACCCTGTCTTGTGCATGCAGTGAGAAGGGGAAACAGGGAACATGACTTGTCAGAAGTGGGAGGAAATATTGTGAAGCCCAGATGGCAGTGAGGACCCCAGCCAACCCCTCATGCTGAGGGGAGCTTGCCCATTTTTCAGGAGTTCAGCGATGATGTCTTTGAACATCTTTCACCACCACTTGGAAGCACTGCTGCTTTGTTAGATTTTAGCAACCCGAACATCCTTTGTAACAGACCTGGCAAAGCGAGCCTGCTTCTGTTTATGGGAGAAAGAGAGAAGTACCGAAAAATAAATTAACATGACAGTGAAACATGGTGTAAGCCTAGCCCACTCATACACGACGTGAAGAACTGATACAATTCAAAAAATATTTCAACAGATCCTCAAACAGCCACTGGAGAAGTGGATGGGGTGAATCTGGAAGAAATCCGAGAATTTGCCAAAGCTTTTAAAATCCGGCGCCTGTCCCTTGGCCTGACCCAGACTCAAGTTGGCCAAGCCCTAAGCGCCACCGAAGGCCCAGCCTATAGCCAGTCTGCCATCTGCAGGTAACAAGTTACATCATAAACTCTCCTCTCCTCTCTTTGTTCTTCAGAATTATTCAGTTTATTGTGAGGAGCACGCTCAGGTTGGAGTCATATTTTTTGAGAATGTGTTATTTTTTTCTGGGATTTAAACACACCGATGATGTTGGTATCTTGACAGATAAGATGTTCTTCTTGTGTAGCCCTCAAGTAACTTTAGTCTTTTTTCTTTTTCCCTTCTACATTTTTTGTTTGTTTGTTTGTTTGTTTTTCCTTCTACTTTTTAAACAAGTGAGAAACAATGTTCCTAGCATAGAGACTTAATTCAGTAGACAAGCTGGAAACCCTGCTGGTGCTGGATACGCACCAGCTGACCCTCTTCATACTGTGCCATTTTCTACAGATAGGGTTACTGAACAAATATTTCATGGCTGCACCCCTGCTAAGTTAAAGCCTGTATTACTGTGGTTAGCACTTCATATATAGGATGTTAATGATCTAACTAGGCAACACAGAAGGAAAAAAATTATCCTTCCTGATATCTTGCAAATCAGCAGCTATTCACCTTTTATCACCTAAATATATATTAATAAATAAATTAATTAATTCAAAAATACAACCCATGCATCCAAAGCAGGACTAGAAATGTGCCCTAATCATGGGAAATAGTAATACAGTCGTGACAGAGTTATTTAGAAGCAAACACTGTATATGCATGTATGTGTGTTACAGTAATGCCATGTTTATGCATGAGATAACAAACACACTTAGGTAACAGCTTTTTCCTCTTGGGCAATGCCTTATAGTCCTACTCTATCAGTGAAAGCCAAGAAACCAACTCTAAGCTCATTTAAGTGGATTTTGTTCTTGGTGATCCATGAAATGTTCTGTCTTTTTATCTGCTCTTTATACTTTTAATGTATTCCCCATAGAACGGAAGTGTACTTTTCCTGCAGTTTAAGACTAAGGTTATAAATAACATCAGTATGGGGTAGTGAGCTTGCAGCTCACATTTTGCTCAATGATTTTCCATAAAACCCATTGATTGTTGTTAAATACAAAAAGCTCCATAGGATCCTCTCACTTCTATGGCCTCCCCTACTGTTTTTTCTTATAAGATACCTCCCTGTAGAAAATAACCTTTATTCAGTCTATACAAGGATACTACTGCTGGGAAATTTGTTTCAAGACTTGTATATCGTTATTCCAAACAACATGTTCTGCAGTATCAACACTAACAAGCAAAGCCAATGATACGAATGCTATTGCTCCCTCTTGCTTAAGAGTTTTTTCTTTCATATGGTCAGTTGGTAAAGAATGCCTAAAACAGGTGGAGTTTCTGGCAACTGCCAATTTGTTGTAGCCTTAAGGTACTCTTTAATAAACAATACTTCTGAGTGATAAATTGCAGTTCCTTTTGCTTATGCCTAATTTGCTGTCTCCTAATTTCCTCAATCTACCTCAAGCCTGAAAAAAACAGTGGGAATTATTTGAATTTTACAAAGCAAAAGGGTTCTTCATTAATGTATTATCATGAAAACCCAAATAAAGAGGAAATTGGAGCATAGACACAGCTAAGTAAAGCCAAGATGTATGGAAGCCTTTTACAGAGGGCAAATTTTGCCACCTTTGAGGGGTAAGTGGCTCAGAATAACATGGCTGGATGCAGAAGTTGGTCCCAGGTATTTGCAAAGTAATAGTGGTTTTTCCTTCCTTTGACCCCCAAAGATGGATATCATTTTGGGGTGTAATAATCTGCTATAACTATGCATTTCTTGTTAGACACCAAGTTATTATGTTCCAGTGGCAGTATGCTGCCCCTCAGAAATGGAAGTTTCAACATTTCTTTTAATGTTAACAAAGGAGATTCAATGGAAGGAGCAGCAACGTAATCAAGCTGAACGACCAACATGACCAAAATACCACTGGGTGCCAAGGATGGACACCTTACAGCCAGTCCCACACTAGGATGTCAGGCGTGTTACTATTTGAAATTATTATTATTATATTTTCATCTCTTTTTTTGTTTGTGGGAAATGCTTTGTTTGTTGCTGAAGTATTTCCTGCAGCTGTCGTGTGCCAGACATAGTCTCTTAAAGCTGCCAACTCCAGCCATTCAGTTGCTTTGCACCAAGTTATTGGCTCAGGCGGTCTCATCTCCCACGCACAGTGTGATTAGCTGTGGCAGTGGTGCTCGAGTACTGGGAAAGCTGGAGAGGGCAGCAGCACCAGGCAGGAACTGTAACTGGGCCAGGATTAAATATGTCAGCGTATGGGACGGACATGGACGAAGCAGAGAAATCCAAATGGGTGGCATCGGAGGAATTGGGTATAGATATTTTTAATGCATAGAAAGAGAGTATGAACCTGATAAATAAAAGAAACAAATACTTACATGACTTGAAGAATGAACTCAGCTCTTCTGCTTGTTTATGAAAAGATGAAAGCTTTGTGTAGCTGCTTTTCCAGATGTCTTATAATACTTGTAAAATCTGGTCTGGCAAAAGACTTTTGATGGCAAAATGATATATAGAAGACCTCATTTACAGGAAATGATATCATTCTGGTACGGGTTGTAGAAATCCCACAATAAACCCAGCTTGGTGCCACAGCGTATTAGTAGACTATTATGCTGGGTTTCATCTGGAAAACATGAGTCTGTCTTTGCACATTGTGGGAGCAGTGAAGATAATTGCAAAGCATCCAGCTGTTTCAGCCGGACACCTCTGGAGCTACGGGAATCTGTTTTGGACGCAGAAAAGGGATATGGTGTTAACTTGCAAACAGTGAAAATTGCTGAAAAATGAAAGGAAATGTGATATTCAGAGGCTGGTAGCTGCCACTGGTTCATATTATTAAAGCTGTGGTATTTGGACTAGATGGGATGGGAGGGGAAACAAAGGGATTAATCACAAAGAAGAGATGATAAAAAGCAGTTGCCTTCGATGTCATTTCCTGTAATTAGATTTTAACCTGAAGGGTTTTGAAGATCATCAGAAATATGAAAATGGGAGTCATAACCTCTATTATTCAGCGTGCTTCGAATTTTGTTGTAGTATTTGTTTTGTGATAGTTTAAATATTTAGCTATATATATATTTATAGATATAGATATCTGTTAGTTTTGGTAATCCATTGTAAATTATCTCTGCCAGTCAATTAGTCAGGCAGGCAGGAAGTCCCACCCTGGCAGAGCATCAGTGTAAGACTCTTCTTTCTCAATTTTCCCTCAGACACACCATCCTGAGAAGCCACTTTTTCCTACCACAGGAAGCCCAAGAGAACACTATAGCTAGCAGTCTGACAGCCAAACTGAACCCTGGCCTTTTGTATCCTGCCAGGTTTGAAAAGCTGGACATCACCCCTAAAAGTGCCCAGAAGATAAAGCCGGTGCTTGAGCGGTGGATGGCTGAGGCTGAGGCCCGCCATCGAGCAGGTATGCAGAACCTTACCGAGTTTATCGGAAGTGAACCATCCAAAAAGCGCAAGAGGCGTACCTCATTCACGCCACAGGCCCTTGAGATCTTGAATGCTCACTTTGAGAAGAACACGCACCCCTCTGGGCAGGAAATGACAGAGATTGCAGAGAAACTGAACTATGACCGGGAAGTAGTTAGAGTTTGGTTCTGCAATAAGAGGCAAGCGCTGAAGAACACAATTAAACGTTTGAAACAGCATGAGCCTGCGACAGCAGTTCCTATGGAGCCCTTAACAGACTCACTGGAAGAAAACTCCTAAAAGCAAAACAAAATAAAACCACACACAAAAAACCCTGCACCGACAGAAACCTAACCGTTCGAACTCTGTGAAAATACCTGTTCATCACCCTTGTAAGTAAAAGACTGAGAAAACTACGAGAAGGACAGAACAGTTTATAAATGTCCGTGAGTTTTCCTATATAAGAACAAAACAAAGAACTGCACAACACTTAGCGTGTGTGTCGTAGAATTAGTTCCCCAAAAAAGAAAAAGCCAGTTGTTTTGTTTTTTTTTTAATGGACTTAAAGTAAACCAAATAACTGCTGACTTTTTTCTGTATATTATGAAAATGTGAACACATTTTAAGGAAAAAAAAAAAAAAAAAAAAAAAAAAAAAAAAAAAAAAAAAAAAAAGGAAAAAAAGAAAAAGAGAAAAAAAAAAAAAACTTTTATCTGTTTAAAAGAGAATACAAGCCTGCCACCTGGAGGAGTGATTGTAGCCTTTCAGGTATCAAGTGCTGATTCACTATGAAAACTATTAACCAAAGTCAGAAACATGGAATTGCAAACTAGATTGTTAGTCTACTATTTTATGGGTGTAAATCTGTGTTATGAATTTTTACATTTGTATTTTGCAAGGAGAAAAACAACGGGATTAATTTCTCTCATCCATGGTCACACCCCTGCAGGTGTGTACAAACAGGTGTCAAAGCCATTCCATCATGGTCACCTCCTTTTATTTTGTTTGTTTTTATTCAACGGTTATGCAATCTCCAAGTGTTTGGGTGCCAAAAATCATTTTCTTAATTGTGATGTGCAGGGTTTGGTATTGGCCTTCTAAGGGCGTGAATCTCAGTTTGCATTTCTATTTTTGATTTTTTTTTTTATGACTCTTTTTGCTGCCTTCAACTCATTCTCCACCCTTTCCCTACAATCCCATAACCCAGTACTGTTTTGAAAATATTTAGAAAGAGAAGTGCAACCTGAACACTTTCATACTGATCTGCTGAAATACAATAGAGGACAAAGGTTGTGTCTGATAAACTGGCAGCTCATTGTCAACTGCATAGCTTGGGATTTCTCAGTCCTAGTTAAGAACCTTGAGAGGCTACCAAAATTCATTTGTAGTGTGAACATAAACTGCACACTTGGCTCAGTACTGAGTCTATATTAAGGCTCTGTTTGAAGCAGTTTCTCTCCAAAGTCTGCTAGCCAAAGAAATTTCCTGAGATTCTGATGGGGAAACAAACAGACAGGCCAAGAAGTGATGAGGGTGTTCTGATCATGGTGTTACTCTGGCCTGCCCCAGTGGTAGTGCTTCATTTCTTCTGCTTTTTTTTTTTTTTTCATCCTGGCATAGATGTTTGCCCATTGTCCGGATATAGGAAAACCTACTGAATATCTTTTGGGGATAGTGAGGTTGGTGACCTACAATATGTTTCAGATGAGGAGCTTTCCCTATAGAGACAATTTGTTTCTATAGCTTCCATTTTGATAGGGCAGACGTCTGCTAAAGCACTGTGGACACTGGACATAGGAGCATGACAAGGCTCATGATAGAAAAGTGTTGCAGGTACTGGATGGGCTACATCCTGGTCCATGAAGGTCACCGTGATTTTCATCTTGTGACGAATGCTGCTCCAGCATGTGAGATTTAGCCCATTATTAGGATGGAAGTTACGTCTTGAGCAGAGCTTACCAAAACTTAGCCTTTGCTATTTGGTCCTCGCTGTAGAGGTGATAGAGTAAAATTCTGCTGGTGTAACTTCTGCTTGCGTTCACTGACTTCAGGGTTGTTGTACTGGACTTTTGCTAGCCTGCCCAGGATGCTGAAGAAGGCTCCCAAGGTGCTGGAGTCTACAAATAGCACGTCTCATACAGAATTATGTTTTCAAGAACTCAAAGCTATATCCAAAACACAGTGAAAGAAAGACTTTCATTGATTTAACTGAGCTTTGAATCTAGCCCTTGCTATTTTATTAATGGGATTTGCCATGTAACGTGGAGTGTTTGTTTCATTACTGGTGGAGTTTCAAAGCTTCTGAGGCTATCATCTGTGCCAGAAACTGCATCTAAATGTGAGCACTTTCAAAGGTCAGGGTTGGAGAGCACTGAAGTATTCAGTACTCCAGACTGGGCTCGCATCCAGTGAATGCATCCTAGACTTCAAGCTTCAGCAGGATATGTTTAAGGATACTTTCAGTATTGCTTTTATGGGAGGAGAGTGAGAATTGTTATTGACTGTTTTCCAACTGTTGATATATAAACATCTTAGGGAGAAAATAAATAAATAAATAAATAAATAAATAAATCCCTCAGTAACCACAGGTAAACTGTGCGAGGGCCAAAAAAGCCACTTTACCCAAGCTAAGTATGTGAAGTAGAGAGCAAGCCTCACAGCAACACCTGCCCCTCTGGGTTACCTTTTTTCACAGGCACCAATTTCCATGGATATATCTGTTTACCTATACCAAACAGAGCTAAACGTACAGCCACAATTCAATTCACATAATGATCAGGAGACCACCCAGAAATGAGGAGGGAAAAACAGATAGTATTTGGAATTGGACACCTTACCCAGATCTGCAGCGCACTACTAATTGTCTGGTCATCGACGTCATGAACATTTTACTTGTTCAGCCACCCTTGAGAGCATATGCCCTCCCCCCACACCTGGGGACAAAACCATCAACCATTTGTTGCCTAAAAACAAAATTTCTGATTCTCCCAGAGACTGCTCTAAATTTTGTGATGAAAAAAATCTCCCAAGAAGAAAAGTTAGCTAAATGGCATATGAAATATACTAAATGTTTAAAAATATGCTGGCAGTGGTTATATAAGGTCTTTTCTGTTCCAAAGTACATATCAGAGGGATATAACTAGGACAGTGAAAATGTGAAATAAATATAAATCGCCAGCTTGGAAGAAAAAATAATGTTCATCCCGGAGTCTTAAAGTCATTCATGTGCAGAGATTTTTTTTACAGTTTTCTAATTTTGTATTATGTTTTGTAAATTATTTATAAAGTGTTGTAATGCTTCTTATATTAATTTTTTTATAAACAAATTTTTGCTATGAGGCATAAATGGTGCCTGAACAGATTCTTAGGAAGATAAATTACGTGTGAGTCATACATCTTTCGGGGGCCATAAATATTTTGTTTTGTTTTGTTACTGGCAACATTTCTGGTTTCCATTTGTAAACAATTTTCATCTATTGATTACATTTGAATACCTTTTAATTTTGCATGTGACTAAAAGATAGATTGCTACCAGCAAATGAAACAGAAGTCTCTTCAGTCATGTGTGAAGGTTTAATGGTTTTCCAATTTATTGATCATTGAATTTTTTAATATATATATATATATATATATATAATTTTATTTGAATAATGAACCAAGGGTTCAATTACCAATCTGATTTTGTCTTTTTATGTTCTTTTTCACTAAAAAGCTGTTTTGGACAGTTGAAGAAATCCAATGCATTCAAATGGTTCCAGTTTCTTTATGTTATTAACAAAAAAAAAAAAAAAAAAAAGAAAAAAAAAAAGAAAGAAAAGAGAGAACAAGAACGCAAAAAGGAGCTAGGAAGGAACAAGTAGAGGCGTATCAAAGAACTCAAGCTATAACCAAAAAGAAATATGTAAAATGCCTTTGCTCGTCTTCTCAATGCTGGACCAAAGCTCAATGTATGTAGGTATATGCACATTGTATAGATATGGCTAAATGTTGCTGACAATCTCGCAATACTAAACTGTTACTATTAAAAAAAAAAAAAAGAAAAAAAAAGAAAAAAAAAAAGAAATACAAAAATAAACTAAAACTGTTCATCAGTGTTTTACCTCAGCACTCTACTTGTACCCAGTTATTGACCAACATTCAAACAAAAAGATAAGAGTGGAAATTAATTTCCATGTCAATGTTTGACTGTAAAATTTGTTTGGATAACATTTTGTAATGAGCTTTTTGTCATGTGGTTTGCTTGTTTCCAACTTGAGATTATGTGGGCACATTTGTTTATTTATTGTTAAAAAGTGATATTATTATTATTATTACTATTATTATTATTATTATTATTTTCTGTCCTATGTGCTATAATCTACAGAATGGTCACCAGGGTCACTTATGAAGCACTGCAAAGAGATCTGTTTTTCCATGCATGGAGCATGCAGAGGAAAGATGGCAGTTTGAAATGGACTGTGTTTTGTTGCTAAAAAATACTGATAATTCCAAAAGGAGTTGGTGTGGTGGACTTGTGACCGAGAAACCAAACTGGATATTTAAAAGCTCCTTACTACTCTGACTTTGAAACCAAAGCTGATTTATCTGCACAGGTTGCTTAACATGAAAAATAAAAATAAAAATAAAAAATAAACTGACAAAAACTGTACTTAATCTAGAGCAATATCTGTATGGTCAGTAAAGCTGCACTTTGTGTATTTCTTAACAGCTTCAGATCTGTCACTTTTAATTTGTACCATAAAAAATAAAGAATTGTTTGACATGAAAAATAAACTTTCATGTGTTTGTCTTAAATCTCATGTATTATTCACATGATTGGAGTTCATGTAATTTCACATCAGTTCAATACAAAAATAGTTAAATGCTTGGAAAAAAAAAATAAAAAGGAAGAAAGAAAATATGTTTGCACCACTGGGCATCACTCTATCTGCAAAATTAAGACTGTTTCTATATCCAGAGAGGGACCTACATTGGTGATGTCTTCTTTTCTCTACAGATAAGCAGAGCAGAGGATCTACAGATGGAATACTGTGGGATCAGGTAAGTAAGTGTGTGTTATCACCCAGGCCAACAGCAGCGGAGCACAGATGAGCATGAAGTCCCCAGCCAGTGAATCTCTCAGTTCTGCTGTGGCTCCCATAGCAAAGCCAGGTAAGATATGGAAAGGGAATGTGTTGGTAAGCTTGGTTTATCCTTTCAGATGACTTATGCACTTTTTCAGAGCTCATAAAGTTTATTTCTCTTTACTTTCAGTGACTGTAGTATTGGACTGCAGAATTCAAGTCATTTGCTCTGAGTTGTTGTATTTTGACTGAATGCATGACTCTGAAAGGTTAACAGGTTTTGAGAAATAAATTCAGTTGTCTTATAAATTCATTTAATGGTAAAACAGAAGATCTAGAAAAAAAAAATCTGACAATATTTGAACAGTGCTAATGAAGACCTTCATCCTTCACTAGATATGGTGGGGAACATGACCAACAAGGATAAGGGAAAGGCTGAGGTTCTCAATGCCTTTTTTATATCTGTCTTTAAAAGTAATCCTTGGTGTACTCCACCCCTGACCTGGAAGTCTCAGATGGGGAGCAGAATAATTCCCCTGTGATTCAGATGGAAACTGTTGAAGACCTACTACACCACCTGGACTGTCACAAGTATGTGGAGACAGATGGGATCCACGTGAGGATGCTGAGAGAGCAGGCAGAAGTGATTGCCAAGCAGCTTTCCACCATCTATCAGCATTCCTGGTCAATTAGAGAGATCCGAGAGGATTAGAGGCTTACCAGTGTACAAGAAGGGTCATGAGGAGGATTCAGAGAACTATGGGCCTGTCAGCCAGACCCTGCTGCCAGGAAAGGCTATGGAACTGATCTACTCAAGTGAGATCACACAGCACATGTGGGACAACTGAAGGATCAGGCCCAGCCTGCATGGGTTCTTGAAAGGCATAAGTTCTTGACTGGTCCTGTTTGACCAATCCAATCTCCTTCTATGATCGAGTGACCCATCTAGTGAATGAGGGAGAGGCTGTTGATGAAGGCAAAGCCTTTTACACTGTCTCCTCCAGTATTCTCGGGGAAACTGATAGCCCATGTGTGGACAAGTACACTCTTTGCTGCGTAAAATAATGGCTGGAGGGCTGAGCCCAGAGAGTGGTGGTGAATGGAGTTAAATCCAGCTGGTGAACAGTCACAAGTGGTGCTGCCTGGGGGTTGGTATTGGGGCATGTTCTGTTTAACACCTTTATTGATGATATGGACTAAGGGGCTGAGTACCTCCTCAGTAAGTTCACTGATAACACCAAGCTGGGAGGAAGTATTGAGCTGCCTGGGGATAGGAAGACCCTTCAGAGGGATCTAGATAGGTTGGATTGCTGAAGCCAATGGGATGAAGTTTAACAAGACCAAGTGCCAGGTCCTGCACTTTGGCCACAACAACTCCAGGCAATGCTACAGGCTTTGGGCAGAGCAGTTGGAAGGCTGTGTGGAAGAAATGGACCTGAGTGTATTGGTTGATGGTCAGCTAAACATGAGCCAGTAGTGTGCCCAGACAGCCTAAAAGCCAATGGCATCCTGACTTGCACCAGAAATAGTTCTGCCAGCCGGAGCAGGGAGGTGCCCATATCCTTGTACTCAGCTCGGGTGAGGCCCCAACTTGAGTACTGTTTCCAGTCTGGGGCTCTTCACTGCAGGAAAGATACAAAGCCTTGGATCATGTTCATTGAAGGGCAACAAAGCTGGTGAGGGGCTAAGAGCATGCACCTTATGAGGAACAGCTGACGGAACTGGGACTGTTCAGGAGGAGGCTCAGGGGAAAAGCTGTGGCAAGGTCGGGGTCAGCCTTTTCTCATGGGTAATAGGATTCAAAGGAATGGCTTCAAGTTGTGCCAGAGGAGGCTGAGGTTGGGTTTAGGAAAAATTTCTCCAGAAGACTGGTCAGGCACTGGAAGAAGCTGCCCAGGAAGGTGGTTGAGTCGTCTTCTCTGGAGGTGTTCAAGAAACATTTAGATGTCGCAGTTGGAACATGGCTTAATGGGGAAATATTGGTGGTGGGTGGATGGTTTAACTAGGTGATCTTGGGGACCATTTACAACACTGGTGATTCTATGATTCTAAGGTTCTGTGATCATTTTGTTTGACACTTGGGAACAAAACTTTTGCAAAGCTTTTTCCCTCTGATTTTGTTGAATATTGTTTTATGCTTCCAGTACCACATGTTGAATAATCAAAAATGAAAGCAAAATATTTATTTGCACACAAAATTCAGGGAACATCTGAGATATTTATTTATCTTTAATTTCTCCAGATGGGAATTTCTCTTTTCTGTTCATTTTCTACTGCATTTTCAGAGATACATAAGAAAGATAAAGGAGAAAGGCAAGTTTTTTTGTAGATATGATGATACAGGCTTCACAAGCAGGGAAAAAATAATAGGGATATAGCCATTTGTTAGACCAGCTAGTATACGTGGCAAAAGTAGACAAGCTTTCAAGTACACAAACCCTTGTTTGCTCTAACACAAAAGCAGCTGAATCCAAAGCTGAACAGAAGTTGAGAGCAAAGAGAAAGAAGGTGTTGTGGTACCATGATGACTTGAAGTCATATTTCAAACTCATCTGTTTATGTGGTGCAATGATATGGAGAATGACCCCTTTTACTTTTCTATCAGCTACTAAAATGTAAAAAATCTAGTCTTTCATTCAACATGATCAAGCAACCACCATCAATTAGAGCGCTATTCCCCCTGCCCAATTTAAAAATGCAGAGTTTTATCCTTGAGTGATATTACATGTATTTTATGTGCCTTATAGACACATAACTCTACCTACCATTACTTAAGAAACCTGAATCATTTAGCCACAAGAAATTCACAAGAAATTGTGACTTTGCAAGTTGAATTGTTTTTACATTGACAACTGAAAGCTCAAAATAAATCCAAAAAAAAACTGTAAAACCAATGAAAGTTAGCAGTAAGAAATCACCCCCTCCTTCCTGACTGCTTAAGAATAACATTTCTAGAGCTTGGCTGTGACAGTACTTTGAAGCTCCATAAGTGAAACGTTATGGAAAAGATCTTTAGAAGCACACTTTTTCCATGGCCTCTCTTTTGCATTTCTTGCAGTAGATAACATATTTGCAATATTCTTATCATAGAATCATAAGTCCTATCTGAGCTCTGCCTATTCCTTAAGACAGATGAGGTAGAAAGAAAGCTTGAACTAAGAGAACTATGACGTGAAGGCATGTTTGTATGTAGCCTCCCTTGTGCAACCATTTGGTGATCAATCACAGTCTAAATGTGAATCTTGGAGAAAAACTTGCAGTATTATCAGGGTTTCGGTAAGTAAAGATTGTATTCTGCTAACTGAAACTTCAATTAAACAAGTACTCAGGAAGCCAAACAGATTGATAAAGAGGAAAAGGCCTCTTGGGGTTTAGTTTTTAATCTGAGAATTCAGATTCAATATGAATTGCTCCCATATGAGATCATGGTATTCTTGAAAATAATTGAGATTCAAGGGTTAGGAATTTATTTCCTTCTCTCCCCCTGTGCTCTACAGGCCTCGAGGTTTGGGTTCTTTCTTTTACTTTGTTTTGTTCTGTTTGTTGTTGTTGTTTGTTTGTTTTTATTGTTCATCGTCTTTTATTGTTGCCTTTATGACACACTATATACAGTAGTGGTCAGAAGTGAGCAGTCACCAGCTAGCTTCCCAACAATGACTGTGGTTTTTAACTTAGACTCAACTGCTCTGATTTCTTTTGAAATGTAGTATCAGTATCAGCCTTTACTAACCAACAAATACAATTGTAGGGCAGGGCTCATAGCAGCTCATGTAATATCCAATCCAGTTCATGAGGGTGCTAAACTACTTCATAAAATCAGAGAATCACAGAATATCCCCCGATAGAAGTGTCCCACAAGGATCGAGTCCAATTCCTGGCTCCACGCGCAACCACACAAACTCTATGAGTGCATTGTCCAAACACTCCTTGAACTCTAGTAGCTTTGGGCTGTGACCACTGCCCTGGGAACCCTGTACCATGACCAATGCCCTGTCACTGAAGAACCTTTTCTAACACCCCCCCTGACTCTCCCCTGAACACAACTCCATGCCCTTTCCTCAGTTTCTGACACTCTCACCAGTGAGCAAAGACTAATGCTGACCCTCTGCTCTCATCAAGAGGAGCTGTAGGTCAGCTTCCCCTTCTCTGGCCTGAACAAACCAGGGAACCCCAGCCACTTTTCTGCTGACTCCAACTTGCCACCAACCAGAACCCCCAGATCCCGTTCCATGGGGTGGCTTTCCTGTCTCTCATCCCCCAGGTTGTACTTATATAATCTCAAGGCCAATGGTCTCACATCTGAACACCAACTGACTTCTCAGTCCAAAACTCAACAAGCAGTCATGTGCACACTCATTGTGGTTATGCCTTGGCTCAAGGAAGAGCTGAAAATGGCTTTTGCATTACTATAATTCTAAGGACCACATGGGTGGAACAGTTCTGAAAGAACAGAAGGTTTTGTTTCTGTGGAGCAGCAGCTTCAAACTGTGGATTGGCTTCTACTGTGACCACCATCCACCAGGTCTGGTCTTTTTTCTTCTGTTTAGATACCACATACTTATGACATTCAGCTCCTAGTTTTCAATTAACAAAAACTCCAGACCCCATCCAGTTTATGATCAACAAGAATGTCTCCCACATCATTTGTTCTCTCTCAGTGATGGTCCCTAAAATGATCTCAAGATGCTAAAAGTTTTAAAGGACAGTGAATAAGATGGTGAAGTGCATGGAGCTTAATTGTGTGGCAGTTTGCAATTGATATCCTGAGGCAGCTTCATTCATTTTTTAAGAAATCAGTTGAAGAAATTCTGCTGACATTCAATCATTTCTGCTACTTTTTAATGGTATTAACTTTAAAAATCCTGTGTTTGCTTGAGCTGTTGATACCATTTTTATTTTATTTTTTTCTGTATGAACAGAAATCTTTCTTTTCACTATCAACTGTTATAAAAGGAAGGCAAAGATATGAGAACTCTAATTTCTTTTCTCAAAGGAGATACTCAAAGGAGTGTTTTTTTCCGCCACCTTGTCTCTGTTCTTTTTAATTTTCAGTGCAATTATATCTTCTTAAACAAGGGAGAGTGAAAATGTCTCCAAAATGACCCCTGAAACTCACTGGAGTTACTGAAGGAAAGAGGTTATTTCTTGGATACTAACAGCTATTTTCAGTTTCTAGCTGTGGAAACATACGAGACAGTGGTTTCAAACAGTATGAGGGGAGATTTAAATCGGATGTAAGGAAGAAGATTTTTTACAGTAAGGGTGGTGAGGCATTGGAACAGGTTGTCCAGAGAGAGAGGTGGTGGATGCCTTGTCCCTGGAGACATTCAAGATCAAATTGGACTAGGCTCTGAGCAGGTTAATCTAGCTATAGGTGTCCCTGTTCATTGCAGGA
The DNA here is from genome assembly GCA_035772895.1 of Perdix hodgsoniae. Lineage (NCBI taxonomy): Eukaryota > Metazoa > Chordata > Aves > Galliformes > Phasianidae > Perdix > Perdix hodgsoniae. Next base: position 594,364 of record JAPSGF010000088.1, read on the forward strand.
AAGTTGGACTAGATACCTTTAGAGGTCCCTTCAAACTCAAAAGATTCTACGATTTTATGATTTTATGGCCTTATCTCATCATGAATATATGTGCATCTTTGACTCTACAGACAGAGTCATAAATTGATGCCATAAACGCTGCTGAAGATAAGTTGAGGGACAACACTGGGGAAAGCAGGGTAAACGCAAAGCTAAAAATGGTTAAATATTTAAAAAATACCATTGTTTGTTCCTCTGCATTTAAAATCCTTCCTTCTGAAGATACCTTAACAAACTCACAATTTGACCGTTAATAAGAGAAATTATAGCATAATCATCTCATACTTGTTGTATATCTAGTGCCAAGTAATTGCATCTGTAACCTGACTTTGAGCATTATAAGCCAGTCTGGGCGTCAAAACTCATCAGGCAGTCCGTGTAACCAGGAACACAGAGAGCAGGGATCAAAGATCTACACCAGCATATACACTTTATGGGTCACAATATTATCCACGACATTTCTCAACAGGTAATATGTAATTATGACCACCTCTGAAAACGTCAAAACAGGCATTTGTTTAAAAAAAAAAAGAGAGAAAGAGAGAGAGAGAGAGAGGGGCTAACTGACAGAGTATGTTTCTTCCTAAGATGTGTTAGAACAGCTGTACACAGTAATAAAAGCCTATCAGTCACTTGGTATCAGCTGAGCATACACTCACTGTACATCAAGCTTGTGAGGAGTCTGTATTATTTATAACATACTTTCTTCTTCTGCAGTTAAAGGTGTAATATCAACAGCAGGTCCTGTGGCCCCAGACATCAACTGAAGACGAGAGTGTGACAAGTTACATTTTTGTCTGGAAATTGCTTGAATTTCTTGCTAAAATTGAAAGCTGCCTGTCCTAAACAAGTTTTAAAATGCTTAAAGGTAAATGTTAAGCTTAAGGCTATTTTATTGGAGTGATACAAATAATTTCTCATGAAGTAAATTAAATCTTCCTTGATATTTAATCATTCACTTTTTAAAGGGTAGAAAGATTTTTCTTTATTATAATTATATAAAAATTGGGGTTTTTTGCTATTTCAACTATATCAACATATTTTAATTTTGCAGTGTCTAGAAGTTAATGTCTATATACAAAAACAGCATCTAACACCTCATCTCAGATAGGTGATCAGTTTTGCAAGTACATAAATGTTTACATAGACATGTTAGCTTGACATCATGAAGAAACAAGACTCATCCATGCTCGTTTCCTTCAGCGACTTAGACTTCATATAATTCTAATCTAATACACTTCACACATCTTAATCTTTACAACAATGTTCAGTTCAAAACTGACCTGAAAGAAGGGAATAAACCTCACAGATATCCTAAAGTTCCTTCAGGTTTAATAGAAATAGCCTAGAGAAGAAAGCAGCAGATTAGAGTCCCAGGTGAAAAAAAGGCTGCACTAAGATCAACACTCATTCAACACAGAGAATCACCAGGGAATTGGAGAAAGACTGCTCTTCTGTAAAATCCTCATCTGTAGGAGGAAAAAAATGCTGCAGTGAGTTCACAAGCCACCAGGAGATGCGCATCCCTGGAGACCAGATTTCACTAGTCCTGGTGCTCCCAGTGCTGTGCATTTCTCAAGTGATTCATTTACAAATTCCTTCACCGATGAGTCAAAAGTACATAAGCAAGGACCAGTGGGCTGTCTGGTCTTGCATCCCTCCTTTCATGAAGCCCACTGCTAAGCTCTTCAAAGGAAGAAATTTGTTCAGGGATGCATTTAAACTATTATAAATGTGCGCAAACTTTTTCTCAGCACAACAGGTATGCCTTTATTTCCTTTAAAATTATTCTTTACTATAGAAAGTCACTGTGTTTAAAAGAAGGTGGTACATCATTCTCATTTCCGATACAGTAGTTATATTGTAAGTTAGGGGAAAAAAATCTCTAGGTGATAAAAGTTCAATTCCATGGTACTAGAAAGGTCATTAAAAGGCAGGGAATAGCATCCCAGTAGCAACTGTTAATGAAGTATTGTATATAAAATTGTATCTTTCTGGTTTAGGATTTAAATCAGAAAAATAGGTTACTTGTGAACACAGAAGACAAATAAGAACAGCCATTCATTAGTTTTACTAAATCTGCAGCAAATTTGAAGCCATTTTTGTTTACTACAGTCTACAAGAATATACATACTGGATGCATTTTATTGAAATTGGTAATTTTGAAGCAGACAAGCCTTGTTTCCTTGCAGTACTGCAACTGTAAGGGTCTAAACAAGTCAGCTGATCCAAAAAGAATACGAGGTTCTGTTTCTGAGGAGCAGTGGCTTCAGATTGTGAAATGACTTCCACCATGACCTCCACTGGATTTACCTTAGCTAGCTTTGCTGCTTGCTCACTTGGGTGCTGGATCTAGAACTGGATGGGATTTGGACATTTCCTTTCAGTGCTTTCCTCCTCTTCTAATGCTCATCTGCTTTCAAAGAATCTCACAAGCTCACTGCATTCAGTACCTCTGCAGTCAAGTCGGTGGGTGAGAAGAGGCCAGCAAAGCCCTTGCTGTCTATGGATACTCCAGCACTGTAGCTGCAGTTCATATGCCAGTATGGGAGATACAAATGAGGGGCAAATTCATTCCTCAGACACGTGCACTGAGGAGCTGGGAAGTGCAGTGCAGCTGATCTCCCAGTCTCCAGAATGGATAATCTCCTATGCACTAATGAAATAGCAAGCTTGGCTAATAGATACAGCTAATAAGGCCAAAACAGTTCTGGAGAGCTTTTCTTTCACTAGCTGTTATGGTCATTCTTAAAGACATTTCAGATAATCAGGGTACATCTTTCCCCCCTCTGCTTGGTCAATCATAGTGATTTTCTTTCAGATTCCTCAGTGTTTCATCCATTATTTTCCTCTGCCTTTGACATTTACAACAAAACCTGACTGGAGACAAAGACTGCGAAGATAGCTGGCAGATGCAATCTTACTGAACACCCTGATACCCACATTAGCTAGGCAAAAATGTTTCAAAAGATGATGATCCATATGTTTCTCCTGGTGTAGGCAAATGTGTGACAGTAACAGAATAAGCTATTACTCCTTTTCATCCCTTCCTGCCTAACATTACTGCCTCTTCAGACGTTGCAGCAGATTCTCTCTTGTTCTCATTCACTGACTCATTTCAGTTGCAACCATCTCAACACTCAGTATCCCAATTTTCTAAGCTAACCGGTTTTGCTGCAAATGAAACACACTGAAGGCAAATTACACAAACCACTCCAATGACAACTTGCAGGCAAAGGTGCAAAAAGAAAGGAAGGAGAACAAGGCTGAGCACAGAACTGTCATCTAGATCCAAATTCTCATCCCATACGCTGCCCCCAAAATAGCAGATAAGTATTCACTGCCTCAGAGTTTCAATGTGTCCTTTAGGGAGATTCACATCACCTATGATTGTTTTTTGAATTTTCTGCTCTCTTACATCCTCTCAGTAAGACTTAATTTTTTATTTTCCCTTGGCAACATGAAGAACTTGCCATATCCGTGCTGAAAGAATTATTTGTTTGAGGACTGACATGCCAGAAATACTTGTATTTTTCTTAATGAACCTCAGAGATCGTTTCCTCTGAGTACTGAAATCTGTGAGAAGAACTGAAAGTTGATCTTGCTTTTCATATCAATATTCAAGAAGTTTGCCCTTTTTCTTTATTAATTTTTTAACATTATTACATGACCAAAGCTCTTATTTTTCTCTCAGACTCATAAATTCTAACTTAAGCTGACATTCTGGTGGAGAAGAAAAATTAAAATTCACGATTTTTATTTCATAAAGTAAGGTGGCCCTGGACATGAGCATATCTGTGTAGAAAGCCAATTGTTGACTATTTAGCACCTCATTGTTACCCAGGCTGGGAAAAAAGTTTATTGCATATCTAAAATGTCAGACTGGTAGAAAAATCAAGACCTATAATTCTTAATATGTGATATAGCACGCACAGCAAGAGAGAAAAGAGAGAAAAATCAAGCTATATACCCCTACATAGACCTTGTTCTTCCATCTCTGACTTCTGGCAGAGTGCAAGCCACTATCAAAAGTAGCAGTGGTTTTCCTTTTACAAATACTGTGCTGCTTTGAACTTGATTTGTCATCAGCAATTCGCCTCACGTAAAACACAAAATGGTGTCCCTCATGTGAAAACAACTTGTAAACTAATAAATAAGAGGAAGAGATATTTAATAATTGATAATAAAATGGAGTAAAACCAGTGACCTTGGCAGGAAACATTCTACGTCTTATTAGAAATTGCCAGAGCCAGTCATCCATCCTCCTTAAATCCATTTCCTGAATGTGTTGCATCCCTTGAATTTATACTTTTTGGCATCAAAGCATGAACATTGCATTTCTGATGTTCTCTGCCTTGCAGTCTATATCCAGCAGACTTTGCTCCTCATACCAAGAATGGCCTGTCTATTTTTCCTACATACAGATATATGCTTCTCTAAACTCTCCACAAAACGTAACCGCAGAAATATTTGTGGGTTCAATAATTTTATTGATCTTGGTAGCCTCAGGTTGCATAGTGCTTGAACACAACTGGAGTTTATGGAGTACTGGCATGAGGTATATATTTCAGAGTTCTTCTTAGAAGCCAGAGGAAAAATGAGGGCCATATTATTCCTTCTACAGGTTTTATGATGGAAAAAAGTGCATTGTAGACAATGATTACTCAGTACCTCGTGGAAAAATCATTGCCATGGACCAAAAAAATCACCTCTTCTACTGTGTTGTTGGCAGTACAACAAACATTCTACACCAGTATTTTTATAAGTAATATTAATCTTCCCTGCTGGAGTTGGCCACTGTTAATGCACTGTCATAGTAAGGCTATATGTTTAAGCCATTCAGAAGTCCTCCCATTTTAAATATACTACCTCTCAGGTATCTTCCAACCAAACCAATTACATCTACATTTTCTTTCTACACCTTTTAAAAACTTAACAGGAAAGGATGCTAAATTAACCACGTTTACTATGTTCATATTTGCACAAATGCAAATAAGCAAATGTGTTTATACAAATATATGTAATAGTGTATTTATAGATATATATAAACATGTCTCAGATGCGGCTACTGCAGCCACATTTGAAACCATTGCTGAAAGAATGGTTGAACCACACAACCTTTTTTCTAAAGAAATGCCTTGCTATGTTATTTTTTGCTTCAGTTGTACTTTGAAGCATTCACCCCTAAATTAGAGTTTGGGAGGTTCCAGATTTCAGCAAAAGGCTTCCCATGTCTCCAGAACAAGAGCAGCCTATTCCTTGAAATAAACCTTCCTAACAATTTTTCTTAATGTGTTTGTGTACTTCAAAGATTCTGCAGCAACAGCAGCAGGGGAACAGGTCAAGTATTTTTGGTGATTTCATTCCCTACACTGTACAGCTAATTATTTTGGAAGGTTTATTTTCTTTTCATCTTTTCATTCTGCACAAATATGGATTGATTTTTTTTCTGCTGCCATTGCCTGCAGCAAAGTGAAATGCACACATAAAATAACCATATAAAACTCTTAACAACTTTTTTTTTCAAAGTGTTTTTTTACACATCCTCCTGGAACAAAATTCACAAAGGTTTGCTGTTGTTGGGTGGGGAGGCAAGTTGCAAGAAGGGGATATTAATTCAAGTTAGTTGTGAGTTAGGATATTAATACATCTGCCTAACTTTGGAGCAGTTCTAAAATAATAAGTCCTCTTATGAGCAGGTGAAAAAAGGGGGTGAGCGGGAGATCATTTGGAGATTAGACTGTAAGTGACATCGAAGGCAGTAAATGACAATTGAGACTTGAATGAAAACTGAAAAAATGAAGTCTCGTATCTGCGTTGAAACTCACTGGAGAATTTTGATTAGTGACCTTTCAGAGTTGCTTTCTGAAGACATTCGGGATTTTGAGCTGCAGTGCCATCTTTATTGTCTATATTTATCTTTATTTATTAAGTTTAAAACTCAAATAATGACTTACTTACACTAAGTCTGAAGGGACAGAAGCACTGTTTTCCCTAGCTACTTTTAGGGAGTTTACTTAAAGTACAGATAAGGAAAAAAACAGAAGTATCTCTCTGGGATGTAAAAGAAATCATCTCTGTATTCAGACTTCAAAATCAAGGGTAGTCTGGTTTCCTCTCAGATGTCATGAAGATGTCCAGTTCAGTGTTGAACAGCAAGTTATGTCATGAAATAGATGAAATTCAGACATAAAATATCCTGCCAAGATAACTTCTCACTACTGGAAATTACTTGAAGCAGTCTGTGCTGGTGTTGAATGATGTCAGCTCTTGGTTATTTTCCACTACCCAATACAATCTGAAGTAATAAGGCTGCTAACATTAAAGTACATAATTCATAAGGAACACCGATGTCGTCTCTCCAGACAGACGGGGAACAAGAAGATAGGGCACTGCTAATAGGGACTTGGAGGTATCAGTGGATGGACATGAGCCAGCAATGTGCCCACACAGCCCAGAAAGCCAACCATATCTTGGGCTGCATCAAAAGAAACGTGGTCAGCAGATTGAGGGAGGTGCTCCTGTCCCACTACACCAAGCTGGCGAGGCCTCACCTACTGCGTTCCGATGTGGAGTCCTCAGTACAGGAGGGATATAGAACTGTTGGAGATGGCTACAAAAATGATCCAAGGGATGGAACTTCCCCTCTGAGGATAGGCTGAGAGAGCTGGGGCTGTTCAGCATGGAGATATATATTTTCAATATCTAAAGGAGGGCTATAAGAAAGAATGGGACAAACTCTTCAGGGGGGTCCGTTGTGATAGGACAAGGGGAAATGGTTTCAAATGAAAAGAGAGGAGATTTAGATTGGACATAAGGAAGTGGGTTTTTTTTTATCCTAAAGGTAGTGAGGCACTGGAAAAGGTTGATCAGAGAGGTAGTGGATGCCTTGAAGGGTCTTTTCCAACCCATACAATTCTATGATTCTATGAACTACTAGGAAGTTTATAAGAATGTGTCCACAACCCCCAAAGTGCTGAAACCATCTTTGTTTGCATTTTGGCAGAAAACCTCAGAGAAGAGACATATGGATGCTTAAACCTCCTTGCTCCCCAGAAGGGCAGAAGTCATCCCAGTCCTGGGTCAGACCACTTCTCCTGGCACCAGAATGAAGCATTCAGATGAACACAAAGTGAGCAGGAACGGGTCTTTGGGGGTTGGACGTCTGACAAACTAAAGCATGCATCTCCTGATTGTCTTTGTCAGCTCTTAGTAGACAATGTTTTAACATTTACAGGTAACTGAGTGCTGCCATTTCCAATACACTTGCAGTAAGAATCTCTCTCATCATTAATTTTACAGGCTTCTATAGATGTTAAAACAGTGTTGACATTTAAAACACGCCAACTCTAATACTTGCAACCAACAGAGATGTCTGCATATTTGAAAATAAAGTTCCACTCTGCTGACAATTATTCTGGTTTCCAGAATTCAGCATTTATCTTTGTAGGTAATGTACATGTGTGCCTGTGCATGAATCTATTAGCAAATACGTGGAAAGCCAAAGAGGCAATGTTAAATACAAGTCTGCTGATGACACTGAAATGGCAGGTACTCTCCGTAGAGACAAGAGGCTTGCAAAGGGATCCTCATGTATAGGAGCTCGAACAGTCATCAATAGCATGAAGATCAACAAAGGTAAATGCCTTTGTTGGCAGGACAGAGCAATACCAGACACAGGCACAGGTGGGAGATGAGTAGCTGAGAGCAACTTTGCAGTGAGGGACCTGCTGGCGCCAGCAGGTTCAGCAGGAAACAGCATTGTGCCTGGTATAGCCAAGGGATACATTGAATTTTGGTGTGCATTAAACACAGCACAGCCAGCTCGTCCCACTATATTTACTGTCTGTGAAGCTTCACTTCGAATATTGCATGCAGTTCTGGGCTCCACAACATAAAAATAATGTTAACAGCCTTGAAACCACCCAGAAGAGGCACCAAAGCTGGAAGGTATGTCCTGGGAGGACAGGCTGAGTCCACCCAGGCTGATCAGCCTTAAGAAGACAAGGATATGGGATGTCATCATTGCGCTCTGCAGCTCCCTGAGGAAGGGAAGCAGCAGGGTGTGCCAGGCTCTGCTCCTGAGCATCAATGGTAAGGTGGGAACAGCACAAAGCTACACCAGGGGAGGGTCAGATTGAACACTGGGAAACAAAAAATTGTGCCACAGGAGTGGTCAGGTATTGAAACAACTTCTTAGAGATGTGGTTGGTGCCCTGTGCCTGTCAGTTTTCAGGAGGCATTTGGATAATGCCCTCATTAATGTGCTTTAACTTTTAGTTAGCACTGAATTGGTCAGGAAATAGAGGCCAATGACCTTTGAAGATTCTTTCAAACTTAACTATTCTCCTGTATTCTAACTATAAAATTTCCCCAAGAAGCCGCACCGGATTTTGGCATACTCTAACCTCCTGACCATGCTGAGATGAAGCTAGTACATTTATTTCACGTGTGCTACCAACTAAATGCTAGTCCTCACTCAGCAAAGCTGATGACAAGCAAGGACTAAGTCCCCCTGTTTATGGGGCTCAGAACAAAGGCTGTGAGATGGCTTGTGACGTCGGGAGGCCATGGTGATGACATTCTAAGAATGTCCCATGGAGACCAAAACGTGGTGTTGGGAGCTGGGGCCTATGGGTTGAGAGTTGCCCCAGTTCTGAAGGAGGAAAGGTGGGGGAGCTGAGGGCCCCATTCCTACGGATGGCTCCCCGGTGCCATTTTGCTTACTGAAGAGAATTACTTCCCCTTGGGCACAGGGACCTGCAGGGGCTCCAGTCAATGTATGGGGACCCTTCAGTGAGAGCATTGCAAGCGTGTCCCAAGAGGGGTGGGGGTGTCCACTGTCCCTGCCCAGAAGCCACCTGGATGTGCAGTTGCTACTGTCATTGGGGCAGAATCAGCTGCAAACCATGTGAAGGGCTGAGCAGCAATTAATCCATTGGACTGGGTATGGTTGCCAGGCAGCTCTACAGATTTTGTTAACTGAAAACACGGGGATTAATCCTTCCTAAAACATCGGAGCAAAACAGCTCAAAAATTCTTCAACTCAGAGTTCATGTTAAAATTATGCTCCCGTATGAGAAGGTATTTATGCACAATGCCCTACAAGCCATACACAGCCTTCTTTGTGTATCTGCTTAGGCTTTTGAGATGCATAGGATACAGAGGATAAAGATGCATCCAAAAAACATCTTTGGAGGTACCTCTGCACACATTATCCTGTTCAAGGAAATAATTTTGGGTAGCAGAACAAGTTGGCTATGATCTCTCAGGGCTCTGATGATTTACTTAGGATTAATCCCTGTGTCTTCAGTTAAGAGAGTCTTTAAAGCTGCCTGAAACTGGTGCCCAGAGGGGCTGGAGAGCTCCATCATGCCCAGGGAATCCAAACTTGTCTAAGCTTGGCTGAAAGGAACACCTCTCCTATGAAGAAAGGCTGTGGATATGTTACTGCAGCCTTTTGATACGTACGGGGAGCTGATAAGAAAGATGGAGAAAAGCTTTTCCTTCTGGCCTGCAGTGACAGGAGAAGGGGGAACAGTTTAAATCTGAAGAGAGTTCAAATCATGAGTGTCCAACCTTTTGGTTAAATATAAACAGGAGGAGGAACGGCTGTTTACAAGGGTGGACAGTGATAGGACAAGGGGGAATGGTTTTAAACTGAGACACGGGAGGTTTAGGATAGACATTAGGAGAAAGTTTTTCACTCAGAGGGTGGTGAGGCACTGGAACAGGTTGCCCAAGGAGGCTGTGGATGCCCCATCCCTGCAGGCATCCAAGGCCAGGCTGGATGTGGCCCTGGGCAGCCTGGGCTGCTGGTTGGTGACCCTGCCTGTGGCAGCACGGTTGGAACTAGATGATCTTTGTGGTTCTCTTCAACCCAGGCCATTCTATGATTCTGTGATTCTATGAACCTCTCATGTCATGCTACCAACATCTGCCTCTGATGTCATGGGCTGACTTAATAACATAGGAGGCGTTACTATCAGAACAGTTCTCATGAATTATGTTATATAGTCAATGTATATAAGTAACAAAATATTTTTATTTTTAATATGTTTCTTAAAACATAAAAAAGAATGCAACAAAACCATAAAAAGAGTGGGATGTTTGACCTTGTTATTAAACTACTGACTCGTTCTGATTTGATGGCAGTGGCTGCCATTCTCAGTGAGATCTCAAGGTGTTCATCAAAGATTTCAGATGAAATTTTACTTCTACTGTACTTCATCCTTCAAAACAGATGTTCACAAATGTAGATACTGCCAAAACAGTGACGTGAACAAGGTGTGATGGTGAGGAAGAAGTATCTCTCTGAGTTAAGATAGAGCTTATAGAAGTCTGGTAAAAAGAACCAATCAGATTTTTTAGTTCAATGTCTGATTGCAACTTTACCTGTTCTCTTGGAAAACTTGCAGGTCACACATTTATGTTAGCTGTAGAGTTGCAAATATAACAAAATATTGATAATTTTTTTTTCAATTTTAAGATCTATTCCCAAATTCCTTTATCAGAATGGAAAGCAAAGCAAATGAATGTTTTTGCCATTCACAGGATCAGACAGTGTATTAAAATACATTAAATTGTTCGCCTTCACTTGAGCTGGCACTCCCCTGCCCTGGTTTCAGTCCAGATGGGGCTAATAGCACACTGATGTTTGGTCATTGCCAAGTGACAGCAGTGTGGCCAGGGCAGGGCTTAGCAGGGAAGAGCCACTGCCATGATGGCATTGGGCAGAAGCTAAACTGCACTGTGAGCTGTGCCAGGCTGCATGCATCCTTGGGGCCATGGGTTGGACAAGTCGGCCTTAGAATAAATGTAAGGTAGAAATCCTTCCCTTTGAGAACAGTGAGACAGAGGAAAAGACTGCCCAGAGAAGCTGTGGATAGTCCATCAGTGGAAGTGTTCAATGCCAGGTTGGGTGTGGTTTTGGACCAACCTCACTCAGAGAAAGGTCCCTACCCATGGCTGGGAGAGATTAGATTATTTTTGAAACTTGTTTCCAATACAGATCATTCTGTGTACAAAGAATCAAAGCCAAAGAACCAACAAGCAGTCCTCTAAAGATGTGTTCTGTTCAGTGACCTTACCAAAAACTGCAGGAGCCAAAGGGAGCAAATGAGCTCCGAAGAAGCTATAAGGGAACATCCACTCTCATTAGGCCAGAAGACAGTTTAATAGTCAGTATTACGACCTTTATCTATATGAGGCATGAAAGAAAATCACTGGAAGCAACCAGGAAAAGGAGAATGTGTTGGGATCCCCTGGTACCATGGAATAGCAGGTTGTCACCAAAAACACCAACACAATCAACTACATTTTCCTTAGTTCCAAAACAGTTTGCTTGATTTCTTGGCACACTGTTTGCAATTTAGTCACTGCACAGAAACAGAATCACCTTCCTTTCCTCTTTACCTGATGTTAGGTGCCGAACACCTTGAGGTACATAGGGGTAAAGTGATGGGATCCTTATGGGTCCCTTCCTATTCAGGATTTGGATTCTGTGTTGTCTACCTGGGTTTCAGTGAAGTGCTTGATCTGACTGAGAGTAGGAGGGCTCTGCAGAAGGGATTGATAGGCTGCATCAATGGGCTGAGTCCAATCACAGTAATAAGACTAAATTGCACCAACTGATATTCATCGTTATTTGTTGAACATTTTTATGGAGGCCAAACTTTGGATGTCAGCGCAGCGACACAGTGGGTGTTGTGTTTCAGCAGTTGTGACAGCAACATGAAAGACAAGCCATGTTCCTGACAGCCATGAAATGAAGAGCATCTCAATGAGCTCATTGTCATGAATCTGCTCATGGTAGTGACTACGTTGAAAAAACAGTGTTTTCTAGCTGAGAATGCGCTCTATCAAATACTGTTATTGTGGTCTTTGTATCTCTAGCTTTCATGGAAATCAACTGGGGGCATTATTTTCAGGGCAACATACATATATTGATTCACCAAAAACATGGTTCTTGTTCTCCAGGAAAGAAAAAAAAAAAAGAAAAAAAAAAGAAAGAAAAAAAAAAGAAAAAAAAAGAAGGGGATGAGGATAGAGTGGATAAATTAAAGAACAGAACAGAATGTGAAGGAGAAAGGGAAAGCAGGGAAGAAAAAACAGGAATGGGGAGAAGGGGTGTCAAAGAGGTGGAAAAGGAGAATAAACAGTGTTTAGACCTTAGGAGCACATTTACTGCTATTTGGCAACTAATTTGAAACTTTCTGTTTGTTTCTTTTGTTGACAATATACACACTTACTCATCAATGCCAGAGCACCACAGGACAGTTCAGATTGCTTCTTAGTTGCAAGCAGGGAGATGTAACCTAAACCGATGAAACAGATACTTCTCTAATTAAACAACTCACCTTTGGAGCTATACAAAGCAAGAAGAATATTTGAAAGGGTATGTACAAAAAGTGCACACTATGTTTTTGATCTTTTATTTTCCCTGGCTGCATACTATATGGGATATGCTCAACGATATGTCTTACACCTTGTGCATCCTTATGTAGGAGTGACTGATAATGAATTAATAATATATTTTCTCAGAGAGGATCTGAAGTGAAGCTCTGAAGTCAAAATGCAGGCCTCTAGCTTCTATCTGAATGTGGAAAACACTGTTCCTTCACTAGCCACTTCAAAAGGAGCAGGTGGAGACTCAACATGCTTTTAAAATAAGTTGAAAGTAGGGATTCTAAAGGTGATTTAATTTTAACGCCATCTTTCTCCCCCTCCCATAAATACTGGTGCTAGCTGAACATTCTTGGTGAAGCGTGCTACGTCTCGCATTAACATGGCACACACTTCAAGTCCTGGGCAGTTCGACTACTGGCTTGTGGGTGTCAGAATTTAGTCCAGAAAGTCTATATTTTGCATGGATACTTTTCTACTCCTGAAATTTGAAAAATAAGTAATTTTCATGTTATATACTGTCCACACTGTACTGCACTGCAGTGCAAAGTGCAGCAGCAGGAGGCTAAGGAATTTACTCAGCTGCTGATTCTGTTGAAAAACAATGTATTCCGCCTGTTGAGCTTAACTTTAAAGGGTGGTTTCCTATGAATTTTGAAGCTGCTGCTGATACTGAAGACAAGGAATTATTATCAGGGTTCCTCTCAGAATCAGGGACTGATTTTGGTACTGGGTTCTTCCTGTGATTGCATCCCTTCTCTTTCAGAGACATTCTGCCAGTTACCTGACTTGTTACAGAGACTCGTGAAGACACGAAGGAGATTTTGTCCACATGAAAGTATCAAAGCTTCAGACAGTCTCAATGTGGAAGATGTACAGGGGCCTCACAAAGGTCTCTGTGAAGACCCCAAGCACTATTGCTACCCTTGTCAGGCAGAGAAAGATGGTCATGTGTGCTGCTACCACGTGGCTGGGTCCCGATATAAGCCTTTAGGCAACTGATAATACAAATAAATGTGGACAGACAGCTTCTGAGAATAAAAGCTCACCCTTTTCAGGACAAGAAACCTGTAGAAATCAGAAGGGCAAGTCCTTAACAAATATTTTAAAACTGATTAGTATTTTGATGGCTGGGATGTGATTGATTTTTGCTTTCTTTGTCCCTTCTCCATTATTTTTTTAATCAAAATGAAATCCAATCACAGTTACTACAGGTCTGCTGACAGATGGCAGCTTGATAAGCCATGCTTGTGTGATACTTGGTCATTGTTTGCCCGCAGTCTATGCCATAGCTGGCAGCCTTCATCTGATCTCAAAAGCTTTATTAATGTAACTTAATTTGGCTCAGAAATCACTCCAGTAACTTTCCTACCCCTACTGTGAGACATTACCTTATTTCAGATTAAGTTAACAACTGACCAACTAAACACAAGCTTCTCCTTGCCTTTTAAGTTTTGCCTTGTAGGCTCAAAAGTAAATGAGTATAGAATTAGTTTTACTACACTCACTGTAAGTAAGCCACTATACTTTTCTGTGTGTATAAAGCTTAAGTACAGTTGAAGAAATGTCAAGTTACAGTGGTTCAAAACCATACTGTCCTACAGTCAAGCCCCAGTAACAGGCTGAGCACACACTCTTGTAAAGTAAAAAACAGCAACTTAAATGTCCCCTTGCTACCTAACCTAGAGATTAACCTGTTTCATTAAAATGCAAGCCAGTGTGTGTTACCTTGAAGGCAGACTGACCTCAGGCAGTGCATATGGTCAGCTAGCACATCTCAGCTTATGGGTACAATCAGTTCAACTGCTTGCTGTTTCAAAGCAGCTTCACATGCTAAGTGCATTAACCATTGCCATATTTTAACCACTTGAAGGTTGAAAGGCATCTCAATTTGAAAATTTCTCATAGCTCTAATAAGCTTGATTCTGTCACAGTCTGCCTAAAAGCAATGGAATTCACCTTTTGGAACAGAAGCACAAATGGATGTGTCTTTGATGTGTTTAGAGCTACAAAAGTTTGATGTTTTCAATTAAAACAAGTGCTATTTACTTCTATACTTATGGGTAATAGAGCACTTTTGACTTTTACAAAGTGCGTGTTATTAAAGCACTTTGCTAATGTACAAAGGCACTTTCATAAAACAAGGAAGAAAAGAAGCAGTTCTCTTTCAAACTGTCTCTGGAAAATGAGATGAAAGTAGGAAAAAAGCTGGCAAGAAAAGAGTTCTTTAACAATGAGAGAGCTGTCTTCAGCTGTTCCTGTGTATGATTTCAGTCATCATCTTTATGCCTAGAAGCACTTTTATAAACATTTGTAACAATTTAAACACATTCTATCACTCAAAACTTTTCACACAAGGGCTCTTCACCCTAACCTTTTTGATGAGGCCAGAAAACACTTATCTCGCCGTTTCCAAGGTATCCCTAAAATAGTACAATGGAAAATAATAAAGCCCTGCTAGTGTTCTGAAGTAACTAGTCCTGGTTTATTTCTGAATATCATCACTGAAGCTCTATGTGGGCTTCTTACTTCTGCATATCTCCACTTATTTATTTTCATCAACTGTTTCCTGTACTATTCTCTGGAATTGGAGTTTTCAGGAATTTAGCTCCTGCTTCAGGAGGCACAGGATGAGATTCAGCCTTTTCTGAATCCATTTTCCTCTTCTGCATTTCTTATCCTCTCTTGAATTTAGCACAGACAGTGACAGAGTTCCACCACTCTGATATTTGCACAGTCATGTCTGCAGCTCTTAATTACCTGCTACAATATGCCTAAAAACATAATGGCTTTGTTAGGCCTGTGGTCGTTCAGCTGGCAGATGGGCTGGTGTGATTTTCCCCAAACTTCTTCCTCTTAGGCCAAGAATGGCTTTTCTATTTCTTCTATTCCCTGTAAAGCTAAGAGGCTGCTTTATAGAAAAGGGGGGAGGGGAGAAATGGTTTCCAACAATATAACTCTCAATTTGTGAGTGTCTCTAAAATGGCAGAGAAGGAGAAAAAAAAAAAAAAAAAGAAAAAAAAAGTATTATTCTTCAGGTCATATAGCAATGTTTCCAGTAATGTGGCGTTTCTAATGGAGAAATCATCAGCAGAGATGTTGTTATTTTTCTGCAAAGACCTTTGTGCAAAATGCTTAAAACCTCTTCCATTTCAGTTTCAGAATAAGGCAAAAGGATGGGCACCTTGCCCACTCTCTCTTAAATATATGTATTGCTTCTCATCTATAAGAAAGGAGCTTTAACCTGGGAATGGTGATTACACTGCATTATTTTGCTTCTGCAGTAGAATCATCAAAAACAAAAATGCCCTGTCCTAGTTTTCTATTAAAAAACAGATTCTGATGGCTTCTTCTTCACATCTTGTCCCATCAATCTTCCTGTCTCTAAGTGATTTCTAGCTTTTCATTCCGTTGTGTTTTATTGTTTCATAATGGCAGATTTTTCATCCCTTCTCATTGGTGTAAGTAGTCAAATAAATAGAACAATCACAAAAAAAAAAAAAAAAAAAAACAGATGTTTAATACAGAGTGTCTGGAGAAGCTGATACAAAGGAGTTTGTCTTGGAAGAGAATCCAAAACCAAGGAATAGCTCTTGTAGCTAGAATTCTGAGCACAGAACCAAAAAGCACTGCGTTGGGAAGGGATGCATTTTTATGCTTCTTTGTGTGTAAGCGTTTATTTCTTTATTTACTGTAGGATAAAATGTCATCTCATAAAAGCATCAGCTGCAACTACAGATGCTATTACAGGTTTTGTATTATTAGCACCCAAGAGTGCTGGGGTGAGGAAAAGGTGCAGGAGCAGCAGGGGACTGTTGCCATAAACAGGATTTCACAGAGTCATGGGTCCTTTCAGAGACATCTCCAGCTTACATTACTTCTAAAGTTAGCATTATTTCTCCATTCCAAATAGTAAGAAATAAAACATCAGACCGTAAACACTCCCCCAGTGACTAAGTGTGTTGTTTGAGTTTTTTCTCCCCCTGCTTCCTTGCCCCCCACTACTTTGCAGAAAGAAAAGACACTAAAAGTTCCTTCTGTGAGTTGCCAAGGTGCTCCCAGCCCATTGTGCAGAATCATTGTCAGGTTAAATTAGGGAGTACAGACTCCATGAGTGTAAAAAAATCAATACTTGATGGAAGATTGCTCCCCGGAAAATCTGTTTTGATTCCAGGATTAATTCGCGACCAAAGGCTTCTGCAAAATGACATGCCATTAGTCAGAAAATGAACACATTCTACCCTTGAAATTGGATGGAAATATGTCAGGTGATTGACCTATTCATTCTCTTCGCTCTCTGGGCAGAGAGAGTAGGTGTGGTAGCTGTGAATTAGGCCCGCGAACCAGGTCCATTTTCCAAGCAGTAAGGAAAAAAAAAGAAGAAAAAAAAGTCCAATGTGAATTGCAAGTATTCTCTAGGCCATTGTTGTAAAGCTACTGCAAATGCATTCCGTCAAGGTGAATGCATTTGTCTGGAAGGCCTGACTCTCTTGTGTTTTCTAAATCTCGGAATAAACCACACTAAAAATCTTAAAATAAAGCAGGGATTTTTTTCTTCCACAAAAAAGGCTTGCAATATTAATGACAGTGTAATTTGTTTGCCATATATAAAGTAACATTCCATCCCCCTCCCTTTGCTCTCCGTTTTCTCCTGGAAAAACTTTTAGGAGACAAATCCAGTGCTTTGACTGCAATGGCTGCTCTGTATTCTGGCCTCTTGGGCCGGTCCCACTGGCAATGACAGTGGCAAGACATGAGCTGCACAAGCCCTCCCTTGCAAGGTGTCAAGTCCTAGGACAAAAGGGCATTTTAATCTTTGTGTTTATATATTCTTGGTTTGAACTATGACTTCTTACACTGTTGAAACCTGCTGAATATGTGGAACTGGAAGGTCGTGATATTAGATATTTCTATTTATTTATCTGATATGGAATTGCCAAGGTGAAGCTCACCTCCTGTTAGACAGGCTTCTCCAGTGGAGAGAGAAATTCCAGCAGCTGACTCTTGGGCAACAGCATTAGACCTAATAGCAGAGTGGGGAGGCTCCCTGTCACTTGCAGCAATCTGATGAGAATACAGGGAGATAGGAGGGCTTTATCCCAAAGGTGTTAATAAATGAAGAATTGAGACATGGGCTCATTCAGAAAGAAGGAAGTCACCACCAGTCTTCTTTCCTCTGATGCCCCTGCTAGTTGGTGCCCACACTAGGATTTAGGCAATCTGTAGTTTTGCTTTAAAAACACCCAGAGAAAATATAGTAAGCACATGAAGAAAGATAAGTGATTATCAAAAGATATGCTGGCTCTGTATAAACACTCAATAGCAACCTAAGGTACCAAACTACTAAGCACTGACATATCATGGGACTAATTCTCTAAAAATCTGACACTTCTATAGTTATAATCCTCATCCAATAAAAATGGCTTTAAAGTAACTTCTGAGAATTGTGGACCTTATATGTGGAATTCTGCAGGTTTTGCCCATTTCAATTGTGCTATAATGTCTGTTGGTTTTCTCATAAAGATTCTACAATAAAGATTGAACTTGCAGTTCTATTTTTTACCTCCAGTTATGGTGAAGATAAAATTCATTCATATTTTTGGAACCACCTATTGTGTAAAGAGCACATCAGTAAAAGTGATGATTCATTTGTGCTAACACAGTTTGCTGCTCTGGTGGCTTTAGTTCTCATCTTCTACAGCAGGACAAGCTAGGCTTTTCAATGTGGCCATTGATATCCATGGAGGAAAAGAGATATTTCTTAGTAGTACCATTAGATACTACCAGAAGTTGCTCATGATTCACCTGGAATGCACAACTAATTTTTTTTTTTTTTTTCCTGAGGATTTCATAGGCTAAGCGTCCTCCAAAAAAAAAACATTTAGAATTACGACACCGATCTTAAGGAGGATCAGGAGGAGTCATTTCTCTCCCTATTACAGCGATTCTCACTGACAACACATTTCAGCATTTTGATTATAAATGTACACCAGACAAATCTTGTAACCTTCTGGTCAAGCACAGAGGACCTCTCAGACATGTTACACAGAATGAACACTTATTTCTACTTCATGGGAATCCTGGAGAAATAAAACCATCAAAAAAGCAAAAGAGAGTAATTTTAATATTCTATTGCAGGATTAACTGTTCACTTCAAAGTCTGTATTGCAGTGGTAATTAAAATAACTCATCTTTAATCCAAAAGCCAGGGCAGTCACAGTTTCATTTAAAGAAATAATCACTGTGAACAGAATTTGTCTCTGCTGCTGTTTTCCTATCCAACAGCAGGATGTTATGTTTCCTTGTATTGGAGAAAGAGCAACCTTGCAAAGAGGGAGTCAATCCACAGTAACCTTACTGGGCAAATTGTCATCCACAGGTCCCCTGCACTTGCTTTCAAATTCCATCTCTCACTTCATTCATCTATATTTTCTGAGTTCCTCTCCTCTTTGGTATTTTGGATCACTGAACACAAAGCACCACTGCTTACAGGCTGATAATCAGACTAGGAGTATGATCCCTATCTTCTTTATGTGAGACTAGAAAATAGAAGAAGGCAAGAAGGAAAAGATTTGCCCAAATATTTTCATTTTCTATTGAAATATTTCTCACTGAAAAGAAAAATAATTTGTGACTACGAAACCAAGATTTGGTTTATAAGATGGCCACCTTGACTAAGTTACAGAGGGAAAAAAAAATGTATATGCAATTCTGGGCGTACTCGTGCAACTCTTGAGGCAGTGTGTCAGTAGAGATGTTTTTCCTCTTTCCAATCATTGCTAGCCCAGATTTGCTCTTAATGAATATAGAATTTGAATTAAGATGGCAAATTATTTGAAGAGCATTGGTGGAGCTTGTCCTTCAAAGAAAATAAGTTCCTGAGACCATGCAAAAATGCATTCAAAAGTGATTTCTAAATGTCAGTCATGTGATTGAAAGAAACACTTCAATGCATCCACTCTAAATACTCATTCTTCCTGTTCTCATCTGAATCTCTCCACCTCTTCCAAAACACAGGAGTAAGCTTCCCCTAGGACAGTTTCTGTCCATATGATAGATATGATAGCTGGTTACATACAATCAGAAAAACAAACTCATCTTGACCACAATCTATCAGAAACTCTTCCTTCTTCTTCCACCTATAACTGCAGGGTGCGTCTGCCTCATGTCCAATTATGAGCTTTTGAGATCTCTGGAAATCAACATTTGAGTACGTGACATTTATAATAATATGATCAAAACCTGAAATTTAGAAAAAAATAATTAAACTTTTCGAATGAATATGCTTTAAAAATAAGATACAATTGTGGTGACCTGAAATTGGGATATCCTTTTCTTAAAATGCTATTAAAGATGCATGTGTTTCTTTCGAGAGAATGAAAATAGACCTTGAAGCTAATGATTAGCAGAAGAGTGAAAATCCTGCCAAACCAGAAAATTGACTGTATGGTACAATCAAGTGTCTTTGTGAAGTTCTAAATGCTTTCTTAGAAAAATCCCTATAAATCAGTGACTCTACAAGAAAATCTAAAGGAAGGTGAACTCCTCGCATAGGTTCCAATCGCAGTTTGCACTTACAGTTCATAGCAGTTGATGACATTTTTCTTCTCTTCAGTTTCACATAAAAAAAAGATAAAAAGGAAAACTGTGAGAATTTGTCTATAGCATGATGACTGTGGTCAATATCTTGCTATTTGCTGTCAACACCATCAAAATATTGTTTAATAATTTAGAAGCAACCATGTAATTTTCTTCCCCAGAAGTAGCAAATTAGGCACTTACTAAATAATTGACAAAAATACTTAATTCTAGGGATGACTTGAGGAACATACTCTTATCTGACAGTTTTTAAAACTTTTCCTTGCATTAGTGATCATATTTTTGAATTGTTTTCATGCCATTTTTTTTCACAGCATAGGAAACTGCACAGCTTGAGACCTCAACCTTCTCATTTTCAGTAACTAACCATCTTCTCACACAAAAATAGAGAGGGAGTCATGCAGAGGATTCATTAAAAAGTAGATATACAGGCTGAAGCATTCACATAGGCTGGGGTACACACATTCAGGCATTATATCATAATGAATTAAGTTTGTATGCCTATTTCCATGAAGACATTGCAAGAATTAGAATTTCAAGGGTGCAAACTTGAATGTATCGAATGACTTGTATGTTTTAAAACATTTTCTTGAGAAATAACATAGTTAATGTCAAAAATTTTAAAAATATACGACTGCAGTTTTGTAGGCAAGTTGAAGAAGACAGTTTTAAATAATAGAGCAAAGCATACCTTTAAAAATCTATACTAGGAAAGCATGTTCACAGTTTCATGCAGTTGTTTTCTTCAGATAAACTGAAATACTGGTATCAAAATGCATTAAAATCACCTGTAATGTGAACACTTAAGTTCCACATACTCAGAAGTGGAATTGTCTGATTATTCTTTGGAGAAGAAATAAGAAAACATTTAGCTGGGACGTCCTTGTGTCCCATTCATACTTTCAAGGGATTGAAATGACAGCTCGTTTGTTTAGGGACTATTTTGGGTAGCTGTGCATTTTAGCAAACAGAGCTGTGGGAAAGGTATGATACTGTCTGCTTGCAGCGAAGGTGTTTCTTGGCATCTCCGTGAAAAGACTTGAATAGAAAAGCTAAGTAGAGTTGCTCAGTGATAGAAGCTCAACTGCTATCTTGAAAGAACGCTTAATATTTTGTCCTCACCTATTTTTGCAAAAACCTTTAGGAACAAGAACTACAGTATGTCCCATGAGCATTTTAATCGACATTACTATAATTTAATTGATGAGTTCCAGTAAGAATGCATTTTGTTTTTTCAGGGGAACAGGTGTTGTTGAAGTATTTATTATATGGCCTCCTTTAATAAATCACAAAACAAAACTGAACTATTCACATGGAAATTATTCATTTTCATTTTCATCATTCCGTATCTTCTGTTTCACTTCATTTTTCATATGCTGAATCACTTTTTTACTGATAAAAAAAAATCTGTTGAACAGACGGTCAGTAGCTGACAAGTGAATATTACAGCCTAAAGACATTTTCTTTTCAAACTCAAACACTGCAAGATTCTTTAGGCAACCTGCTCCCTTAAATTTGGCACGCAAGTGCCTTTGAGGATCTTGATTATGTAGACCACGTTGTCCTAGTGATTATTTCTAAGCAATCTCTGAAAACAGCTGGTTGTCTACTTTGTAGAGACTCTAAAATAAATTTCTGAGAATCAGTGCTTGCTCAGAGGGTGGGCGTGGAGGGAATGGAGAAAAAAACCACCTCCTTCCTGCTCTCAGCATAACCTCTTTCCAGCACAATTCCACAGTAATTGAATTACATTTCTAACCACGTCATAGCGCAGAGCCCTACATACATGAAACCCATGTAACCTACACAGCTCTGTTGTTGGAAGCTCAGATATTTCTGTTTCTTCAGTTTGTGACTATCTGTTCTGTACAACTGTCAAAAAAAAGCAATGATGTTTCTTAACTGTTACTTTGTGTGGTGATTTTTTTTTAAGAAAAAAAATTTCCTATGCTTAAAAATGTTAATATCTACATGGTACAAATTACAAGCCTTGACATTTACACCTTACTGCAGTAATGAAATGGAACGGGGGTAAGTTGCCATCTGCTGCTGTTTGGCTGCAGACAGTTTTCTGCAAGACTAAGTTAACTGGCCAGCAGCACATCTGTTTTTCCTGTGATCTGTGATGCCTGTAATTGCTCACTGCAAAAATATAAAAGCATTATTTTAAGATGAAAATTGAGAATTTGCAGCAGATTGTTGAAGGCAGTCAAAGCCAGCAGGGCGTCCCCAAGGCTGCAGTTCACAGAGCTTACTACTTTTCCACCACTGGCTGTGCAAGAACTATGTGTCCCTATTTCAACAAGGCATTATGGTTTCTTCCTTATAGGCTAGAGAAAGAAAACTTGTACCCATTCCACCGATTCACAGAGACAGGACAGAGACGATATTCACTATGTTTAGTTTATTTGGTGTTTTTCTTTTTAATAGCAGCTAATTAAAGTGCTAACATTGTCACAGCAAAGTTCAGTTTCAGTAGATTGCTGGTAACAACTCATTCTCATAAAACACTTTCAGAAGTACTACCAAGATTCAAAAATCTAAGAAGTAATTTTCACTCTGTTTTTTATTAATTGTGTTTTTAAGAACATAGCGAATGTTATACCTTATTAGTAAGGTATGTTCCCATTTAATGGTTCAAAATCCATCCCTGTAGATCTGTCAAAAATCCTGTGGTTAAAATAGAGAATCCAGTTTGATCTGCATTTCCAGAGGGGAGTGCATTTTTTGTTTGTTTAGTCAATATGGCTACTGAGGAAAAAAATGACTGAAAATGAGTTTTAAAGCAGAAAATTCACAGGTTCTTAAGAGATCTTTGTGGAGGGAAGGTTTTACTTTTACACTTAAGCAGCTTTTGCTCTAAGGATGAGAAATCAGCTTTCTATTCAAAGACAAAACACATTTCTAAGAATCTAAGTCAGTGGCCTGATTTGAGCAGCTTAAATCGAATCCACAATAAAATTCATGCGCATTAACAACACAATTTTGCTCTTGTCATATGTATTGTCATATGTATCATTAGCAACAAGAGCAAAAAACTAGGCAAAAACTAAGAATAAATTATTTCTCCATGACAGATGCTTAAAGAAAGCATCATATGTAAAAAAAACAATCCTTGGTCTTAGTGACAGCAGAAAAGTATCTTCTATATTATCTAGCCGTCTGTGACTAACGTACCTATACCAGACAAAGATATAGGCAATATTTGTCTTACTCACTGTAACAACTGAGCACAAAATAAGTTTAAAAACAGAAATAACAATAACTATTCTCTTAGTTGCATTTCCTGTAGGAAAGAAACATAGATAGCATAAAAATTTGGCTTTTATTTGTATGCATGAAACATGAAACTTGCTAAGGAAAAGTTATACTGAAGAGATTAAACCACAGTCATTTTTATGTCTGCTTCAAAGCAATTTTCACAGGGTAGCTCCAACTGAGGTGTAAATTTCATGTCTCAGAACTGGTGGAAATCACAAGTGACAGACCATTTTCAGGATAGTAAGCATTGGATCTGAAGGCCCCGTTCTGGATGCTGGTTGAAATGAGAAGGTAAAAAGTACAAAGAATCATAGAATCACAGAATGGTTTGGGTTGCAAGGGGCCTTACAGCCCATCTTACTCCAACCCCTCGCCATTGGCAAGGTTGCCTAACCATCAGATCAGGTTTCCCAGAGCCTTACTCAACCTGACCTTGAACATCTCCAGGGAAGGGGCATCTACAACCTCTCTGAGCAGCCTGTTCCACTGCCTCACCACGCACACAGTAAAGAATTTTTCCTAACATCTAACCTACCCTCTATGATAGTGTGCTCCCCCTGTTCACCCACTTCCCTGTGCCTGGCTTTTGTCTCATCATTCTTCTTCAGCCTGACCTTGCTCACAAGGCCCTGCAGAGGAAGACAATGAACAAGAGCACTGATAACGTTCTTGTTAAAACAGGCTAACAACCGTAAATCTGTCTCAAACTGGGGGCTGATAGCAGCCCAAGAGCAGTCCTGCACAGAAGCTGGCTGCATGACAGGATCTCCCCTCCGATAGTAACACCTTTCAAGGTTACGCCTGCACAGAGATCCCTTATATCTTAACACCAATATACCTTGCCAAAACAGATCCTCGGTAAGTAACTAATTGTTCTAGGCTTTGTTAGCTTCACTAAGATTATGTCTTAGATAGACTATGCACATATAATCCCTTAGACATAAACTATTCCCAAGTCTGGGTCTAGGAGTGGATACAGCCTCACCTAGGCTCCTTACCTCCATGGCTCAAGGACTTCAGAAAGCAAGGGGGTCCTTTTTGAACCTCATGACTCAGCTGGAAGGCCTCCTGTGCATGCATGTTTAACCCTACCCTCAATTTAGTAAACAATTAAGTGTATCCATCCATCTCAAACCTGTTAAGTCACTGATTTAGTTACAATTAAGCTTTGCTAAACCACTAAATTGTATCCATATTATATTAATCAATAGCTTCTCTCCTGAGTGCAGTATAGCATAGTTGTTTTCCATCCATGACACATTCTTTTAGTTTAAAACCATCACCTCTTGTTCTGTCACTACATTCTCCGACAAAGAATGCCTCCTCATTTGTCCTGTAGGCTACATTAAGTATCAGCTACATAACAATTGTGTCAGCAGAAGAAATCATTTCATCAACTAGTAAAAGGCTCAGAGTGAACAAGCCAATGAAAAGTCTTCCAAAAAAAAAGAAATAAAAAAAATTTTTTTTTAATAAATGCATAATTTTGTTTGAAAGGAGGTTGAGATAATTGGCGTATACTCAAAACAGGGATGCTAGAGATAATAGGTAGAGTTCAGGGAAAGGAGGATATCCCCTTGATTGAGGGGAATCCAGTCAGAGTATGTCTAGGCAAACTTGATTCACACAAATCCATGGACACTGTTAGGATACCGCCACAAGTGCTGACAGAGCTGATGGAAGTGGTTGCCAAGCTGCTCTCTATCATCTTTGAAAGGTGCCTGAGAAAGGAGAGGTACCTGAGAACTGGAGGAGAGCCAGTGGTAGTAGAAAATTAGTTTTCTAATGGGCAAGGACAAAGAGCCAGGAAACTACAGGCCAGACAGCCTCACCTCTGTCCCTGGGAAGGTGATGGAACAGCTTATTCTGAATGTCATCTCCAAGAATAAGGTTATCAGGAGTAGTCAGCATGGATTCATCAAGGGGAAATCATGCTTGAACAATCTGGTAGCCTTCTAGGAGGTAGTGAAGCACTGCAACAGATTTATCAGTGAGGAGATGGATGCCCCATCCCTGGAGACATTCAATGTCAGTCCGGGCTCTGAGGAATGTGATCTACATATGTAGTCTTGAAATTAATTCCTCCTATTTTTTTCCTCAGAAACTATAACATAAAGAAAGCATGATAACATTATTTGATTTAGCAAATTCTCAGCTATTTAACACTTGTTTTCAGCATAGTCACTATAATTAGCATTTTCCTGCTATAGAGCACCTGCTTTGAAGGGGGGCTGAATCGGATCTCTAGAGGTCCCTTCCGCCCCCTACAATTCACTGATTCTGTGATACCATTAGCCATGCATTTCACCATTTCATGCATTTCAACCATGCACGTTCATGTTCTTCATGAACAAGAGTCTGCCTGTCGTGCTTGTAAACATCTGCACCAGCTGTGCATGGCCATCTATGGCCAACTGCAATACAACCAACATCCATGTCAAGATGCCAAGAGAGGAATCTTATGAAGTCCAGCACAGGAGTTGTCCTACACTTCCAGGGGAATAACAGCATGCATCAGTGCAGGTTAAGCATTTAATTGGCTCTGCACTTGTGGAGATTAAGAATTCTTTGCTTTGAATTTGCCTAGAAACATGAACGGTAAACAAAGAATAGCAGATAATCTGGTTGGAAGGGATCTCTGGGATACATCTAGTGAAGCCTCCTGTATTACATGTGCCTACTGCCAACAACCAAACAGGACAAAAGTGGCTTTTCCTGGAAGTCATGAAATCCTACAAGGATGGAAATTTCTCTACATTCAAGAAACAGGTTCCCATGCTGTGCCATATTCCTATTAAAACACTTTTCCTAATATCCAGCCTGAAACTGCCAAACATCATTTGCAGCTATTGCCTTGAGCTATACCATTTTATACTGCTGCGCACCTCTGTTGATTAGCTTCATGACAGCAGCTGTGGATGCTATGTAACTTCCCCTCAGCCTCCTCTTTGCAGGACTGAACCAGCTCAGCTCCCCTCCCTATCCCCTCTGCTGTTACCTGGCAGCTCTATTCTGGATCCACACAAGTTTCTCAGCAGCCATTCTGAAATGAGAGGCCTCAAAACTGGACTCAGAAATTTAGGGGCAGACTCACTAGTGCCAAGAAGCCAAGCATATGGTCTGCCTTATTTATGATGAGAGCATGATGCCGGCTCCTGCTTAGTCTGACTTGCCCTGTCACATACAGATTTTCAGCAGATTTCTCTGCCAGTAGCCACGAGTGGGTTTTCGTTTGCTTTTCTTGTTTGTTTATTTTGTTTTGTTTTGTTTTGTTTTGTTTTCTGCTCCAGTTAATTGGAATCTGTAACAGCTAACATTTGGGAAAAAGAAACAGTGAGTTGCCTGAAATCAGATTGTACCTAATTCTCCACAAAGAGTTAATGCAACAAGAAGATGAAGTATGTTATAATTCTGATAAGTTTATATCATACTTAAGTACATTATGCTACTATTTCAGGACTACGTAATCCTCTTCCAGAGCACAAAGATTTTGAGAGGATACCCTGGTAACCTGATCCTGCAGTTCTTATGCAGTTTTCATTTTCTGTTGACCCACTGCCATTAGCTGGCATTAACAAAGAGATTAAATACTTTTTTCTTTTTTTTTTTTTTGCAATGTGTCCTATGAAAGAAAAAGTATAAAGATTCCTGATGAATCTTCTCCTTATTCCCATCTTTTTCTTTAAAAGACTCCCAGGTAAGTCCAGACACACATCCCAATGTTAGCAGCTTGCCAGTGTTCACTTAGAATCCTGCTGAACAAATCTTTAAAATGGAGAAAGGCACTCTTTCAGAATCGTGCTATTGTCCGTTTAGAAATATGTTCTGAAAAGGAAAATATGTGAACTACTGATCTGCTGATAATGTAAAGTTTCTTAATTACTTCCTACATTGCTGAAACTGAGCTTTCCAGATAAATAAAACATCTGAATAGCTACCAGTGTTATTACTTAATTGCTAACAAAAGAGTGGGATCAAAGGACCTGTACTGAGAAAAAACAGCTAGCAACTATATAAAGAATACAGCTTTTAAAAACACAGTAGGATACATATCCCTGAAGAAATGTTCCATGTGGCTATATATTTTTTTTAATTCATACATTCTTCCAGAATGAAACTGGTAACCTATTTCCTTTAATTATTTGGGTGTAAAATGGAGCCAAAACTCTATGAGAAAAAGTATGAGTATTAGAAAAAATACATATGAAATGGGAAAACAACATGTGTTGCTGAACTTGTGAAGAAAAAGAGGAAAAAAAGGAGAGAAATAGAAGAGAAATAGAAACAGAAAAAAAGCCTGATGAGGAAGGCTCCAGATAGACATAATTACAGCATTCCAGTAGTTAAAGGAAGCTTATAAAAAGGAGGGAGATCAACTTTTTACATGGGTAGATAGTAGATAGGACTTGGGGAATGGTTTTAAACCAGAAGAGGGGAGATTTAGATTATATGTCAGGGCATTTCTTCAATGGGAGGGTGACAATGTGCTGGAATAGGCTGCCTGGAGAAGTTGTGAATGTTCTACTCCTGGAGATGTTGAAGGCCAGGCTGGATGGGGAACCAAGCTGCCGATCAAGTGCCTGATGGCAACCCTGCCTGGTTAGATAGACGGAATTAGACAATCTTTGAGATTTCCAACTCAAACCGTTCTATGATTCTAAGAAAATAAAGTAGAAGTAGAAGTTTTGACTTTTTCTGGTTCAAATAGCTTTGAAATTATTATTATTTTTTTTTCTAACCGTACTGATGAGAAATGAAGAAATTATAAATATTCTTTTTAAAATATTCAACAAGTAAGAGCAGAACCATGTGATCAGATGATAAAGTGTGCAATAAAGAGCATCACAAAGACTTGTGTAACATTTCATGACAGGCAAAAGGAAAAGACTGTCACCATGAGGGTGCTCAGACATGGAACTGGTACGCAGATAGGGTGGAGGTCTCCATTCTCCCCAGAGCATCCAAACTTAACTGTGCTGAATAAACCCCCAGAACCAACAATCATTCTTCTAAATGTGCCATCTGTACCAGAGGCTTTCACAAAAAAAAAAAAAAAAAACAAGTGTGAGCTAAAGGTGAAAAAGCTATGAATTGAATTGGTTGAGATGGATATTCGCCTGTCCACTGGACAGCTTAAATAATTGCTACTCCCCCCTGCATCTGTACAAGGCATAAAAGAAAAACACTGCAAACATCCAGGATAAAGGGTGGGATTACTTGGTATCATGTTGGCATAACCACAGCAAGCCATCACCAGAAACATGAATACAACTGGCTCAGCTCTTACTTCAGCAGCAGTTTCTTGAGGTACATAGGAGTCAGCTGATGGGAGACAGCCACAGGCAAACCTGTGTCCCTGCCCTTAAGCTCTCTGCTCAACACTCTTTTCCCAAGATCACAGAGATATCATCCATCCAAACTAGTTATCTAGAAGCATGAGTGATATCCAGCTATTCTCTGTGTGCAGCCATGCAGTCTGGCTTCACTTTCAACCACCTGTTTTGTGGCCATGGAGAGAACAGGCTGAGGACAGCAATTCCTAATTGGCTTTCTTATTCTCAGAGTGAAAAACCCCATCACCAGGCCCCAAGGACCTCACAGGCTCTCCAATGGATCCCTCCTACTGTCCCAGTACACCACAAGACAGCAGGCCCTCTCCTCCCCATCCCTCTCCTTTGGGAATCAAGGCAGAAGAGATGCCACCTTCTTGCATTCCAGAGGCAGGGGTGAGGAATAGGAAAGGACAACTGATGCAATCCTTCAAACTCAACAGTTTTTAAGGCTTGCATCTCCCTTGGCAGCCTGTAGGGTATCATTATGCTTTGCCCCTTCCTTGTTATTGTCTGGTCCCAAGACTTCTCCACTCGGTGCAGCTGCAGAGTGACTGAGACCCCTCCTACCCTGATCCTCTTGCTACGGTCTTGCAACTGTCTCAGGACAAGCCTTAGGCCCCAGCTCCCAGCTGCCATGATTTTGTCACCACTGGACGCTCAGAATCCTATTCCCATGCACACCTTCTGTTCCAAGCCCTATAAATACAAGTACCCTGCATTCAGAACCACAGTTGCTGAGCCAAAGATGCCAGTGGTAGATGTCCTCCAAGTGAGATATATTAGCAGTTTTTCTTTCAAGGGCAGAGGATGGAGCAGCCACCTTTCAAGAAGAGGAGGCTAATGGAAATGGGCAATGACATCAAGTCCACGGAGGTGGACCAGCGTAACACTGATAGAGAGCCTATGGAGGTGGATCCACCTCTGCAGGACGGCCTGATGGAAATGGAATCACCTGCATTGGAGCAAACCAGTCACCATGCCATCATTATCAGTCTGACCTGATAGTCAGAGATCACACCCCAGAGATTGTAGGGGCACTGGGATCTGCTACCTCCCTTCAAACAGCCACCTTGATACAGGCACTGATCCTCTCATCCTGTAAGTTTACCATTAACAGCAAAAGTCCCAATTCAGGGCCATCCCACAGACTCACATAGAGCCTTCATTTCCTGGTAATTCTTTTGACAGCCAAGAATCCTATAAGCCCATTTTTCCCATTCCCTACCTTCAGTGCTCCCCAAGACCTTTCATCTCTGCTCCACCTAGTCCCAAGAAAGAGGGCGGGGTAGAAACTGCCATCCTTCTAACTGCTGTGCTGTGGCAACGGAAGGAGTCCAATACAGGGACCTGAACTTCCAGGAGCCTCAAACCTCACAGGATCCTGTATCTCTACCATTAGCTGAAAGAGTCCCAACTCAAGGCCATCCCGCAGACTCAGATGGAGCTTCCATTTCCTGGAAACTCTTCTTTTGACAGCCAAGGCTTCCATGAGCCCATCCTTCCTGTCCCCATCCCTCGTCCCTCCACACTGGGAGAGAAGGGGTCAGAGAAGTGACAGAGGTAGCTGTTCCTGAAGAGAAGCAGACTTCAGACAGGAAGAAGTGCTGAACTTCCACAGGGAGATCCAGCCCAGATGCTCCACTTGAGCTTTTCTTTCAAGATTAGACAGTCAACAATTTAAAGTAACAGTACAAAATAATAAAAAATTAAACCACACAACAAAACAAGTCCTCTTTTATAAAAAGAAAGACAATAGTTGTCTCTTTTTTTTGGAACCTTAGAGTTTCCACATAGGTTCCCACGTCCCCTCCTTGCCTCCCTCACACAGAATGTACCCCACAGCAGGACACGCTGCCCTCATTCAGCCTGAGGAACAACCACCACACTGCACATACTGCTGAGGCTGTCTCCTTGTCCTGCCTCTGCAGCCTCTGCTATTTGGGGGGATATTTCACATACACATCATCAAGAAAATAGGAAAGAGCTCATTTTGACTGTAGAAAACATAGTCCTACAGAACCATAATGCTCACAGTATTTTACTTCCTCCCAGCAATTAACAGGTTAATAAATAGAGATACCTGAACTGAGAACAAGAGTTTGCATTTGAGAATATGGTTAAAGATTGGAAAAAAAAAAATCATTTTTTTGCTACAGTTGTGACTCTGTTCTCAGTCAATATAAACACATGACCAGCAACTTTTCAAAATGAAATACGTAGAGTTGCAATCAGATATTCAATTCAAAATTCCAACCATGCGTCTCTACTGGACTTCTATAAACCTTATCTTTGTAAGAGAGAAATACTCCTAGCTTCACAATCATGCCTTATTCATGTAACTGCTTTTTGCAGTACATTCATTTGCGAACAACTTTTTTAAGGGATGAGGCACAGGAATAATAAAACTTCACTCAAAATCTCTGATGAGCACCTTAAGAGCTCACTGAAAACTGCAGTATTGCCACCAAACCAGACTGAGACATTAGTTTCACAACAATGTCAAAAATCCTACTGGTTTTATGGTTTTGTTGCTCTTCTTTTTTGTGTTTTAATAAAAAATAGTAAAAATCTTTTTTTTTTTTTTTAAGTTATGTACATTAACTATATAATATATTTTATGAAGACTGCTCTGAAAAGACTGCTCCTACTTTATTACATTGGCCCATAACATCAGAGGCAGGTGTTGGTGCTATAGCTATAGGGTTGATGCTTTCCACCAATATTCCATTATATTTTATTACCCTGTGACAGACGGCAGCAGAGGGGCAGTCTGAACAAATGGTGTTTAACATGGGAGTAGATCTGAAGCAAATGTGTGTCATTCAATTCCTCTATGCAGACAAAACGGCACCCACTGACAATCGTCAAAGCTTGCTGAATGCTTATGGAGACAAAACTGTGTGTGAGCACAGTGAGGCAGTGAGTAATGTGTTTCAGCAGCGGCAACAGCAACAATGGGTCACCTCCAGTGGTGCAAATATTGATGAGCTTGGCATGCAGGATTCATTGCTGGCTAGAATGCATTGCTAATGGTGGTGACCATGTTGAAAAGCAGTGTTTGGTAACTGGGAATCTGCTCTATCAGTTAGTGTTCTTGAACTATTTCTAACTGTTGTATTTACATGGAAAAAAAATAAGGCATTTTTATGGAGAGATCTTCATATTTTATATGCAGTCCAAGATGATACGTCCACTCAGTGCAGCCCAGGTAAGCCAAAAGGTTGGGCAGCCATGGGACCTGCTGGAGATGAGCTCTACAGAGAAGGACGCAGTTGTTCTGTTGGACAACAGGTTGATCATGAGCTAGCAGTGCTCTCTTGTGGCCAAGAAGACCAATGGTATCCTGCCTCAAAAACAGCATTGGCAACAGGTCAATGGAAGTGATCCTCCCTCTATACTATGCCTCGCTGAGGGCACATCTGGAGTGCTGCTATCAGTTCTGGCCTCTTCCGTTCAATAAACTTCTAGAGAGAGTTCAGCAGTGACTTACAAAGATGATTAGGGACCTGGAGAATCTCCCATATGAGGAAATGCTGAGAAACCCGGGACTTTCAGTCTGGAGAAGTCTGAGGAGTATCTTAGCAATTCTTATAAGTATTTAATGGGAATTAGTGAAGTGGATGGGGCCAGACTCTTTTCAGCATTGCCCAGTGGCAAGACAAGGGGCAATGAGCACAAACTGAAACATTGGAAGTTCTGTATTAACATGACGAAAAAACTTTACTTTGAGGGTTATGGAGCACTGGAACAGGCTACCCAGAGTGGTTGTGGAGTCTGCTTCTCTGTAGAACTTGCTTTAGCAGGAGAGTTGGACTAGATGATCTCCAGATGTCCATATGATACTGTATTCTGTAGTATCTTGGACATTTTAAAGTAACTATTGTGGAGTACGCTTCTTTTAGTACCATTTTTCAACAAGCAGTAACAATCTTACAGAAATCTAGGGCTGTTCTCATTAAGATGACTGAGAAATGACAGTTCTATGATTCTAGCAAGGTTTTTCCATAGTCTGTGTATGTTTGTGTTCTTTCAGGTGTTGCTTTTCCCCAACTTTCTATCTTCAACAATTTCCCAGATGTATGAGTTAATTGCTGGGTCTGCTGTTAGAACATTCTTGCTGTGGGTCCAATTATGTTAACTATATTGTCACTCCTTTTTTTAATTGCAGTGATCATAGAACAGATGGTTGGAAGCTCTCAGAATAGATCCAGGTGAAGATGAGAGCAATGTCAAAGGTTTCAGAGATACTTCAGCAGGTAGCAGGAGAGCAACATAGCAGCCAGTCAGGGGAACTATAGAGGCCTGGGGGAAATAGAAAGATCACTGCTCTTCAAC
The DNA here is from genome assembly GCA_035772895.1 of Perdix hodgsoniae. NCBI lineage: Eukaryota > Metazoa > Chordata > Aves > Galliformes > Phasianidae > Perdix > Perdix hodgsoniae. The sequence continues at coordinate 627,336 of JAPSGF010000088.1, forward strand.
ATCTTCATCAATGACAGACAATGGCATCAAGTGCACCCTCAGCAAGTTTGCAGATGACACCAAGCTGAGCTGTGCAGTCGATACACTGGAAGGAAGGGAAGCCATCCAGAGGGATCTGGACAGGCTGGAGAAATGGGACCATGAGAAACTAATGAGGTTCAACAAGGCCAAATGCAATGTGCTGCAGTTGAGTTAGGGCAATCCCAGTTATTTATTCAGACTGGGGAAAGGTCTTCTTGAGAGCAGCCCTGAGGAGAAGGAGTTGGGGATCCTGTGGACAAGAAGCTGGACATGAGCCAGCAGTGTGCGCCTGCAGCCCGAAGGCCAACTGTGTTCTGGGCTGCATGAAAACAGGGGTGGCCAGCAGGGAGAGGGAGGTGATTGTGCCCCTCTACTGGGCTCTTGTGAGGCCCCATCTGCAGGGCTGCGTCCAGGCCTGGGGTCCCCAGCACAGGAAGGACGTGGAGCTCTTGGAGCGGGTCCAGAGGAGGGCACTGAGATGGGCAGAGGGCTGGAGCACCTCTGCTATGAGGAAAGGCTGAGGGAACTGGGCTTGTTTAGCTTGAAGAAGGGAAGACACCAGGGAGACCTCATTGTGGCCTTCCAGTACTTGACGGAAGTGTATAAACAGGAGGGGGAACGGCTGTTTGTGAGGGTGGATGGTGATAGGATGAAGGGGAGTGGTTTTAAATTGACACAGGGGGGTTAGCTTAGATATTCGAAGGAAGTTTTTCACCCAGAGGGTGGTGAGGCACTGGAACAGGTTGCCCAAGGAGGCTGTGGATGCCCCATCCCTGCAGGCATTCAAGGCCAGGCTGGATGTGGCTCTGGGCAGCCTGGGCTGCTGGTTGGTGACCCTGCACACAGCAGGGGGTTGGAACTGGATGATCATTGTGGTCCTTTTCACTCAGGCCATTCTGTGATTCTATGACTGGCTAAAGCAGAAGAGTTGTCTGAATGAGGCTTGTAAAAGCACTATGTATACTACAGTGGCAAAATCATACATATGGGATGTAGTTGCTAGCCAGGAGTTGCTGGCTGGCGTATGTTCTGGCTCTAGCATCTATGGCTCTATGGAAAAGGAGTTAATATGTCAGCATTTGAATAGGAACCTCTAGTTAAAGCAGATGCTAAATGACAAGATAACAAAATCTGTAAGAATCATTTAGAATTTGTATGTATTGTATACACTGTATCATATATTTTTCAAATGAGTTTGCACAAATACCACAGCTGAATTTGTGTTTTGTAGTGAAAAAGAGAAATAGCTTGTCTAATTTCTGAGCAGACACTGTTAGCCATCAAAACCATAAGGAGTACATCATCTTGTTACAATATAAATCTTCTCTCCCCACCCACTGATGCTCCTTGTTCCAGTAATCATGTGTAGTGAAATTCTGGGAAGAGCAACTAATAGAGTCACAGCAGTACACCTGCATTATAACAGGAGGGAACAGTCATTACCAGAGGAGAATTTAAAGTCAGGATTAAGTGATGCCCTAGCTGCTGTAGTCCACACAAAGACCTCGGTGGACTTAGGTATTTCTGGTTTCAAAATCACCCACTGTCCCTGGAATTTTTGTAGTTATCTGTGTAGAATAATGCACCATTGACTCACCAAAAAAAAACCAAAAAACAGGAAATGATTGGTACTGTCTCAATTAGAGGGATTTACTGTCAGTTTTGCCACCCACTGATGCATATCCAGTATGACAAGAATATCATCATGACCTCAGTTGAACTATATCTGGACAGAATAAGCAGTAATAACCTTAGATAGCACCTGGTAAGTTTTCTTCCAGTGCTTTGGAGTATGGGAAGGTGCTACTTGTTCAAACCATGCGTCTTTCTTTGCAGAATCTGCTGATGGGGAAATCTGTGTGAATCACATTCTTTGTAAGATGCAATATGCAGGAGTCTGGGCTTGTTACTCTCAGTGCCCCAGTATCTACTGTTAAACTTGCACTGCTACCACTGCTTATAAATGGATGTCTACACCTCAGCTCATCAATGTAAAAATATCTCATATATCATCTCATTAAGAGACACATAACACATTTCCACTTCTCATCAAAAAATTAAAAAAAAAAAAGAGGG
>JAPSGF010000088.1:629832-761682 GCA_035772895.1 Perdix hodgsoniae
TGGGAGGGGAGGGGAGGGGAGGGGAGGGGAGAGGAGAGGGAAAATTAAATAGTCTTCACTGGATTATAAGAACTCACAGGAGGTGAACCTAGCTTTTAATAAAGAACATTCTTAGTAAATCTCTCATGAGACGTAGTGAAAAAAAAACTTTGAAAATTGTGGGGAAAGCTCCTACTTTGCGGACACCCTTTTGAACTAAAAAGGAACTTTTGAACTATTACTGCTTATGTAAGCTAAAATTGTCATATTTACACTTCTGGCTGATTCTATACTTCAGTTTAACACTGGGTGATTGAATTTAAGAGTATATTCATGGAAAGATCATGACCTAATGCTGATCAATATATTTAAAAATTGATTCATGTCTAATGTAACTCTAGTGCAGCTAATGGGGTAGTTCCATTTGTGGTGAAACTACAATGACATCAGTACAGATATTTATAGGGTAAATCTTGCCTTGTTTCAGTAGATAGTCTGGGCACAATGCAGAATAGTGTTACTCAATAGAAAAACTTACTACTTATTGATCCTTCCTCTCACAGAAGTTAGCACTTTCACCTTTTCATTTCTTTAGACAATCAGCAAATTTAACACCATGTAGATGTTCTAAAATTCAGAGTTGAATGTTGAAAAGGCTTGTTCAGCAGGCAGCATGTAGAAACATGACTTTATCATAGGGGAGGGCTGTTAGAAAAATACAACAGCATGAAACTGTGAGCAGAACAATGGCAAGAGCAGAACTCAGAGCTCCAAGACCTGCATTTACCTTTAAAACTGATACTGAAATAATGCACAACATAGTATGTAAATCTGAGTTATGCCTAACTACATATGCAACTATGTCCTGAAAACTTTCCTACCAAGTTCTTTTCACAAATATGGCATAATTGGACTTCTGAATACATTTAAGCGCTTTTAGTAACTAAAAGATATCTGCTGCTATTACTGAACTCTCAGTGGTTTCCTGCCATTTCCAAGATTGAACACTGTAGTTCATTAAGAGATACTGAGTGTCTTGTGCAGAGATTTGGATGGAAAGACAATCAGAAATCAAAATAATACCGTCTTGAACCTGGTCCCTACATATTTTTCTTCTGTTTCTACTCCACTCTTCTTGTTTATAATGTTGTGTGATAGTGATACGTATCTTAAATGTGCTTTAGTCTGCCTCCAACATGATGATGTGTCAAAACGATGTCAGAGCTGTATTAGAGAGCCTTGATTTTCACTACAGATTTCACTCACATAGATTGAGAGCTCTTCTCTGATTAGCTGTCCGGGTTGGTATTGCACTCACTCATGGCTGCTCCATGCTGAAAGTCACAATCTCATCTTGCAGGACCTAATTCTGAGCTGCTTCTGACTTCATTCTTCCAATCCTTTATTAGGGTTCTGCATGCAAATCAGAGGCAATTCTCCCTTGTTTCAAGAAATCCTTGTAGCTCCATGTTCATCTATCAGAGATATTTTAGTGATACTTTCAGCTTTATTGTGATCTACATGTGTATCTCTCCCAGGTATGTGACTTCCATCACACAGGATTTAAGTTTTCTTCAGTTTAGTTCTAGTTCTCTCCATAGGTGCTCTGTGCCTCCAGCCATGCTCAGCCAGTGTTTTTTTCCCAGATCAAAACGTCATTCCATTAAACCTTCATGCCTTCCAACCCATCAAAATACAGATGAATTTCTCCATAAAACACCCTGGGAGCAGAAGCCAGCTCCCCTTGCTGTTTTTGCCAGACTGAAACTTTGAGCTCTGCATGCTTTTCTGCCTCAGGTGGCTCATAGTGGTTTAGATTTTCTGATGTCTTCAAGCTCAGAGCGCTGACCGCCCTCCATAGCATTACTGTGGACTGGTTGCTTTAATTTGTCTGGCAAACTCAACATGCTTCATCAGAAGTTAATTCTGCCTTTTTTTCTGTAATAGCCCCCAGAATTTTGATTCTGCTCAGACTCATCCCCTACTGGAAATACACCTAGCCTTTAAAAATTTCTCTTCAGCCTAAATTCTGACACAAACTGTTACCTGTTTTTGTCTTCAGTCTGTATTTTTCACTCTTTCTGTTGCATTGTGCCACACTCTGCAAATTTCCCTGTAAAGCATGCTTGCAAATACAGAGGAACGTTCTATTTAAAGCTTTCTATGAATATTCCAGACTTCCAGAGAGTTTTGGCTCCAATGGAGCTTTCGGTTGTTCCATTCTTTCACTCCAGTTCTTTTATTGTTGCATTTTACAAAGACAAGGAAGTGATCAGTAATCATTCAGAGTTTACCACTGCAAGTGGAGTTCTGCTTTATCTGGTTGTTTGATTGCTACTTTATGCACAGTCAGAGTGAGCAAAGCAGTGAGAACTGTTGCCATATGCCAGGAAAGAACACACCACCACTGGCAAGAAGGAAGATGTGACAAAACCAATGGAAGCTTGGAAATGAAGCGAATGAGGAATGGCAACTTCTAGCAGGTGATGGAAAGCGTAGGCGAATGACACGTGTCTCTCAAATCACAGTCCTTGGTGTCTGCTGTTTCATGTATTTGATCTCCTTTGTTAGCTGAAGAGCACACACTTTGCAGCTGATATTCCTGTCAAATATGAAAGAGCCAAGGATTCTGCTCCCACCAGGGCCCTGTGAGCACTAAAAGCCCTGAGCAGTCCATCTCCTATACCCTCTGCCCACTGGTCTAGGAGTCCCATTTAAACTCAGCCCAGCATCTCTAGCTCTACCTTGCATCATATAAGTTATAGGAGTGCCATTTTGTTGTCTAATCTAGCTTATGTGTTGTATGTAACTGCTCTCCAGCCCTGTCTCCTACACTGATTTGGAGCCTACAGTGCAACCTCATCTCTAGTCCCACCTGGGCTGCTTCTGGACCTGACTTATGTCCTCGACATGTCAGATAATGGACCCTATTAGCAATCCCCACTTTGGATTCTATAGGTTATTGTCCCATCTGTGATGGACTGGCATCACCTGTAACTCCTACTCAACTGTGGAAGTGCAGACATGCTCACACTGTCAATGACAGCTACAGCCTCTCACCTCTCTGCAGAGAGAGTTAAGGGCTACAGCAGTCCTGTTAAGACAGGCACATGTTGTGCAGGTAAGTCAGTGCAAGGAGTTTGATCTCTTATTGTCTGAAATTTACTTGTTGTGAGTTTATGCAGGGCTTATAATACAAATTCTTATCTGTGCTTTATAAGAAAGACTTCTGCTTGCCATATTGAATGACCTAGTGTCAGACTAGCTGTCTCTACTTTGTACCCTTATATCAGGGAGGATTGCAGCCTAAGCATGTTCAGCTCAAGCACTTCCCAGCTGGCATGTGTTGAGCTGAGAAAGCCAAGATCAAATCTGAGGGAATTAGGAAGGCAGGAGAAGTTTGATGACAACTTTCTCAAATGCAAAACTTCCCTCTGAAGTCCCTATTGAAAACTGTCAAATATTGCTCCACAAGCATAGAAAGGAGGGAAGTAAGCCACAGTCCTTAATATAGAAGCATCTGGAGAAGCCACACAAATAACTGAGGAGAGCTGGTGTGAGAGGAAAAGCAGGTAATATGCAACAGTTTTTTCTAGATGTATTTAGGGATGATGTTGCAGTACACAGTCTTTACACATAATAGAGTCCAGAATGAGGCCCCTGCTGGGGCGGCTGGTTGTCCAGCAGGGAGAAGTCATAGGCAATTGAACAGCCATCCAAGAAAGAAAGAAAATCAAGCTTCTCATTTCAAATATTATGTCTGAACATTCAGTTACCAGAAATAACAGTGCACATCCAAGCAGAGATTGCCTGCATTTAAGCACATAATTTTCTGCTAATAGGTGTCTGCAAGGAAGTGTCTTCACACATAATTAAAAGCAGTCAGCCAGATAGGCTACTATTGCAGTTCAGAAATTTTGCAAGAGGTTTACTCTGAAGCTGTGTGAAAATTTTCAATGAATGCCAAAAGAATCCATAAAGATTTTCTAGTTTGTCCTGTACTGCACTGTTCACCTGTAACATTGCTACATGAAAACAGGAAGGGGGAATTTCCAGCTGATGGTAAAAGCCATAAGACTTGTGAGGAAATATGTTTGTGGGATTTCCTGCTGTGTCAAATAGAAAAAGAAAAAAAAAATCAAATCAGAAAAAAAAAATCAGTTTCTTCTCTCAATTAATTCACACCTGTAGGAAAATTTTAATTCTTAGTTTCTAAAACAGACATCTAAATTAGTGAATGATTTTGTTTTAGAAAAATAGAGAGAGCTCTCTGAGTAAAACAAATGAAAATGTCACTGTTTTAACTGTTTATATTTCTTTCCTCTTATTTTTTCTGTTTATAAACAACACGGTAGATAGAAGAATAACAAATCCATCATCAAAAAAAAAACTGTTATAATTCCTTCACTATAGCTGCTTTAACTTTAATTTTAACTGTCTTTACTAACTAACTTTAACTGTCTTAACTTTAACTTTAACTGCCAAGGAAATCCAGCAAAAACGTTGGTCTTCCTGAAGTCTACACATATTTTAAAATAGTTGTCATCTATTATTGTTGGATCCATCTTTTATAGTTCTCACCCTATAGGAAAATAAAATGGAAAATAAAGCATTATAACTGTTATACTAACCCGAACGCATGAACATTTCAGTATTACTAAGCTTAAAACCAAGTTTGCATACTTTTCCTTTTCATTCCTATATTAGGCTGTCTTAGCTTAGAATCTGTTGGGTGGTGACAACTCAAAACAACAAAAATACCCTTTTCCCCTCTTATAATTTACTATGAAATGCTATTCGTAGTTTGCTTACCCCTCCCCCCTTTTTTTAATACTCTTGCCTGAATGTTTTTAATGCAGATATGACAATTTAAGAATATAAACCTATTTTCTGTGCATGTCTTTACATCTTTGATAGCAGTTACACTAATCTATGCTTCTCACTGAAGTTTTTCTATTTCGTAGTCTAGAATCTGTGCAGAAAGTGTAGGCATCTTAAAATACAGCACATTATCCTACCCCACGTAAAAGCTGAGGGCCAGCTTCATACAGTGGGAAATTAATGAGGAGCTTGAAATAGGCTCCTCTGAGTCTTAAAAGTTTTTTTTAATGTGGTGGCACAAACCACCAAACTTTGTTGTGTGAAACTGAGTGAAGTGTAAAACAACATCAGGGATCAGGTGTCTGAAGAGATAGCAAATAAGCACTGTGCTACAGTGAAGGAATTGTAATAGGGTTTTTTTTGATGATGGATTTGTTATTCTTCTATCTACCATGTTGTTTATAAACAGAAAAAATAAGAGGAAAGAAATAAAAATATAAATATAATAGCTCCTATTTCTCTTTCCACTGAAATACAATGCAAGTGTCTTCAGACTCCCATCCTTTTGAAAGATTCTGTCTTTCCCTCTCCTTGATAGAGCTCAGAGATTTGGCAGACAAAAATTCCCCCATACTGAGATTCCTTCCAGCACTTAACATCTCCATGAAATTCTAACAGAAGTCCACATGTGGGGGAAAGAGCCTTCTATGAATTGGGCTGAATATCACTCTGTCTTCACTGTCCTCTAGGGTATTAAATAGCCATGTAAATTATTGGTATCAAAGGGCCTAAGATTTCTTTTTTTTTTTTTTTCTCAAGTCCAACTGTACTAGTTATTGTATCTGTATTATCTCTGATTAGATTTATCTTAGATGAGAGCAAAAGCTCAGTATCTTTATTCTGCGACAATTGAAAAGAGCTGGAGAGTTCTTAATCCCAGGTCTTTTAGCACCATCTGCTGTTAGCTACTGTGGCTTTCTTTCATTTTTAACTACATTTATATAGGCCCTGGTTAAAAATCCATACATTAAATAAGTTATATTTGAATACAGGGAAGAAAAAGATCTGTATCCAAAGACCTGTATGAGCAGCATCTGTATGGAGAGATTGACACATGGAATTAAATTTGTGATGACCCACAAGTTTCCTCCCTACGTCAACCTTACACCCATGGTTTTGGTAATGATAAAGCACTATGTAAAGTGAAATCTTCTCCCCCTTAGTGGAAGGAATTGTAGCGCCCATCCAGCTCTCTGCCTCTCTCTTCGTGTTACTGTGAAGCAAGTTGAGTCTGGGATTCTTCTGTCCATGAAGAAGTCTTCAGTGGGGAGAGCGCTAGCCTAAAACAGAAGTCTGAAGGTAGGTTCTACATGCTTTCATTTGTTTCCATCTCTTCACGTCATCAAAGAGATCTCCTCATTATCATCATCTCTTCAGTTATGCCACCACTAACTGGTGGCTAAACTACAAAATGTATGAATTCTGCAAGATAGTATCAAAAAACCCTTATGTTCTGCTATCTGATGTCAGCACTGTGTAGCCAATGACCTTGAATACCAAGCATTTTTGAATCAAAAAACTATGTAATTAGTTTTGTTATGATATCAGCAGTCTCACTATTAAGTGCTACTGGAAAGATCCTTGTGTAAGAAACTGAGCTCACAAAAAATATATTGTGAACCTGCATGCTATGACTGTGATGAAGATGAGCTAAATGATGACAAAGTAATACACTGCTTCAGTGATTTGAGGAGGTGGGACCAAGATACATTTGACCTACGACACCAGATGTCAGGGCTCAATGGGCTGCTGTTAGAAAGAAGACAACCTGATGATGGAACCAAGCATCCTGGTTATCTTGTGTACTTCTATAGCAGTGTTCTGTTTCCCTACACACCAATGAACTAGATCAAGATAGTTTATTTACTCCTGGCTTCTTTAGTCAAAGGATATTCCCATGAAAAGCTTCCTCACATTGCTTTTTCTCAGGTCCACCTTACCAAATTCTATCTGTTTATTTTGCTGTCTAATTCCTTAAATTTTCACCTTAATATACTGCTTCAGTCATGACTACCTGAATATAGTTATGCAAATCCATTCCTGGATTTCTACATCTTGTACAGTACACTTGCATAGTCAGATAGCTTAGTCTATACCTCTTGATTTTCCTTAGGGTATTTGCATTACAAGGTTACACACAGTGCTGTCATTAGTTAGTTTGAATGGACTGAGAAAAGGAAAGTGTGTCTTTTTAAAATTATCTTATGGCCACTACATGGGGCTCAGGTCAGACAGTATGTACTGCAAATGATAAGGCTGCTCTCCTGCAGAGAAAGGCTATCCCCTCAAGCAATGTAGGTTTGGGCTACTCTTTCTGCATGGCCCTGGGCAATGGAAAGCTGCAGAGTTGAAGGCCTCTCTAGGCTATACAGATGAGCCTTATTTAGATCCCCTTGAGGGAGTATGGGGGTGGAACTCCTGCCTTTTAGTGACCTGCAACCAGAGGGCAGCCATGGCCTTTTAATATTAATCCAAGCCCATTTCAGTGTTTAACCAAAATCATAGTAGCACACTTCCATCCTTGCAGCACTGCGGTTTGCTTGGCATGTGTTTATGTGCCTACAACTATTCTGTAAGTCATTAAGATCTTTGTTTCCTGAAAGACATCACAGGACTTTTGATCTCCATCCACACACCTAAGAGAACACAGAAGAGGCATGATTCCCCTCCAGTGAAAATCACTACCTACAGAGAATTGCTCTTCAGTCATTTCCTCACACTTAATACAGCACTTGTCTTTATCCAGTCCCGCACCTGATCCCCAGAAGTACAGGTTGCAATTTAACATTGCATGCGGTGCTCTTCCACTCCCAAGCACACCTGCCAAAATGTACTGCTCACTGATGTTTTCATACTGGGAATCTTTTCTTTTGGTATTAGTGGGTCTAACCAGCCCCTCAAATCCAGACAGCTCAACAAAACTACTTGTTTCTCTTCCTGAATTTCACTTAATGCACTGTTGCTGTGAAGTTGAATAAATCAGTAGGAAAACCAGAGCCCCACATCACCATTCTGAAACAGGCATGGGTTTCTGAACCTACCAGGACAGAACTGTTTTAGGAACCACTCAGATATACGGAGATGGATTGAGGAGGTTACAGCCACATAAGTCAGCAGGAGAGAGAGGCAGTAATAAAGAAGATAGATGATCTGCAAGACTCCCGATAGCTGCTGCCGTAAGGGGGAGGTGCAAGTACTTCCATCAGGTCTCTTTGTCTAGGAGGTATTCCCTTGATGTGGAGTTGCACTGCTTTGGACAAAGCGGTCGGGGCAAAGGTGGTGAAAAATGTGGCCCATAAGGTGTCTCTAGCAGTGTTCCTTCGTCCCTCACAGTGTAGCAAGGACCTTTTATCTGTTATAACCCTTTGTGTAAAAAAGTATTACAGCAAACATTATGCAGTCAATTGCCTCAAAGATCCAGCAAGATCTTTGCAGCAAGTTATCCAGTTAAACTTTTCTTCTAGAAATTCTACCAAGAATTCCGAGAGATACACTGTAATAAAAAAATATTGCAGGAAACTTCTCCTTTAAAAATGATGTTTTTTCCTATTCTTTCTGCTCTCCAAGCATGAGAGAAGTGTCACTTTTCCTTCGTAAGAAGGATTGGAAGGACTGAATCAAACCAGTCCCCAGCACCATAGCTTTCTGCTGTTGTTTCAGTGGATGCTTTGTCTCATTGAGAATTGCTGTCACTGTCATCAATAATTTAAAGTCACAGACACTGTGAAGTTGTAAATAATTTAAAACATATAATTCATGTCCATCCTTACTGCTGCAGCTCAGTCAGGCTCCAAACTTTTTTATTCTGATATTTGTACTAAGGAACACATGCCGTATCCAACCTGCAGCAGTTCCCTCAAAACTGACCTCATTATCTTTAATTTGATTTAGTTACCTTTTTCACATTATGTTCTTGAGAGCAGAGCCCCCTTCCGTACTATAGCATGTTTTTTGTCTTCATAAACTGTAGTGTACTGGAGCAGCAGGTTCTAAAGTTGAAGCTTTTGTTTCTTGTAAAATGTTCTCTAAAAGAATAGGAACATTGGTAAGTCATAGAAAAATGCTTAAATAAATAATAATTCCATGCAAGAAAAAAGGAGTTCTGCTTGCCAGTGTGTTATAAAAAAAATGTACAGGCATACTGCATCTCTTCTTCCAAAAAGCATACTTTTTAATGCTTAAAAAAAAGAAAAAAGAAAAGAAAAAAAAAAAAGCCAGTAATTCATTCTGAAATTATTTAGGACTTTAAAAAGCTCTTTATGATTTTTTTTTTCTCTTCCCAAAATGAGAAATAGTGCGGTTTGTAAAGATACTCTGTCAAATTTTCATTAAAGGCAACTGAAGAGATTTTCCAGTAACTTGACATTTCTTCCCCGATATGAAGCATTCAGAACTCATGCGCTGATTAGCTTTCTGAGTTTAAAATCCACAGGGCTAGGTAAGTCTCCCAAGTGATAGGTGCCTTTGAACCACAAATGTTCCAGCATTATTGAGATACATACAGGGATTGCTTTTTGATTTTTAAAATGAAACATCGAGAATCAATTCTCATGAGAACAGTGTTTATGACACTCAAGTAATTTTAATAATTATCTATTTGTATAAGGTTGCTGAAGTGAGATAGGGCTGCTCAACTCAGTTTCTGATATGCTGTTTGTTTTCTGATGAAGATCATGAAATTTGTCTCTACGGGTCACATCCAGGGCTTGATAAATGTTTTTTTCTTGACAATTTTTTATGACTGTTTATTGTTTTGCTTTTATAAAATGAGGGATATGGAGGGGGTCTGCCAGGACCCTGAAGCTCTAGGTGAGGATAAGAGGACTGGATTCAATCTAACTGTTACAGTGGAACAAGTCTGAGACCTTCTTATGAAACTGAATGTAGGTAAGACCATGGGGCCAGATGATATTCATCCTATGGTTCTGAGAGATATGGCTGATGTGGTTGCCAAGTCACACTCCATTATATCTGAAAAATCATAGCTGATTGGTCCCTGGTGACTGGAAAAAGAAAACTGTTACTCACATTTTAAAGAAAAGAAGAAAAGGAGACCCGGGGAACTACAGGCCGGTGAGCATCACCTCTATGCCTGGGAAGTTCATAGAGCAGATCCTCCTAGAAGCTATGTTAAAGCACATACAAGAGGTGATCTGAGAAAGCCAGCATGGCTTCACCAAGGGCAGATCATGCCTGACCAATCTGATGGCCTTCTGTGATGGAGTGACAGCATCAGTGGACAGGGTAAGGGTGACGGATGTCATCTTTCTGGACTTCTGCAAGGCCTTTGACATGGTCCTCCACCACATCCTTCTCTTTAAATAGAAGAGGTGTGGATTTGAAGGACGGACTGCTTTGTGGATTAGGAATTGGCTGGCTGGATGCAGCCAAAGGGTTGTGATCAGTGGTTCTGTGTCAGGGTGGATGCCGGTCACAAGCGGTGTCCCTCAGGGGTCGGTCTGGTTTTATGGTTTTAAATGAGACATGGAAAATGGTCTTAAACTGAGACAGAGGAGGTTTAGGTTAGATATTAGGAGGAAGTTAGGAGGATATTAGGAGGAAGTTAGTGCGTTACCACTCAGAGGGTGGTGAGGCACTGGCACAGGCTGCCCAAGGAGGCTGTGGGTGCCCCATCCCTGCAGGCATCCAAGGCCAGGCTGGATGTGGCTCTGGGCAGCCTGGGCTGCTGGTTGGCGACCCTGCACACAGCAGGGGGTTGGAACTGGATGAGCACTGTGGGCCTTTGCAACCCAGGCCATTCTATAATTCTGTGATTCTATGAAGTATCTAGGAATTGTCATAGTTAGGTGCAGATTGTTACTGTAGACATGGTCCTTCACCTTGGGACACCTGAGGTCTAAGAGTTTGCTATCAGTATTGACAACAGGGGAATAAGGCATTAAACATTTCTGCTTTGTCAGTGCCCCTGTTTATAAAACGTCCATTCTAATCAAGTAATGAATCAACGTTCTCTCTGGTCCTCTTTTTGATTTTAACACATTAAAAAAAAAACAAAACAAAGAAAAAAAACCCTCACAGTAACTTGATCTGAATCCTCTTGGAAATGCTGTCCTCCCATCTTGCTATTTTCAAAGAACCGATTCTGGGCTTTTTTTACACCTTTCATTTTGAATCAATTCAAGTGCGGTGTCAGCTACAACATAACTAATGAGATTTAAGCACCACTTTCTTACCACGCTAATTGCCAGCAGAATAAATGACAAACCAGAGCTTTTTCTAGTAGCAAAAGATGTCTTACTGATATACAGTAGTATCTGAAAGGAGGGGATAGTTTTAGAACATGAGTGGATGTGTCATCCTGCTGGTGTGTGATGCTCTGTGTGTTGCAGCTTAGGGTTAAGGGTCTGAGGCAAATACATGGCAAAGTGTTTAACTGTGTAGCATGGTCAGCAAGAGGATTATTATTGAACTTGTAGTTCAAGGCTCCATTCAGACTACTTTAAGAAGTCCTTTAAATATTTGGATCAGAACACAAATAGTCAGGTAATGAAACTGGATCTTAAAATTTGCTGGAAACATCCATTAGTGCTTTCTAAAGTAGCACTTAGCTGCTTTATCTAGGGAAACCCTAAATTATTTATTTTATGTAGTCAGAGGGAAATGACAACATTAAGCTAAAAAAGCCAAGGGTATGATCTCTAGATATATTTTAAAATTTCCGCAGAAGATTGTATCATTATCAGGAAATACATAAGCAAGTAGTATCAAATCCACATGTCAAACAAATGTCAAGATCTAGGGACCTCTGTATACATTTTTGTGTCTTTCCTATTCAAAATTACTAAAGTCCGATTTCATGTTGCAATCATTAGCACTGCCTTATCATTTAAGGTATTTGTATAAATGATTGTTTATGACAACAAGCATGGCAATCGTGCAGGGCATCACTGTTCAAATCAATAATTCTGGTTTTTTACTACCTTGGGTCCTATATCCCAAGTCAAATGTTTTTCAAATGATATGAAATAATGGCTTATCATTTCATCTCATGTTTGAGGAGTAAAGAAGGTTCAAGTCAAGAAGATAGCAATCCTAATTAATCACATGGCTAAATCTTCTTTAAATTATAATTCTTTGCACAGTACATTTTATCACAGAATATAAAATTTTCTTTCTTTAGTCCCATTTTTCAGGTAGTTATTAGAGGGAAATCTTTAAACTGACATACTCAAAACCATTCCTAAGAATTCACTCTTTTATATGTTTTACAGGCATTCATGGCTCCAAAGTCTCTCTCCTTGATGAAGTGGAATTCCCACTGAAATTTCCATAGAGGAAAATTACGCTTTACATCTCTTTTTACTAACTGTAGTAGCCAAGAACTAGCCAAGTAGTATTCTGTTTACAGAGTGGTTTGCAGAGCAATGGTAAATTAAATAATGTTTATATAAGCAGCCTATCAATGTGTTATCAGATCCTACTACATCATTAGTGTGAACAGGGCTAAATTTACCCCATGTGACTCCATGTATCTACCTTAGATGTCATGTTAGTAGGTTAATCACTGGCTTCCAGTGTAGCTGGATAGAACTTGAAATCTCAAATAGACCACTGTTCTCCAGGAAATGCTTGAACATTGCACTGAAAATAGTATGACAAGATTTTTAATGTAAGTGTTCAGGAAACTGTGTGTTGTTAGCCTGGATAAATCTAACTTTCTGTGTTCCTAACTACTTAGAAGGCAGCAAAGTAGGGAATTCCTGTTTGATGCTACCTTGATTCCTTAAATATTTTCCTAGTATTTGCTGCAGCTTCATTCTGTGGCCATACTGCATGTATGGCTCACCACTCAACTCTGTCAAGAGAAGGAGGCACATACTGTCCTGTCAGTATTTTAAGTTTATTCACTTAGTCTTTCTGATATAGAGAAGAAACAAGAGTACGAAGAAGGATGGAGGAAGAATGGGATCAAGACCGGCAAGATCAGATCTGCAGGTATCATAACAAGACTTCAGAAAAAAAATATTTTTAGCTGATAAACCTGAGAGCTAGCAGTGGAAATATGCAACAAAATCCTTTCTATTTTATGCTTTTCTAAACACTAGAGCAATTTCTGCACTTCCAAATCTTCAATAAACAATAGTAGATACATATCAAAAGCATTGTTTTTCAGAATTAGTTATTTCACAGAAGTATATTACTGTTTATCTGTTTCATCCACATTCTCACTATGACACCTACAGGCCAGAGGAGAGCTGTGCAAAAGTGAAGATAATTTTAGTCAAAAAAATAAAAATCTTTTCTCATGCACTCCATCACAAGAAAGGATATTTATGAAGAGACATATCACTCATGTTACTGAGCCAACAGTATTGAATTTGCACGGTTCATTTGTGGTTTGTTTTTATTCAGAACAATTAAGAGCAAACAATTAGTTTCCTAAAGCTCTCCAACGATAGCTTTAAAGACATAGCTATATATTAGTAAGAAAGAACTTTATAAAATGGTAGTGTAATTACCGAAAATCTACCCACTCTGTATACCTACATTGTTCCAGACAAGAATACACAGATATTAAAATAGAGTGTTTTTTCATCAATGGTTATTGAAAAATTCCTGTCTGAAAACCATCATGACAGTTTTTAATCTTCCTCAGATTGAAAGAGGTCAGGAAAAAGATCAATGTTTGCAACAGGGCAAGGGATGCTGTAATTTCTGTTTGCCACTGGGCCCCATGAAAACGATGAATTTGAGTTGTCTTGGTCTTGTGAGACACGGTGCCCAATCCAGCTGTGGTTATCACTTCAGTTGTGACTCTATGAAATGAAAAAATGTTCAGAACATGAAGACCAGTTATATTTTCTGAGAAGTATCTATCACCAGTTCTAATTTCCTGTGAGCTCCTTAGGCATGTTCTATGTTACTGGGGTCACTTCTTGGGTAATAGAGCACATGTAAAAGCTTGAACAGAAAAAAGGAACTTCATTTAACACCAAGCAGTATCTGCTTTACGGCTCTTAATGCACAGTACAGATGTGCCACAGTATTAGTCATCAGAGCTGTTTTGGACACCAAGATTTTGTCCTTTTTGTTGTGCATGAAAAATATCTGGTGTCTGTTTGAGGGGTTTCCAAATCTCCCAGCCTATGTTTGCATCATCCTCTCCTCTTCCTCTGAAAAAAATTGTTTATGATTGTTCTTCCTAGGTACTACCTCCTGAGTACTTTCCAATGGGAAAAATCATATCCTGAAGGAGGAAATATGTTTTATTTCAATTTACTTGAGCAAAAGCTCTGTTTATAATAGTGAAAGACTTCTAACATGATTGTCTTTAATGTTGTAGAGTTAAAGGTTAAACTGTTACTGGATATCTTTCAAGTCCATCTACCATCTCATCCAGTCACTCTGGATTTATGTCAATTTAATGGAAAATAGTTTTCCTCTCAAAGTTTATACCAAGCAATTGATGCCACTGTCTCCTATTCTCTGTTGTTAAATGTCAAAAAAAGTAGTGATGCAACTAATTCTTGTTTGTATTGTCCCTTTTTGAGAGCTAAGTTCACTAAAACTCAATGCAGCTCTCCTTTGATGTCATGTCTCAAGACTTACTGGTTCACAGCTGAAAGCAGATAATTAGTTTCGTGATGGAAACAGAAGGACTTCCTGATTTATTATTTTTGCCTGATACGTTTATCCAAGTCTGTTCTTTTGTGTGGTTTGGTTTTGTTTTTTTTTTGTTGCTTTTTTTTCCCCTATTTATATTTATGGAGCTTTCTCATATTATGGAGTTTTCTCATATTAATTTGCATGAACATCATCTCTGAGTATTAGCTGAATTTTGCAAGACTGACAAAACCAAGAATTTGTGCCAGTTTCTACATCTGCACATTGAAGAATTACTACAGTTGGCCAGAGCAAGAAATCTTTTTCTTGAAATTTATAAAACAATTTCTGGTATCTACTTTGGGAAAACTCTTCCTCAAGGATGCATAACCTAACACCTGTTCATAAAGCTCTGTTACAGACTGAAAAGACTCTTCCGTTACCTGAAACAGTGAAAGATTTCTCATGGGTTCCATAATCTTTGCCTGACTTTCCTATTCCAGTAATCAGTTCAAGAAGGGGAGGGAAAAAAAAGAAAAAAAAAGAAAGGAAAAAAAAAGATCAGTAGCTTCCAAACATGCAGTACCACAGGATTTGTTTTTCATACAAGAAGACAACTTGGAATACCCAACAGTGAAGACAGAACTTAGGCCCACTTGACATGAACCAAGTTATTGTTCTGAGAAGGGACTCAGGCATCTGCTGCTTCTTACCTTCCTTCTATGCAATGCTTACAACACAGTGTTAAGCATACTGGACTTCTATTTGTAAGTGTCTCAGACAATGAGATTCTAACAGCTTAGAATATTTTAGGAAAAGAGATTTCTTAGAAAACCCATTTTAGCCTATTTTCTGACTTTATATCCTCAAAGTGAAGGAAGTCTAGGAATACAGCAAAATGTACATTTTGTTTGAAGACTGTCCTTAGAACCAAAATCCACATTAGTTCAGACTTCTCTTAAGCTATTATTTGTGGCCATTATCTGCTTTCTTTCCCTTAGCAATCACTAGTCTTTTGTGCTATCCAATATTGCTCCACTACTGCTTCCTTTCTTTGTACAGCATCTTCTTCATGCATACACTCAAGATCATCATCATACACCCAAGATCAAAAAAGAATTTCTTAAGAAATACTATGACAAATAAAGACTGTCTGGTAGGCATAAACATAAATGAGATGCGAACCGAAAATCTCAATAAACACTGCATCACTATCAATCCAATATGCATGCAAAGTCCCCAAACAGAATTATTTTGCAGTGAGTAATGCCTTGCCAGTGGGGTACCGTGCACAGCATGATTAACCTTCGCGGTCTAATGAGTTCCCCCCACCAGAAAAAGCCACTCCAAATTTATTTTTCAGCCCCAGTCTTAAATTTCATTCCTTTGTTTAATCTGAAGTACACTTGTTGTGATTTTTATTTATGGCAGTATATTGGAAAACATGTTTCATCCACCTACACAAATTCTCATTACTTTGGCTTCAAAATTTGTGAAGTTTCTCACTTTCTGTTGCAGAGGGGGAAATATATACAGCGGGAGGACAGTGACACAGTTCAGGTCAAGCCACTGGTTCTGATCCAGCAAAAAAGGAATAGCACATCAATTACTCACAAAGCTCTTATTGTCACAGATGTAAAATGCTGCTGAACAACCCCTCCCTCTCCCATTCCCCACCCCCCTACACCCCCAGCACCCCACCTCCCTCATTGTAACAGAAGGCTGCACTGAGCTGTGGCACATGGATTGAAATTCTGCCTATGGAGTCAAGGAGTTGCTGTACCAATGTCAGCAAAGCCAGTTTCACCAACAGCCTACAGCCCGCTCTTACATCTTGCTGCCCTAAAATGGGGCATGAGAGGTACTGAAGAGAAGACATGGACTCCTTCCAAATCTGCCAACAGCTAGCTGAAAGAACAGACATAATATCCTCTTACCTCTGCCTGCTCTTCCCTCAACAGTAACATTTAGGAGCCAGTAGCTAATCTGACAAAGAAAGGTTCACTCTCACATCAAGCAATCTTTTCCATTCTTGACACTCATCCCAAATAATGATTTACCTACTGTTCTTCTGTTGTTTTTTGTTGTTTTTTTTTTTGTTTTGTTTTTTTTAATGCTAATGACTACAAAGAAGAATTTCAAAATCAAGAGTTTAAACTAAAATAAGTCCACAAAACTCTCCTGAAGGGGACATGATGTAATTTCAGAAGCAATTCAAATTACAGATCATTTTAAATTATTTAGTCATATTTAATGAATAATACACATTGTTACATTATTTACTTACTGTAAAACACATCACAGTTCCTTAGCAGAGAGCTCTTTTGATCCTGTTTTATTTTTGGAGTTATCAATATTTTGGGGTTTATTTTTATTTTATTTATTTATTTATTTTTTAAAGGACTGAATGCTTAGGAAATGGACACTGAGTATAAGCAGTGCTTCTACCATCTACTGCTTTCTTTTCTTTTTCTTTAAGGTTCAGTACTTTGAATCCGCTGGCTGCTTACCAGGTATGCACAGAATCTCAGTTCACTGTAGACCATCCTTTGACTTAGCCAGATTTTTAACATGAAGTGATAGTATCTTTTCTTATTTCTCATCTACAGTAGCCAAAGCAAATTTGCCTCATGTCACGAATGGCTCTGCTGTCACCAGAAACAAGTCCTGATGCTGATGTGTTGCACAGCACTGATGTGGCATCTGCCATGAAATCTCATCAGCGGATGCTTCTAACTTTTACTGCGTTTTTGGTGTGTTTTAGAAAGGTGGTGAGTGCAGAAACTCGTGGGTTTTTGGTAGTTATCCTAGGGTCTGTAATCATCTTAACCCAAATAACACCTTCGCCACAGCTGAGCCCCAATGATACGTAGTCAGACAGTCAGTCACACTGTCTGTCACATAAATGTCAGAGTTCTAGAAGAGGATTTGTCTCACAAACACAAAAGGAGTACCAGGAATCCAGTGGAGGGTCATTTTACCACACAGTTTGCATTGAGCTGAAAAGAACATCAGGGTGATTGTGTGTTCAGCATTAAAAAACATCTTCTGTAGCACAGTCCCTCCTAATACATTACTATATCCTTCTCCTCAAACCTCTTCCCCAAGAAATTGCATTGACATGAGGGCTATGCTCCATGTGTTGTGTCCCAGCCCCAACACCACTGCGTATCATTCTTAATATTTACCAAATCTGCCTCCTTGCTCTATTCATCTTACACCATGTCTTCTACCCTCACTTCAAACACTTTTGGAGCCCCAGTCCTTACAGGACAAGTGGGTACCGCTGACCCTCCAGCATTTTTCATCATCACTGCCTGCATGTTCTCACTGCATTATGCTAGTGCACGTGCTTCCCAGTTTCTGATTAGAGCTGGTTAAGTCGTGCTTACAAATTGTGCATTTCAGGACCTCTCATCTATTAGTATTAAAATAAATTATTCACGTTCTTTGCAAAACTAGGGTTTTTATTGCTGCTGATTAAATAATATACCTAAAATATATTGTTTTCAATATTTTCTGCCCATCAACCATTTCATGAATTATTCATAAATGTTTGTTATTACACTCTGACAGGTTATTTGGAGAAAGAGAGACAGATAAAAATACCCTTTTAGCATAGTTTCTCTCAACAGAGTCTTGGACTAGGAAATGGGTGTTTGCTGTTGTGGGAAATACCTAAATGTTAAAAAAATAAAAATAATAATAAAAAAAAAGGAATTGGCTGGGAGAAAAACAAGTAATTAAATGCTTATGACTCTAACTATGGTGTGAATTCCTTTTTCCTTCCTTTCAGAGGGGGACGTGCTGAGGTTCAGTAATGAATTTGCTGTACGCTGAATCCACTGAATCTAGACTGAATCTCCAGGAGAGGGAGACAATGAATAGGACAGTAGGAAGGATTGAATGCTGATGTCAATTAAACTGAAACCATGAAATAAATGAGGGGTTTTAGCCCTTGTTCTTCATAGCCACTTCAGTTTGGTATGCCAGGGACTGCTTCCATTTTATTGCAATAGTAAATTTCAGAGCGCGGCTCAAGAGAGAATATTGGCATTTCAATCAGGGCAGCTTCGCACACACATGCACAGCCCACTCAACTCTGTATTGAAAGCTTTATGAAAGAAAGCCTGTAGGATATCCAAGAGATGACTTACAAGATTCTAAGGGATGGAGTTTACGAAATCCTTATAACACAGCCTGGTGCCCTTGCTGAAGTGAATTTGAAATATGCCCCTGAGCACCTCAGAGTCTGCAGACAGTGCTCACAGGTATCAGGGTATACATGCATACCTACATTTATTACAGCACACAGACATACGCTCGTTTCAAATACAAAGATAAGGTGTCAATCGACTTTAAAAAATCAATGGTGTTTGTAGGGGCTACTATTAATTTTCATTACGCCATCAGTCACTCAGCAAACAAAGTTTTCCTATGTTGCTTGAGCCTCTGAAAAGGGAAAGCAGCCATTGCACAGGAATAAGAGTGTGACAGACAAAATAAGGCTTTCTGTTTTCACACAGCCACCAGCTGCATCATCCTATGCCCTAATATATTCTGAGATTGTTTTGTAGAAGCTGATATTGCACGAGGATAAAATGTACATCGTACATTTTGTTAGCACATGAGTAAAATATTTAGAAACTACTCTATTTCTCCCTAGAAAAAAATGGGACACATTTTTTTCCATATCCAGATATTGGAATACTGGAGATATTCCTTGGCCAAACTATTAAATCATAATAACTTTAATAAACTGGAAATATCTTTGCCAAATATTATGATGAAGTTTGCTCTCCAACGGAATACAATAGACAATATTTTCTCTCCCAGAAAGAGACAAAATTAAGTTAGTTATATTATTAAAAAAAAAACACTAAAATGTAAAATTCTGATATTCTGGGAACAGAAACTGATGGTCAAATTTAATTTATAGCATGTTTAGAAATAACAGAAATAAACCCCATAGTCTGCATCTCAAAGCTTACACCACACGTAATTGCTACACATGTAGAATTATGAGTTTCCATTTTAAGCTGTGATTTTCACCATAGATAAACTCTCCAAATAAAGTTAATGCTGTGAAACATGTTTGTCAGAGTCATTCATTATCTACATGAGAGTTAGAGAAAAGACTGGAAGCTGGTTTGAGAAGATAGAAAATCTCTCTTTTCTTTGGATATCTTTTTGCCATCTTTGTGCACAAATTGCCTCAAACCTGCTTTCCTTCCACTTCAGCTTCTGTAACTCAGACTGCTGTTACACTAGCATGGATTTGACTCTGGCCTTTGGGCGGTGCTGAATTAATTTCTATTTTGCTACATAACTGTTGCATTATCTGTAAAATTGTTTAGCCAGAATTAGTCAGCTGATGCATCAAGTCAGTGACAAAATGCCACGTATCATTTGCTGAAGGTGAAGGTGAAGGTGCACTCTACTCATCGGAGCTTTTGGATGAGTAAAGGTGGCAGTCTGGGATTTCGCATGTGTCATATCATTACTCTATAAAGTCTGCACCTGATCTGGTAATGTGGTGTTTCAGCATCCTTAAGGAGTTAGTAAGTCTTCCACTGTGAAAATGTGAT
Organism: Perdix hodgsoniae; assembly: GCA_035772895.1. Lineage (NCBI taxonomy): Eukaryota > Metazoa > Chordata > Aves > Galliformes > Phasianidae > Perdix > Perdix hodgsoniae. The sequence continues at coordinate 649,845 of JAPSGF010000088.1, forward strand.
GAGAAAGTTCTCCTCTGTGATCCTGCACACTACAGACTGCCTCAACTCGACCCAAACCCCCAGAAATCTTGAAGTGCCTGAATAGCAATGCATCTGTCTGAGTAACTTGGGTGACAAGCACAGGACTGTAAGAATTCAATGGGGGAAAAAAAAAAGTCTAATTCTACTTGAAGAGATGGCCAGTTTTTGAAGTTTTTTTTGCACTGGTTTTATGCCTAGAAAAATACAGTGGCAAAGTAAGGACAGGTATCTGCATGTAAGTGTATATAGCTACGTCCTGTAAAATAAATTTGGAGTAATTATGCTTGGTCTACTCCAGACTAGCAGGTAATATTCAAGACATGGCAAGTGCAACAGTCAGTCTTATATAAATCTCAAATTCTCCAGTCTTTTAGCTACGTGGACTCTGCAGTTGCTACTAAAGATGATAACTTCCATTAACATCAATAAAAATTACGAAGGATGACCATATCTGTACTTGCAGACAAAGCACCTGGGAGAAGTGGTGTGATCAAATTCAAGGGAAGGCAGGAGAATAAATTCCTGAGCACCACCACCTCCAGGTGGCTGAGCATAACTCAGAGCCAGAGGTGTAAGCAGAGTGGTAACTGTTCCTCCAGACAGGAAGGAGAGGATTAAGAATGGGAGGAGAAGAGGAGCAAAGAGAAGGAAAAAGTTACTGCCCAAGTGCCCTGGCAGGGACAGAGCAGTCATATCTAGTAACTCACCTGGCTGCAGCAGTCATGAGTTAAAAATGGGTCAAAGGGGTGTAATCATTTTGCTGTGCATGGCAATTCTGTGCTTTGTCTTAAGTGAGAAGATCCTTCTCGGAACTCTGAGACAGCCGCAGGTGACGATGGCCCTGCAGGTGCTGTAGCCTCTGTCTACAGCAGGGTCGCAAAGGCCTAGCAATGGCAGCTTGCTTTCTCTTACAGCAGAGGATACAAGTTGCCCAGCAGCATCTATGCTAGCACAGCCAAACAACCAACTGTAAGCTGCAGATATGGCATACATGCTGTACTGGTATTGTTCACAATATGTATGCAATTCAAAAGCCACCATTTAAACACCCTTGTCAAAACCTCAACCTTTCAGAAACTGTGCATTGTCACTGATACAATTGTTTTCTTGTGGTTTCAGATGCCGAAGAAATCAGCACCCTCCACAAGTTTTATGCCTTCTAGCAGTTCTGTTACTTCAGACAATTGGATCAGCGTTGTACAGCTACTATTCCTGCAGTTTTTCATCATTTGCCTGAGCTTATACAAGGGGTAAAACAAAGGGCAATTCGTCTCTTAGCCAAAGGAAAAGAACTAGCATTTTTCTCCTGTTGAAGCAGAACAGTGTGATGTAAGATCTCTGGGATTTGAACAGAGATGCAGTTCACTGGAGAAATTCATAAATGGAATTCTGTAGTTTCCTTGGACCAATTAATTAAATTATAGTAATTATTGGCATATTATAATCAATTACTAGGCAAACACAAAATGCAGCTCCGTATAAAATAAATAATGTAATCAGTAACGTACAAAAAGCTAACTAAAGGAAATCTGAGTCACCAAGCTACGGAGTCACAATTTATTGACAATAAAAAAGTCAGATATTTCAATTTCATTAGATACATGATTTAGCTACACAGCTAAAATGTGTCTAATGTAAAACTTACTATATTTTCTTGTTGTTATTGACATAATATTTTGCTTTTCGTGTGGAATTTCACATTGAAAGAACTCTCACTATCTACTGAATGAAGACCTTACCCTGCTGAGAATTAAGAATATTCCTTCCTTGCATCTCAGTTGTACAGTCTAACAAGCACAGGGCAGTCCTATATTATACTCTTAGATACATATAACTTGTTTTAATCTCAGCCATACCATCTTTTTTGCAATGATAGCATTGTTATTGAAGCTTCAGGACGAAAATATGTAATATATCTGGAGATAACAAACCTCACTCATCCAAGGAGCAAACCAAAGAAAATGACAGATGGAGGGGAACTCTGTCAGTGTTAATAAACTGTACCTGCTGCTCTGTTTAGTACACAGTAGCTTGGAGTAGTTTTTCAGTCTGCAAGCCTGGCTTCCCTGGGGATGCTCAAAGCAAACCTGGAGAAAGCAGAAGGAAAAAAAAATTACTCCTTTTGCTTAACCATTTCCACTTAGAATGCAGTAAAAGCTGGCAGATGGGATTTTTAACAAGTTTCTCCTCTTGCCAGTTCCTGAAATAGTCACGATTAACCAAATAGGAAAACTACACTGTTGTAACATTTAACTATCAAATTTCTGTGCTTTGTTAGTTCAGCAAAAGGAATGAGCAAAAAACTATCCTCTCCCTTAAAAACTCTTGGGCGAGAAGCAAAGGCAAAATAGTCATTAAGATTCCTGTGGTGTTTTGAAGCAAATGTTTGACATTTACCTTTGATACATTCATTAATTTCTAGCTCTCTTTCATATTCCTCCATTTTCTCCTGACAATAACTGAGACATTTTGACTTGAACTGTTGGGTATAATATTAGTGAGTGTTGCTGAAGAAGAGGCAAGCTATTTCACAAAAACAGGACAGTGATTCCTGTGCATTACTTACCCTCACAAGACAGTGATAGGGCTTTACCAGTAAATCACCTTAATATACAGAATAAAAGATGTTATAGGAAAACACACAAATATGTGTTTATTACCATGCCTGGCAATAGACATAGAAACCAGAGGTTTATTTTAACCCTCTTGTTTAATTTAAGGTCATTGAAGTCTCCTATGCTTGAGCTGCAATATTTAAAACCTCATTAAGTTTATGACCTTGCAATTAACTTGCTAGCTCGCTGTTTTGTCACATTCTCTGTGGTGGGTCTGGAAGCAAAAGGCTTTAAGGACGTCTCTGTATTATTACTGCACCAGCCAGCCGGTAACAGAGAACCCCATCACCCCTAACACGAAGGCAAAATGCACAGAGGAGTCAAGATTAGAACAGCAATACTGGCTGCACATGAGCATGAGTAGGTTGTTCCTGTTCATGTGGGGCTTATCCATGCCCCGTTCTTCAAAATATTCAAGGAAAGCAGCCTAGAATCTGACCAAACACTAGAGCCAGATATCTGGAAAACACAACAGATCTGACCATAGTCAGAATACACATTTTGAGAGAGATTTACGGTTTAAAATTTCTCAGAAATATCATATATATATAATGATGACAATGCATATATTTTGCATTAAGTATTGATAGCTATTATTCTCCTGACATTTCAATATTCTTATTCCTCACCCATTATATTTTAATCTTGTTTACTGCAGAGAACAAGCGAACACTGATTTAACAATGTCCTTGAAATCCACCCAAATACCATCCAAGAGATGTAATTTCTTAAAAGGATTAAACTACTTCCAAAATCAGAGCCAATGAGACATAGCTGTGTGTTGGTTCAATACAATAAACAATGTGATGTCAGAGTACAGAAGTAAAAAGAGGGAAAACTGAGAGTGTAATCTCATTGCAAATAGTCTTCTGTGCTGGGCCCTTCAAAAGCCTTACTTCTGCCAGATACAACAGTACATGATAATAGAAATCATTCAACTGAAGGTTTGATCATCCCGTCCTGCAGAGCAGCTCATACATGACACAAGTCCTGGCTACAGTAAGCAACCACCCTTCCGTCAAAAAAGTCTGAAATCCAAAGAGGTCCTTGTGAATTATGAGGAAATCCACTGGCTCCTCCTTTAAGTTGGGTTAAAGGCTCTGATGACTGAAACATGACTGTGTGTGATACTGATCTGAATGGCAACAATCCTTTCTCGGAGCCATTATGCACAGCAGTAACTGTAAAGGTGCAGCTTCTGTTTTAACATTCATGTATTTTACTTTTGGATATCTCTGCTGGTTGATTGCTTAACGGCAGAACTTAACACTAAGATCAAACTGATAAAAATCTTTCCAAATGATCTCCAGGAATGCCTTGACATTCCTAAGCTCTGCACAATTGCGTAAAGACCCCCTGGAACCCCCCCACACACCTCCAGGTATGCAGAGAATAACTGCTGAGCCAAGCATTTATGGTTCTAAGGTACCTTTGTATGCCAGATATCTGGCTAAAATTATGCAGATTTTAATATGAGAAATGGCAATGAGTGACAAATCAATTCCTTGTTTATTTTTCACAGTATGTGGGAATAACTCTTCTTATGTATTTATTCTGCAGAAATGCCAGAACAGTTTTGTAGCCTGTGAAATACTGCCCATGTGTTTTAATCCTCTGGAATGTGTCGTTGCAAAACATAGCCATAATGCACAGATGTTGCTTTATGTAGAACACACGCAGGTTTGGAAAACACCCCCACCCTGAGGCACTACACCTCACTCTCAAGCCCTGCTAGAATCCCTGTAGAGGCCAACAGCATACAATTAACTTGTTTTCGGCAAGTGCACTTCATAATCCAATAGTGCTGCTCTATTTACACAATATGAGTCACCAAATTATCTACTTCTAAAAGAAAGGGGAGGGAATATGAGCCTTCCTCATTATTCCTCATACGCACAAGGATTCATCTTAAACAGACGTGTGTAGAATTATCAACCATGGTAAATATAAGACATTTAAACTGAAATCATCTGAATATAGGGAACTTACATTGACTCTGAGGTATGACCTATGCATCTTTTCTAAAATAGCAAGCAGCTGAGGGTAAAGAATGTAAGGTGATAAGCAAGAAGTAGGTCTGGTCCAGCAGCCCAGGGCAGGAGCACCCACATTTAGTCATGCCATTACAACCAGTCTTGAGAGTTCATGGGTTTCTGTTGCTATAACGCTGTTCTGTGACCCTGCACTTGTGCGTTCAGTCTGCATTCAGCCGAGGTGCCTGATTAAAAAACAGCAGACCACATAGACGGTGGAAGCGGCAGAAGTGGGCTAGGAAATCAGCAATCGTGGCCATATATAATAACTGCTAAGGCACAATTCTGGCCATTCAAAGGCACCAGTGGTGCTTTATCCCCTGACACAACAGTTTCTAGACACATTTAGGTTCTTCAGCCAGCATGCAACTATCAATGAATGCCTGAGAAAGAGGAGCAGGACAACAGGCCACCTGCAAAACAAGAGACTAGGGGAAATAGACTACTGTGGCTGAGCAGGAGATCATCCATCTCTCAGTGCCTGTGGCACTATGGTGGGCTTGCTGTCTGTCATCCATGGCAACGTGCCTTGCTCTGCATTGGTGAGTCTCACCAGCCTTCTGCAGGACAGAACGTTGGACATCAAGTAGTCACTGGGGAGTAAACACAAGTGCAGCAGCACAGCCAGCCCAGTTCATGCTTTCACCCAGAGGGCGGTGAGGCACTGGCACAGGTTGCCCAAGGAAGCTGTGGGTGCCCCATCCCTGCAGGCATCCAAGGCCAGGCTGGATGTGGCTCTGGGCAGCCTGGGCTGCTGGTTGGTGACCCTGCACACAGCAGGGGGTTGGAACTGGATGAGCACTGTGGGCCTTTGCAACCCAGGCCATTCTATGATTCTATGGGAGATCCGCTGCTGTGGACAAGGTGCATTCAGGGTCCCGCAGAAGCATTCATTATATTTGGCAATGTGAAGAAATACACAACTTGAATTCAAGGTTGACGCATATTATGTTTATAATGATGAGACCTTAGTGTAAGCTCATGTACCAAATACTGCAAGCAGCAAGAAAAACACACAATAATTGTTGCACTCGTGTCAAAATGATGTTACTGTTTGCTATAATAACAGCAAACAACGAAACACTTGACTCCTGCTGGCACCCTTGTCATTAAAAAGGGTGTATTCTTGCCACGTCCAAATCCTGTGGCTGTCCAGGACAGCCTGAGAACAGCTTTCCATGCGCTGCTCCCGCCCCCTCCATGGCCGGAGCCTCCTTGCGGAAGCTGTCAGCCAGTGCCCGTTCTCAAGATGGCTGCCAGCCTCCAATGACTCAGACGGGCTTTGAAATCGCGGGGCTGCTGATTAAGATGGCGGCTTTTTACGGGCTGCGGAGCTCGCCCTCGACCGAGATGAGGGTTCTTTTCTCTATTGCTTCCGGCGGCGGTGAAGCCGGCGTGCCCTCAGTCAAGATGGCGGCCCCCTGCGAGCAGAGGAGCGCCGCGACTCGGCGGGCGCGGTGAGGGCTGTGGGCTCTCGGCTGGGACCGGCGAGGGGGGATTCCGCCTGCCGTCAGGTCGGGAGTGGGCTGGGTCCTCTCAGGCCTGCAGCCTGTGGGGAGCCGGTGGTTTAAGGAAGTATAATATCTGGTAGCGAGCATGCTGTCGCAAAATATTGTTAAATATTTTGAAAAACAGTAATTTCTCAAGCCTGAAGTGCTGCTGTGAAGTTGTGGCTACTTGGATGTTTTCACTGCTTTTTAATGGGACGTTGGAAGGGATAAGCTGATTAAGTAGTCAGTTCACATTGGTGATCTTTGTGTTTAAGAGCTGCAGTTCTTAGACCAGTTGTTTAATTGCTTTAATACCTTCCCAAAGACTCTGTGTAATGGTATCAGGAATTCTGAAAGCTTTGGTTAAGGTGAAAATTGGGATATGGTGAGCCCAAAAGTGTGATTTCCTCTCACTGTTTTGACATATAATGGCAAGAAACACCACTTTGTGGGTTGCGAGAATTTCCACCAATTAGTTTTAGTAATTGGTTTTCTCAGTGCAAAAGATGAAGTAATCACATTATTTATTCTTCTCTTTACATCAGAACTAACTAATTATAAATATATATATATACATACAAAATAACATTTATATATATATATATATATAACCTGTTTTTTTTATTCAAGATTCATAAGACTACGTTAAGCATCTGGCAAAGCTGGGAAACTCAAAGGTGAAAGTCATCATCAGTTATCAAGGTCAGAATATTGCAGGCAATTAGATACGCATGTAATTTAAAGCACTGCTTGGAAGCTGTGTGGAACTCTTTGTTGGCTGCTATCAAAATTTTAAAGCTCTGGATAACGTTTCTGTCTGCTGTTCATATAACTAGCAACATTTAGAAATGTTAATTTGGTGTGCTTCTGTTTGTTGCTGATGTAAGAAGTAAAGAAGGGAAGAAATTAGTCTTAAATTGTCCTTGTAAATCACACAGGGTGCTTTACCAGTGCTAATTTCTGTCTCCTTTGACAGATGAGCTCCAGTGGTAAACGGTATCCAGTTTACATGTGGAAACAGATCTACAGCTTGAATAATCACCTCAGAACTCACGTTTTTTACTTTTATTTCTAATCTGATGCTTAACTGGGAGACTTCTGAGAGTTTCTCAGTATTTGCTTTACACCGTAAACGAAGTTAAGTGTCATCACTGCTGCCATGTCCTGGGTACAAGTCGTAGCCAGTCGGTCCAATGAGGACATATTTGATGAAGATGCAGACGAGATGTATCCAGTACAGAAAGAATGGAATAGCACCATGAAAAAAAGATTGAAGGTATTTCTGTAAGCATGGTTTTAATAGTCTTTGTAAGTATTTTGGATTTACCAATAACATCTTGCTATACGTGTGGCTGATTTAAATGGGAAAACTGAGAATGGCTGTACAAAAGTTATTGTGGCTTGGTTTCTTCTGAATGTTAAGAAAATTTAGCAGGGAGTTATTCATTATCTGAGGAGCCTGTCAGGACAAGTAATGTTTTGTCAAAAAAGACATTGATTCCCTCTACACAACCGTGTGATTTCTAAAAGGCAGTGTTAAATTCTCATGTAACCCATTTGCTTCATACTTGTAGGTCAATCAGTGCTAACAAAGAATTCAGGGTATTTGTTGGTGGGTTGGGTTGTTGTTTTTTTTTTAATATTTGGTGTGAACTACTGAGGGTCTGAGTACATCTTTGGCTTATTTATTCTCTTAGTGGAAAATACATTTTGTGAAAGCAGAGAACAAATCAAATGCATAAACCTGGGTTTCTCTGACAGATGTTTTCATTCAGACTGGGCCCACTAGGCCTTATTTTGTGGGTGAACAACAGTAGGCTGAAGAACATAAAAGGAAGCTTTTGTGCATGCCATTGGTGAGGAAGTATATAACAACTTTCATATTATTCTCCAAGGAAGAATTGCCTGCATCTCTGCGCCTTATAAAGGCTGTCTTTTTTAAGGGGCTGCTTATCATTCTTAAATGAATTTCCCTGGTATTTTGTGAGTAGATACTGCAAAAATCATAAAATCTCTGAAAGACAGAGCTGTATGTTCGGCGAAATAATGTTCTTGGCTATTTCTGTAGCAAGGCCACCACTTTTATTTTCTCATGATCAAATAGAAGTTTTCATTCTTATAACTTGAAAAGAGTTGAGAATCATTCTACTTTGTATGGTAAGGCGATAAGAGGATGAAGAAATAAATTTGAATTCTCCATGGAAATTTTTTTAAGGGAGTTGGGCATTGCAAAAGTAAGAGTGCTTTCCTGTAGACTTGTCTACAGCAAAACACTTTCCTTATTTTCTGACCTAGATGGAGATCTGTTTAGAAAATAACTGCATGTTAACAGATCAACAGCATTAACAATAAACGATAATACACTGCAAAAAATGTGTTTTGGTTTGGCAGTGGCATAGCTGAGTGGGATGTTCAGATCAAAAAAAGCTGTGATTTTAGAGACTGGGGGCTTGTTTTATGTTTTTTTATTGTTGTGAAATATTTGTTGGTTCAGTTCTGCTCATTGTGAAAAGCCTGTTTCACCACTTCTGTTATAGGAGGGCTATAGAGATGGTGTTGAGGCTGGGAAAGAACTTGCACTCCAGAAAGGCTTCAATCAAGGTTATAGACAAGGTGCTGAGCTGATGGCTACATACGGCCAACTCAGAGGGACCCTGAAGTAAGTTACAAACCTCTTAAGAGTCTGTCCATGTGGAATGTATGTATGGAGGGTGCATGTGCATATGTGGTTATGCTTGGGTTTATTGTTTGTTTGTTTTTTAATTTTAAAAAGTGCTTTGTAAGTCTATCCAAAGCAAGCGGCGTGAGAAGTACAGCCTCATCAGAGCTATTTCTGATACAAGCCAGGATGCTGTTGGCCTTCTTGGCCATGTTGGCACAGTGCTGGCCCACGTTCAACTGAGCATCAAACAACACCCCCAGATCCTTTTCCTCTGCACAGCTTTCCAACCATTCTTCTACTTGGGCTACTTCCCAAGCCTGTAACATTGCATGGGGTTGTCGTGACCCAAGTGTATGATCTGGTGCTTGGTCTGGTTGTCTTACAATTGGCCTCAGCTTATTGATTCAACTTGTCCAGATGCTTCTGTAGGACCTTCCTACCCTCAGGCAGATGAACTCTTCCCCTCGAGGAAATTAATTTCATCTACACAGTTTTCCCAGGAAATGGAAATGAAATGTTCAGAAGTTTTTGTATAGTGCAGATTTCTTGTCACATTGCTCTGTCCCTTCAATGGCTGGAAATCTGTGTGACTACATGCACTGACTTTATTTTCTTCTTTACTTTTCAGCGCTCTCTTATCCTGGTGTCATCTTAATGGACATGATTCTGCTTTAAGAAAGATAAATAACCTTCTGGAGGTCATTGGAAAGCATGAAGAAGACCTACTTAAGTCTCTGAATTCTATTCAACTACAACCAAACGTTGGAGACATTTTAGATTCTGTTCAGGACATGGACATTAGTCATATAAGTCCAGCTGGAGCAGAGTGCAGTGAAGTTAACACTGAAAAATATGAACATGTTGGCAGATGTGGTGAACACTGTTGTAGAAATAACAGTGAGGATGGTTCCTTGCAGTCTGACTGCAACAGGGAGAAACTCTTTACAGATCCTGACAAGTCAACTCTTGCTTGGGTTAAAAAGCAAACTGTTTGGTTGGTAGAACAACTGGGCTTATCCTTGGATATACTCCATCACATCCAGCAACTGGAACATTAGTTCTTCTGTCTCATGCTATTTCAAGTTATCTCAGCTGAATTGGATTCTCACTCTGTGGGTCCAGGCTTCATTTTGGGGAAGTCTGATCTGGTGCTTCCAAGCAGAGGTTGTAAGTCTTACCTTGCTTTGTTTCTTGGCCCAAAAAAAGCTGTTTTAAGTCAGAAATGTATCTTCCACAGGAAAAGGAGGTGATGTTTAAAGCTCTGCAATGATTTACTATCATGTCTCTCATCTATGTCAAAATCTGTCCTTTCACCTCATTTTATGTATTGGCATCTGAAAGCAGAGCAGGACCCTCAAGCAACCTCTTCTACCATACAAGGAAAAAAAACCACACAAACTGACCAGGGCTGTGGACAAGCTAGTCGTGCAAAATGGTCTGCTGTTGATTACATGCTAACCATACACAACAGACAGGCTCTGCTGATTTCCAGTGTGCCAGAATTCATCTTTTGCCAGATTTCTTCTCTCACCTTTTATGCGTACTGCACTTTCACAGTGTTTTTTCCCCCCTGTTCTTACAGTTCTATTTATTTCTCTTTTGCTGAAAGCACACCACTCTTTTCAGACGTCAAACTTGCATTGCTTTACTGTTCTAACAGAAAACTGACTACTCTTACCCTTTTGGACCACATCACACATTTCTAGTCTAATGAATGCCTTTGTGTTATTTCTGTATTTATTTGCTAGCCCCTTAATCTTGAACACCCTCTTGTTTACAGTGTATTTCTCCAACTCTAGAAGGAAGGCAGGTTTATTCACCATGTCTTGAAAACATGGTTAGCCAAACACCTAACTAAGAACTTTGTATTTCTGTTCCAACATTCTGGATTTGATTTCTTCTCCTTTTATTTGCTGTAAGGATAGGAGGCAGCAGATATAGTTGCTTTAAATCACTTTTGGATCACCCAAGAAAGGTAGATAAAGAAAGAATAAAGAAGAAATCTCTTATCTTTTTCTGAGGATCAGGGCTCACCAAGCATTCCAAAGGGTGATGTTCAGGTAGTGATGCTTCCCTTGGGGCTGCCAGCCCTTAAATAAAGTTAGGTGGGGTGGACCCTTATGATCAACCCCTTCCAGTCACCCAGGTGAATTGCTTTCACCTGTGCTCCCAGGGCTGGCTACACCCCATGACCTAATGGTTCCTATACATGTGCCTAAACTGCAGCTGCAAATTCCTCTGGTTAGATATGTACAAAGAAATGATTTCCTATCTCTATTTCATAGTAATTAATCACTAAGTCAAGAGTTCATGTACTTTATTTTGCTTTTAAATTTATTCCACGTCTCAGAAAAAGTCTACACAGAGAAAACTTAAGTTTTGAACAACTGGTTTACTAGAACAACTACAAAAAAAAAAGGCACAGTTTTATACTTTGAAGCCAAAACCAAGAAACAAATTAAGAACTGGTTGTCTGGAAAAAATAATGTGAATTTTTTTATTAAAAGCTATTACCCTGCCATGGAGTTGTAATACTTTAAGTTTGGTTGCAATTCAGTATCACTTTCTGCATTAGATGAACAACAACAAAAAATTAACCGTGCAATTAAAAATCTCATACTGAACTTGTTACTGAAATAGTAAAATTGAATTAGGCTATTTGTGTATGTTATACATAACAATTGTTCAAACAGCTTTTTCTCTATTTATTTAACATAAGACTGACATTGCTAAATACTTTTTTTTTTAATATAATGCATGTGTTATGTTATAACCTGCATCACATAAATCAAGCTTTTTTTCTATCCTATAGTAGAATATGATGAAACAAAACCAGTGGTTACCAATGAAGAAGTGCAAGTTAAAGAGTATTATTTTGATGTAGTTAGTAGCAAATAAACAGGAAACTCCATTCAGAAATTAAGTGGACAGCAAGCTTGCCATCTACTACTGCAAAAGCAAGCTATGCTTGAGGATGTATTGCTTTCTTGCTTGATTATTAAACAATAGTTTACGTGATGCGTTTCGCTTATCTTTCATTACAGCTTCTGTACTGGCTGTGGAATTACTTCCTTCCACTCTGGACAAAGTTTCTGTTTTGACTGTTGTGTTACTTTTTTCCATCTCATCACCCAAGGTTTCCAGTTTGGCTGTAGATAGTCTTTGTTCTGGGCTGTCTGGAACTTTCCTTATTTGTCTTAACCAGATCTTGCTGTCCAGCTACAGGAAGACTTTCTTCAAGACCATTAGAATCAATAATTTGCTCACACTGCCGTTAAGGTTTTTGTTTTGTGTCTGCTTCTGTGCCTTGTGTGTCACCATCAGCTCCCACCTTGGCAGCGTTCCTGAAAATAGCTCTCATGACAACTGGGACTGACATGCAGCTATAGGAGGAAATGAAACATTAAGCACTACTAGAGACTTCATCCATTCTTCAAATGAGTACTTCTTTTTTTAAACTGTGGCTGACACGTAAAGCATATGCTTTGTGAAGGCAGCTGCTTTTTGCATTGTACAACCTGATAGGCATTACGTTATAACTACAATATACCTACATACGCCATACTGGAAACCTATGCTGATTAAACTAATTCAAACGACTCACCTTACATGTTTACCAGTGCAAAGAGGTTTGGATTAAAAAAAAAAAAAAGAAAAAAGTGGGAGGTTGAGGTCAAAAAAAGGTGTTTTAAATGAAAACCTGAAGTAATGATACTGAAATATATTCATTTTCACTGAGGTTTTTTAAATTGTAACTTTTTGTGTTTTGTATGAGATGGGTACAGAGCCTTTCTTCTCTAAACCAGTATCTCTACTAACATGTCTTTGTGTTTTTTTCCCCATGCTATCAGTAGAGATATGTAGTTCCAAGAATAGCAACTAGTGTCTTATGACAAGGCAGACTAACTAAGCAAATCCAAAATCCAGGCTACACTGATCTTCTTGTCGTTAAATGTTTAATAGTTGTGTGCTAACCTGGGGAAAATGAATTCGTGCTTCCAGCCCTTTGTGTTGCATATGTTCATACACCACATCAACTGGAACTTTAACTTCAGGAAGCAAGCCAGAGACAGTGTTGTAGCCTTATCTTTTGGAAAGTGTTGTTTAATATTTGGTAGATATGGAAAAAGTCCTTCCATGCTATTCTGTCCATTACACCACATACAAATTTTCTATTAGAAAGAAACACTTCATCTTTTTTATTTTTAAATTTGTGGAAGAAATACTTAAAAGATGAAGTAACTCATTCTCTCTCTTAAAGCTCATTCTTAAAGGGAATTTTTCTGATCAGCTGAGTCAGTGGTATTGTTAGTGCGCATGACATTTGCATGAACTTGTTGTATGTGCATTTAATGGACACAGAACATTCACTCTATTAGGAAATAAAACTACTTACCGCTTCACAGATCTCGATATAAAGCCATCACTAGAATTTAGAGTTGGATCTTGAGGGTGTAAATGAAGGCTGCATTGGACTTCTCTGGAGGTTACAACATCAATGGTCACTAAGCAAGAACAGAGTAGGAGTATTTCAAAGTATTTTTTTAAACTAAAAACGATCTTACTTGATTTGGAAGCATCAAGAGAGTTAATACTGAAACCAGCAGGTAGGGGGCTCGCAGCAGTGCTCTCGCTTAAGACTTGTTTTTCTTTATATACTAATGATCAGTAATAAATGTCAACGTTTGTTAATTAACTGCAGGTCAGGACAGAATAAGGACTTGAACGTTTGAATTTACTTTCCCTTTTATCCTGAATACAGAACACTTAAGGCAACAAAACAAATGCTACTTTGTGTTTTTCAAGGGGTTGCACATCATCAAGGGCAGACTGCAGAATTTGTTACTGAGAAGCACAGTGCAGGAGTTGCGATAAAATCGAGCTCTTGGTCAGCCAAATAAAAGGGATAATACAAATTATTCCACACATACCACAGGCTAAATTCTCTCTCATCGGATGAATGAAGAAGACAGAAAAGCTGGTGTTCTTGTGTGGTGTCACTTCAAAGTAAAGCAGGTCTGAGTCACCTAAAAATACAATTACTACTCAGTGGTATTTCCCCAGTAAGCCTGGACTCTCGGCAGAATTACAAGTCAGAATTTTACAACTACTGGTGCATTAGAATCAAATTACCTTAGCAACATATTTTATCCTTCTAGGAGATTTAAAAATGTATTTATTTATTTTTAATATTCAGAGTACGTTACTAGAGTTCAGGATTCTCAATCATTTTAAATACTCTGCAAGTAATGACAGCTTTGGCAAGGGGATTTGTTGACAACCAGTTCAGAAGTTCCTCTCATATTTTGTCATTACTTCCAACCACACAACTTACCTTCATTTATACACTTGTCAGAGACACAGCTGCTAATAAGACTATTATATGCCACTTGATGTCGAAGAATCTCTATTACAGCAGGCACACACTTCGGATGGGTAAATGGGATTTTACTCACCAGGGCTCCTGCTAAATTTGATTTTACAGGGCCCTTGTTTATGAAGTAACAGTGCTTTGGGCAATCTGGAAGAGACTGAACAACAAATACGGTGACATTTGAAACACTGCAAATAAGAAAACAAAGAAATTAAGGCCCAACATTGTCAAGCAATTGCATGATCTGACAGCAAAGGTACTTTTGGAAGGCACGCTTCCAGCAAGTTCATCATGTATCTCTGCATTTCAATAGAAGTATAATCTATAGACAGAAGCTAAATTAGATCATTTTGCAAAAGCATATTAGTGTAATATATCCAAAGCTACAAGTCAAGTACTCAGGAGTGCAAGTCCAATTCTTTTTAGCAGCTCTATAGACTATAGAAATGTTTAAAAACCAAACATCTTTGCTCCCAGGAGCAAAGTAGTGCTGGCAGTGATGTTAGGATCAGTTAGAAATGGAATGTTATGTTGCCTACTTCAGGATACCAGCTGGGGAGCTGTCACTTTAAGAACAGATCTGGTCTGTTAATTAGCAAGGTCTAAATTAAGAAGAGCTGGATAAGAAAATAGAAGAGCTTTTCTGTGCATGTCTATGTAACAGAAGGATTTCCATTTTCTTTAGGGTTAGAACTCTATTTCTAGAAAGGAATCAGTAAATAAAGTCTTAAAACTCAGAAGCAAAGCAATCACCAAGTATTTTAGAGAACTGCTGAATAGTTAGAACCTTTCATTTCCATTAGGGACACATGAAAACTTCCTATCTTATGGGTCTTAGAGATGAGAACTTCACTACTTGATTTTAACGTGGTGTAAGTTCATTACTACCATCTTCTGTAGCACTAAACCCAAATTCAAGAGCATAGGCAGTGAGCTTGGCGATGCTGATAATAGAAGGGAAAGAAGTATTCTCTTGTTGCCATGAATTGCAAAAAATAGTGCTTCCGAGCAAGGAGATCTTTGAGGCTTGTCTTGTAGTCACCATGCACACACACATTTTGAGACAAAGCATCTTAGCCACCATTTTCTATTCTAAAACAGCCCAGATGAAATATTTTTCTAGTAAGATAGCTCTTGAAAAGGAAGCCATCTGCAGTTAAATGGCCGTGGCTCTAAATAATAACTGACATCACAGTTATGATGCTTCACACTTTTCTTCCTGCCAGTCCCTCTAAAAGGAATCCTTATTTTCAGTGTTATTCAATCAAGACGACTGTTTTTGTTACAGAGTTTTGCTGCACGTTTATCACTGCTAAGCGTCAATCTTAGCCCTGCTCCTCACACCAGACAGCAAGTTTCCTCCTTTTTAAAGCATTAATGATGAAGTTTTGAACAACATTTAAAAGAGTAAGTATTTGCATTGCACAAAGACAAAATAGTATGACTTCAGCAGCCATGAACGCTGTGTCTCATTAACACAGATGACACGTTTGCTTGTCAAAGAATCTGTTATTTCTTAACTAATCTGAACTATTCCCTAAAGAGTATTTAAATCCTGTTGGGGTTCTGGGAAGCCTGTGTTGTTTGCTAATGGAGAAATATATTTCAGTATATTCACTGCACAAGGGCAACATCTGTCAAACATGCAGTATACTCACCACAATGAAACAGGATTTGTGCCTAGACAAATCTTCACTGCGTTTTTCTTTCAGGGCAGATTGAATAATCAGCTCATACAAAGGAGCTAGTTTCGAGGCAGTTATCTGAATTCCTGAAACCAGATGATGTTTTTTTTATTAGCTTTTAGGTTAGATTCCACATGAAAGCTAGTTTTTACAAACTAAAGGAAATGCACAGACATAAAAACATTAGCCTTCCTTCTTTCCTTTTTTGCTAATGGTAATCAACGACTTCAAGGTATTTTAGATAGTGCTTAACAACTTTGCCTTGGCTTCTAAAAATTAACGTACAGGTTGATAGTACAGAAGATTTTCTACCCCAGAATCCAGTTTTAACTTGTACTATACTGCCATGTGGAAATAAAAAGCAAGTAAGCAATGAGCGGTCACAGATTGCTTAGTCTTAAAAACAATTGTAACATGCCTGTGAGCATCTGTATCTCTTCAATTTTGGATAAGGACAGAGGAATAGGCTGATGAAACTTCAACAAAAAATAAGCTGACAAATCCACGCTGAGTTCATCAGCCAGTGGCAAAAAGGTAGGGCTGCTGGAGAGAAGAGACAAAAAATATCTTTATATATTAAACAAAGCCATCCAGGGCAAGGCCATAATCACGTCTCTAGTGGTTTACTCTGACCTGTACTTTTCTTCTTCAAGAAAAGTTTTGCATTCTAAGTGCAACTACAACCCCTACGTACTAAAACAAGTTGAATGTGAACACTGGCAGAAAGGAAAAGAGAGCTGTGGGGGAAACTGAGGGACAGAGCACAAGAAGATCTGCTCTCAATCAGGCTGTAGTGACTTACTTTGGAGAATGACTTCAGATTTTCCCTCCTGGCTCATACCAAAGCATTGAGATATGGTGTCAGTGTCTGTGCTGGGATGACAAACTAGTTTGCACGATTTAGGTATAATACACCTTAATGCATGCTTCATTTATTCTAGAAATGTATTGCTTGTTGAATAGTAGGATGCTAAGTAATATCCCAGTGGCTTCTTCTGGCTTCAAATCTATGAATAAGCCATAACTCTGTGCAGTTGAGAGTTAAATAGTGACATAATAATTTTAAAGTTCATTTGGGAAAACAGTAAAAGCCACAGGTATGCAACTTATAGCTTATAGGGGATAAGGACATCAACAGCACAGAGCTTCCTCAGCAAGCTGTGCCTCCATTCTGTTAGCAGAGCCTAAATACAAGTAATGCTGGGGTCCACGCCAGCAATTTGTAAATCCATTGCCATATTCAGAAGCACTCAGAACCTCACCCATCTTCTCCAGCTTGAGTGTCTACAAGCAGTGGAGAAAGAGGAAGCCTGTGGAGCCTATCTGTGCCTTCAACAGTTACAACTGCTTTTGTTCCACACACCAGAGAACCTGGGGGAAGAAAGGAAACTTGTTTTCCCCATTTCAGAGTAGTCTAATCCTATGCATACAGAACACTCATCAGTAGGAAAAGCTGAGATTCAACTGACAGCAGCTGGGCAGAAAGGAGAACTGCAGACTGTGCACACTGAATGCCCAAAGCTGCCCATTGGTGGTTTCAGCAGTAGCTGGGCTATGCCATGGAATAGATCAACCCACCACTTTGTTGGAGTTGTTGTTTCATGCTGGCTGGGCATTTGTTCTGTTTGATACCACCCTTGCTTCAATTTGCATCAATAGGCAAGAAATGGGAAAGCAGTTTGCTGATGAACTTTGCAACTGTGCTGAGCAGCATCACATAAATCTTTCTGTTTCACTTAACAGGAAATGACAGCAAAGCAAACAACGTCCTAGGTTTTCCAGGAGGAAATTTTCAACAGAGAGTGGGGACACAGTAACAATTCTGACTTACTTTTGAGTTTCATTAATGACTTATTTAATGAAAAGAGCAATGATGAAAAAGTTGTCTCGTTATATAATTATTTCTGGTTTTCTAGCTTTACCAGGATTGAGCTCTGCTTCCAAAATTTGATATGGAGAAATGTAAAATTCAACGTTCATAGGAGTCCCTGAGAAATTAAAAACAACCAAAAAAAACCTATCAGTATACATGTCAATACAGAAAATTTGTTGGGTCTCTTGATGCAAAGGAAAACAAAAAAGGAAAGTGCAGGATGGGCAGTGTATCTCTAATTACAGCCTATGTCCAATCACAGCATTTTCTTAGTGTTCAACAGCTTAGTCCCCAGTACATGAAGTCGTCAGACATCTTTCAAAAGTTTTATCTGCACAATAACCCTTTGTTGTGCCTTAAGAGATATTAGCTGAACTTGTAGCAACTAGTCTGAAATATAAGAAGAATTCATAATACTGCTGAGCAACAGCATAACGTTAGCACTTACTAGAAGTACTTCTATGAACTGTGACACGCTTACAACTGAAGCTCATTACTGATGAGGCATAAAGATGTACTGTATTTGCCTTTTATGCAACATCAGTATTATCTGGGCTGCTGCCGTTGCCATCTCACAGTTACTCCCAAAATGTGGCTTCCCACATAACCTCGGTTGGGTGGCTCTGCTTTTAGGCAGCTGCAAAGTCAATGCTACAGTAGCTGATAAGCCACCTGGCCTCCTTATCTTTGCTCCTTGGGTGTATGTCTCTACAGTCTCAGAGAACAGAGACCCAGCAAGTCCCTAAAGCACACGCACTTGAAACAGAGAATCTATTCTATTAAGAAAATAAATAAAAAAAAATAAAACAAGATCAGTGCAGTGGGGTTTTTCATTACAGTATTTTTGAACTAGTGAAGGAAATAATAATAATCACCTCCAGTTCTTGGCACCAGGTGTCCTACTTTTCCATGAAGTACTTCAGTAACTCTGCTGACATCCTGTGATCTAGTTCAAAACATATTGATCAGTGTTTCCCAAGTTGCAGTGCCAGTGAAGCTGATGTAAAGGATAATTTGCCCCCTTAATCAGAGACAGTGCTTTCTTGGGAAGTGGATCGTGTTGCCTCTTGTTACATCAGCTTCCAAAATACTGTCATTCCACTCATGCATTACTTAGGCTTCCAGCTTTAGCCCTGTACCTCAGCTTTTTCAGGTTGAAATTTGTTGTGTTATTTACCAGAATTGAAGGGAACAAAAATACAGGCATGACTGGTTGAGCAAAGAGTGGCAAAATAACCTGGATAAATTGAATCGAGTGGAGCCGATCTCAAACCTCAAATATGATTGTGAATGTACAATTATATAGGCGTGCATTAAAGCTCTGCAGTGCATTAACTGATCTCATAAAAGGGACAAGTAATCTATTTAACTGAAGTATTATTAGCAAGGATGTGATGTCAAGAAAGAAAGCATTGCCCTCAACTCTGCTTTTCTGAAAAGAAGGAAAAAAATCACTGTTGAATTGCCAGAAGGTTTAGGGGAATCTGCTCACATCCATCTGTAAGCCTGCTTCTCAGAAGGAGAAATGAGAAAAGGAAGATGGAGGGAAAGATACTGCACCCATTCTCCTCTCTAGAACTTGTAGAGAAAAATGAGATAAAAGCAGGAATACCAAAGGTGTATTCTACTGCTGCAAAAGTAGATGGGATTTTAAAAAAGGACTAAAAAAAAGAAAACAACACATAATTATCAATCTAATTTTCAACCTATTATCTACAACTTTCTGTCTTCTCCCAGCAGTTGTTCACATGCACACCTACACAGGCTGGGTGGCTAACCAGTTTCACTGCAGGCCTCTAAGATAAAGCTCAGGAGTTCAGCAGCTGAGCTTGTTTGGCGTGCCTGAGGCTGGCAAACCACAAAAAGTCTTCCAGCTTTCCAGTGGGAGAAAATTCATTAGTTTTCCATATCCTGCTCTATAATTAGATCAGCTGCCTTGTTTTTTTTAGCAAAATTCATGGGGGGAAGTAGAAGTAAAGGGAAAGGAAGGAAGGAGTAGACTTCAAGTTACCTGTGTAGAAGAGACATTGAATAAAGATCTTTTTCAAGGGACTGCAAGGCAAGGTAAGCTTTTGCTTTCATTTCACTGGGAGAGAGAGAAGATGCATCACTGTGCTTGTAAGGACACAAAAGCTAGACTATGAATTTTAAGTCTTTCAAGTAAAAATTATTTGCAACCTGTTTCCTGGAATCTGATACAGATTTCTCAGGTCTTCTAGAATCCTCCCAAATGCATCATAATTCTTCATCCTAACAATAAAAAGCAATTACTACCGTGCCACTTAATGAGATGGATGGTAAGTTTTTTATACCTAACTTGTTAGAAAAGGCATCATTTGAAACAACAACGCAGTCTCCCTCCTTATCAGATCTGGCACATAACAGTACTACTTTTGAGTTTTCTTAGAAGATACCAGGAAATGTAAATCTTGGCCCTGCTGCAAAAGGTGATGTAATTATAGCTGACACTATTTAAATATGCATTCCTGAAAGCAATAAATGTGCATGATACACAAATCTGACAGCTCAGGATGTATCTCATCAGCTGCAAGCACTCTCCCTGATGTTCCAATAAAGCTCATCACCTAGTAACACTTCCCTGACACCATGCACTCATACAGTGTTCTTTTCATCAAAATATCAAGGACTGCATTAACACTGCACTTCACAGCACCCTTCTAAACTCTCCCATGCTGCAGTCGCACTGGTGGCCGTGCTCAAGGCTTACCTCCGCTCTCTGTGCGCAGGTAGGGCTGCAGTGCACGGCCACAGACAGACCAAGTAAAACCTGGTGGACTTTCACACTAGGACAAATCCTTCCCACGCAGGAATGTAAGCAAGTTGCCCTACTTCACTTACGACTTTCCAACTGGACAGTTTGGGCAGTGGGGGAAAGAGTGGGGAAGCAGGCATGCAGGTACAGGCGCACACACGGTGCCAACCTGTGCCTTAGGACCAACTGAAATATTGCACTGGGCACTGCAGAAGTGACATTTGCACTATATGCCATATCCTCACAAAAACAAGAATGCTGCCAAGTAGTTACCACTGGCACTGTGAGTACTATCCACCATCGCTCAGAACAGAACTGCTGGCAGTTAACACCTCTAGGAGTCAAAAACCTACAAGAGTGCAAGTTAAAGCTCCAAGGCAGCTGTTTACACCTATAAAAACAAAAGTAACTTCATTTATGAGGAAAGAGGACTAGGGAAAAAAAAATAATAATGATGCATTACAGGCCCACATAAAAGATAGATAAAATATGCAGTCAATCATTCTTTCTTTTCAAATGTTCTGCCAAGATATTTAAAGAGGAATACAGTTCCTTAAACATTCACTATTAGTAAATATGGAATCTTGATAGGGTTGTCTGGGGAACTTCTGATGTGTAAGGTGCAGGCCTGATTTGTAATTTCTTTTTTTTTCCCTCCTGAAGCCAACAAAAACACCAGTATTCAACAGCTACATTCAGCTGGCAGCTAGAGCCAATGTACCGCTGTACAGTGTTGCCCTCCACCACCCACAGAAGCAGATGCAATTTAGCTGATTTTAAAGAAATGACCTGAGAAAAAAGTAAAGTTTGGAGGATCTTTTTAAAAAATTCTATGTTATCCTTGAAGTTACAGATTGTAATCTGGAAATAAGAGCATCGGCCTTAAAACGCGGAGCACTGAAACCAGCCTCCCACTTCAAGTCCCATAAAAGGTGCCAGTCTGTTTTGTGAACTCCAGTTATTGTTTCCAGATTCCTGCATCGTTTTGCTACAACAAACATTTGTGTTACTACACTAAAACCATCCTAGCCTTGACTCCTCCACAGCACTCAAGGAAACGAGACTCAGGAATTCCTTTCCATTCAACAAGAGGCTCCACACGCAGTTCTTTACCTTAGGTGCTGCACCAAGTCATCACAGATCTAGAACAGGAGAGAACAGTTTCGTGTTTCTTATCATCATCCGTGAAACATCTCTGACAAACACACTGATAATGATAAGATTATTCCTTATCACTTTAAATTACAAATTATTTAAAATATTAAATGGACATCACTCTATTAATATTGTTTTGCTATCGTAACTATGAGAATTCTATGAAAGAGGTTATTTCAGCTAATTATATCTTGTTGGTATATTAGTTTCAGGAAAAAAAAAAGAAAAAAAACACCTTTGCCAGTTGTTGTTTTGTTTTTTTTTTTTCCTTTAACAGGCAGTTACTGTGCTAAAATTCCCTGGCTATGCTTCTCCCTAGTAGTACTGCCCAGTATCAAATGATTTTCATCAGTAAGCATTCGTGCTGTTACATTACTTTGGAGTTAGTTTGGTCCCTTTTTTTTTTTTTCCCAGGAATTTCGAGTTATTCTATTTAACTAGCACAGGGCTACTGATCATAGTTTATGCTTCCATCCACAGACAATTAGTCTGCACCAGCTCGTTTTAACTGTAATCCAAATGCTCACTTGTAACACCAAACAACTGCAGAAGATGCTTTGAACTGCTGCCAACACCTTAAAAATTTTGCAGGAAAAATAAAAAGAATCCTTATTAGCAGGAATGCATATACTTAAAAAGAATGAAGAAGGAAAGCCAATCTCTGGTAACAGCGCCAAGACATTCGAAGACATCTGCACTTCTAACATATACTGCACTACATCTTGGTAGGAGACTATTTTATAACCTTACATTTATGCAGGGTACCAGAAACTTCTTGGAAACTGGCCATGTTAGCTGAGATTCACCTTGATATTTAGAGCTACAATAATTAACATCTGTGCTGAGCTGTAAGCTTAGGTGAGAGATTCAGATGCTTAATGGGGCACCCAGGGCCATGCAGAGACTGCCAGGTGTGACAGAACCAGGAGGAAGTTGAAGACTTTCTGACATCATAGCTGAAAGCCAGGTGAGAGACTACAGGGAGGTGACAGCCAGAAAATTAACTTTACCACAGGAGTCTCTCCGAGGTGAGCCAGCTTTACATCCATCACCCTTCCATCCTTCTCCAGCTGTACTTCTATATAAAACATGTTTGAGGTTATGTAGCAGGCAGTCCCACTGGGACTAACATGAGAGTTAAGCCTAAGGAGAGAGGGGGAAAAGAAAAAAAGATGCGTATCTGAATGTCACTGGAAAAAAGGAGATGAGCACAGTTTACTTGGTTGTGGGAAGAGACACCAAGGATGCTTTAAAAATAACTTTCCTTGGCTCAGCTTCTAAAGGCTATCCAACCAGGCAATATAACCTTTCTCTGTTCTTTATGCCTTCGTGTCAGTTTGCTGGAAACTGTTTATCTCACTTTGCAGCTTTGGGACCTAGATACAAATTCCCTCTCGTCACTCAACCTCCTCCATAACTGCCACTTTCAATTAGCCTGCGAAGTCCACTCCCAGTGATGCATCCCAGAGAAACACCATGCCTGTGCAGTTGATAAGCCGTCCAGACAGTATTCCTCACTGGACATGGGGCCCTGCTTGCTCATTTGCATTTTTTAATAAACAAACTTACCCTTTTTGTTTGGATAAAGTTTCCAATCTGTCCATCACAGAAAACAAAGATTTATCTGTAAAAAGGGAAACGTTATTTAATTAAGTTGCAATGATTGAAAAGGAGAAACATTATCCTGCTCTAAATGGGGTGATTTAGGTAATAAAAAAGAATGATATCTCTTGCATGACTTCCTGTTATTAATGGCATTAACAAGCGTTGTGCTGAGTAGAGCTTCTGCTCAGACTTCAAGAGTAGCTGTAGCCTGAAGGCTTATCCCAGAGATGAGTCACCAGTATTGTAACACATCCACCTCTGCGTTTGGCTTCATCATGCAGAACACTGCCAGCAGAGAGAGTCACAGAGTTGCCTGAACTGGAAAAGAATGCTAAAAAGCAGACTTTGAGATAACTGACAGTTTGTTACCATTTAGAGTCCTCTGCAACTTCTCCAAGCACGAGAGCAGCAGACCATCTGGAGCATTACTGACAGGAGATGGACGTGGCTTATCCTAGCACATTTGGGAAGACAAGAGACAAAACAGTACTTTTGATCAAGCACAGAGGTGAGCTATGATTGTAGCTCTCTCTAAAGGGGCAGTGCAGAGTGGATTCATGAAAACTTTACTGTGCAGTAATTACATATTGGAGGTCTTTGGTGCAGAAAACCACTTCCCATTCCCTTTGCTTTTAGGCTGAGTAAAGGCTGTGTCTCCTAACATCAGCTGTTTTCACCACGCTACAAGGAATCAACCAGGAAAATGCACAGGTTTATGTTTTAGAAGGAATGAGTGAGAGTGAGAGATCAGTAGGCACTATGGGTTGACTTGGTTGGAGTCAGGGTAGAAGTTGTAGCTGAACTGGAAAGTAAACTCTCCATATTCTTCTCTGAAAAACCCCTTCATGCTTCAAGTAACAAAGAACAGCCAGTGCTGAAACGCTTTCAACATTGTCAAAGTCAGGACATCACTTTCAGAGAAACACTTAAGCATTAATAAAGCATTTTAAGCATTAAAGCTGAAGAAGCGTGGAAACAAGTTTTTATGCTACATTCATAGCACTTGCAGTAAGCTGCCTCTTACAGAGATGATTCTTACATAGCATGAGCCATGGGAAAGGCAAGAAGCATGTACTGATGTAAGGTATATCACAACATAAAGAATTCCAAATAGCAGCTTAAGCACATCACGATAGTTTCTCAAAAATAGCATTTTCTCCCAATTCTATAGATAAGAAGTTGTCTTTACACCTTACGAATACACCAGTGATAATGAATGGAAATTCATTATCGAAGTATCAAACCGCTAGTACGAATCCCAGAAGAGTTCAAGTAATGCAAGAAACAGCTACTAGAGTATCAAATCTGTGTTTTTTAATCACCGTTAAGTCAGAGGCCAGGCTTTATCAGGCGCTTAAAATTTTTATTGCTGTTGTTTTTGTAAGATAAGCAGTTATTGAGTTGTCTTGGCAACTTGCTTTAACGTGAGTCATCCTTCTCTCGCCTAATCTGAGATTCTTACCATGCAAAAATGGACAAGTTTCAGAGTTTCAGTCCATGGTCTTTGTCGATATTTTTGATACAAGTGTTCCATTAAAGCATTTGTAGAAATAACCGCCACGGCACCTAAAAAATATGTCAAAATGTTCAAAATATAATGCTATGTATTTACATAGGCAAGTAGAAAAGTTGAAGAAAGAAAGTTATAAAACTTACTAAGATCATAGGTGTTATGTTTTAAAACAGGAGGGAAGAAGACAATGGTTTAATTTTCAACAACTTTTGCATTCAGATGTCTGATTTCTGTAAGACTTCTGACAGAAGAAAGGAAGTTGAGGGATACCACATAAACAAGTAATCTCCATGCTAAATACAGAGATGCTGCAAGACCGTCAGCTTGTTAAACAGCTTGACTTGCTTTACCTATGATCTCATATGTGCAATACTGAGAAATACTACAGCCTTGAACTTGCCATGGGATTCAGACATTGAGATTTCTATACCCACCTTGAGCTCACTAAAACAGAACTTGCTGTGGGTAATCCCAATGCAGTGTGTTGCAACTTCTCTTTTTTTCCCTCCCTCCTTAGAATGGGAAGAAAGGAAAATGAGGCTAGGAAAAACAATTTTTTCAGCCCACCACTGGTCTCTTTATAAACGTTCTTTTTGATCTTATCCAGAACTTAAAGACTCAAGTGAAGAAGTTTTTTTGGTTGAGATTTGGTTCACCCATGACCACTAATTCCTCAGAAATTAACCAGGAGCGATTGCCAATGGCAATCAAGACCCTGCAGCTTGTCTCACACTGCACTGTACTCCTTAGGACCAGAAGCATAACAAAGTGCTTCTCTGACAAAGATGACACAGCTGCTACATGAGAACCATCCTCTCAGAAGCAGGCCGGATGGAGACTGCTACACCTGCACACAGCAAGCAGGGGTGGTGAGTAGGGCCTGACGGTACCTTTATCCTAGCAGAAGAAGAGCAGAAATCCCAACTCACTAAAAAGAAGGCAATCTCACTAGCTGGAGGAAGGAACAGAAGCAAAACCCAAAAAGCTCTTGCAAACACCCTTACCAAGGGAACATCCCCACTCACCCATGCCTTGAGACCTGCAGAAGGAGAAAAACAGCAGCAGCTGCTGCTCACCCTGCTCCTCCAACTCAACCCACACCACAGGAAACCAGAGCTCCTATTTGAAGCAGCTGCACCAGAGCACCCACAGGTGCTGTGTAAGGCAGCTTGCTCCCTCACAAGATGGGTGCCAGGAGCTGGGAAGCACTTTGTACAGGCGCTCACTTGAAATTTGGTTACTGTAGCAAGAAAAGCACCTCTCCTACATAAAACCCTATGGCTGTGTTTCAAATGGTCTTACAGCATGCTTTCTGTTTTCAGCTGTGTCATCAGTTGTGCTGCAGTCCCCGGCATAGCCTCATAATGAATAAGGGAGATGGTCTGGGGCTTGCTCGTATGTACCTGAGTAAGAAGTAAATAGTCTGATGGCCTCGCTGAGATTACAGAAAAAAATGGGCATGGAAATCTCAGGAGAGCTATAAAGCACATGCAAAAAAGCAGGTATTTGTCTTCAAACAGAAAGCTGTTCTGTAGGTCCTACTAGAAAAAGACTCTATGTCCATGTTAAGAATCTAGTGCTTGATTCTTAGAGAAAAACATTACATTTTTAGAATTATTGTACATAGAATGTTTCTAACCAATGGAATGACAACCAAAATATTAGAACCATTGCTTCTACTTCCTTTCGAGAGGCAAGATACAGATTCGGTCTGAGATTTCACCATTAAATGAATGAATGGATGACTAAAAGGACCTGACAACAGAGAAGATTTATCACTCAGACATCTTTCCAGAATGATCTATGACCTCTCAACTTATGAACTGGTAATTGGTGCTGCTGTCCCTGCTGCTCCACAGTGGGTTCCATGCTTGGATGCTGGTCCATCCCCTGCATGTGCCCAGTGAGAGCTGTAGGTGCAATTGGGGCAGCACAGGGCTGTCCTACAGGTGGCATCAGCATGGCCGCTGTCAGCATGGGCACTGAAAGCAGTGAGGTAAGGAGGACCCAAGAGCCTGCTGCTCCGGTGTCTGTAGGTAACAGTAGCCAGAAACATCCAGAGAAAGAAGTGGAGATCAGAACTTTCACTCTCATCCTCTTCTCCTCTATCACTAAGGCTTTATTTTATTAGAACTTCCATCTGTCCCACTACAATATGGTGAGAGTTGGCTTATGTGTGTACCTTCCTATGAGCTGCAAATACTTCTTCCTCTGCTGAAGATGCAGGAACTGAGGGAGATCTTTTGCAGTCATGGTGTATTTTGCTGAATGCATAAGACTAAGCTGATGGATGAAGCTTTTCATAGAATCATTGAATCACAGAATTACAAAAGTCATCCTCCAAAACCATCAACCTCCAAGATCATCCAGTCCAATCATCCATCTATCACCAATATTTACCCACTAAACCATGTCCTTTAATACAACATCTAAATGTTTCTTGAACACCTCCAGAGCTGATGACTCAATCACCTCCCTGAGCAGCCCATTCCAGCACTTGACAGTGCTTTCGGAGAAGAAATTTTTCCTATTGTCCAACCTGAACCTCCACTGGCACAACTCAAGGCCAGTCCCTCTAGTCTTGCCATTAGGAGGATCTAGTCCTGTCACAGAAGAAGCCAACCTCCGCCTCACCACAACCTCTTCTCAGGTAGTTGTAGAGAGCAATAAGGTCTCCCTTGAGCCTCCTCTTCTCCAGACTAAACAATTCCAGTTTCCTCAGTCAATCCTCATAAGACTTGTGCTCCCAACCCCTCACCAGCTTTGCTGCCCTTCTGGACATGCTCCAAGGCCTTACTTGTAGTGAGTGACCCGAAACTGAACACAGTACTCAAGGTGCTGCCTCACTAGCACTGAGTACAGGGGATGATCACTCCCTGTTCCTCATCACACTGCTGTCTCATATTTAGCCAATCATCCATGAACAGCCCCAGGTCAGTTTCTTGCACACAGATGCCCTGCCCCGAGTCTATAGCCGGGGGTTGCTGTGCCCAAAGTGCAGGACTCGGCACTTGATTTTTGTTGAATTTCATCCCATTGGCCTCAGCTCAGAGATCCACTGTAGGGAACATCCTACCCCCATGCAGATCAACACTTCCTGCCAACTTGGTGTCACCTGCAAACTTACTGAAGGTGCACTCAATCCCCTCACCTAGGTCATCAGTAAACATATGAAACAGGTTGGGCCCCAGTATCGACCCCTGGGGAACACTGTCCGAGTCCAGTTGCCAGTTGGATTTAACTCCATTCACCACCATTCTCTGGGCCCAGCCTTCCAGCAAAAAGTGTACCTGTCCAAGCCACAGGCTGCCAGCTCCTCTAGGAGAATACTGTGGGAGACATGTTTTCAGATTGAAAAACTCTCAAATATCCGTTCCTTCCCAACATTTCAAGCTTAAACATTTATTCATTGATGACAAAATAGTTTCCAGCATGACCCCACCAAATCATATTGAATTGGTCCCTTTCAACCAGCCACAAAATTCCTGTGGAAAGCTGAGGACTGAGGAGATACTGGCTACCTTAGTTTCAGCTGGGATGGATTTTTCTTCAAAGTGTGTGGTATGATGCCGTGTTTTTGTTTCTAGGAGAAAAATAATGTTGGTAACACACCGATGTTTATAGCTGCTGCTAAGCAGTTCTGTACAGAGCCAAGGCCATTCTCAGCAAAGGGCCCAAGGAACCGTGAGGGAACAGATTAGGACAGCTGACTCAAACTGGCCAAAAGGATATTCCATACCATATACCATCACATGAAAGGGATTTTGAAGGAGATGGGAGCTCATCTGGCTTTTCCACTGCTCAGGGAGCTAGCTGAGCATTGTTTGGAGGTAGAGAGCAATTGCTTGTGCATCATGAATTATACACATGTATATACGTATAGTCATAACTATTATCCTGTTCCTTTTCTGTATCTTAGTAAATAGTTTTCTCTTAACCCGTGAGTTCTCCTTGGTTGTTTTGTTTTTTTTTAAATCCTCTCCCACCGACTGGGAAGAGGGGAGTGAACAAACAACTGTATGGTGCTGAAAGATCTGCCAGGTTAAACCACAATAAACCACTGGCTTTGCTCTCCTTAGAAGAAATGTGAGGCAAACATTTGGTTTCCTCTTCATCAGAAAAAGTTAGTGAGTCCTTTTCTTTCAGTACCCATGCTGCAGCAGCATCCCAGGCTGTTCCTTGATCCTGTCCTGGAAGATCAGGAGAGCCTGAGAACTCAACCAGCTCCTCTGGATCAGAAACATAAAATGTTTCTGGTTCAGGTGGTTCAATTTGAATTATGTTTGTCTCAATTTCACTTTAGTTTTCAGGTACAGCATTTTCTGTCAGGAGCCAATTTTTGCCCTGCCAATCAGCAGGTGAAATCCAAGAGCTGTCTGGGTGTTCCACTGAGAGATGCTCAAATGTCACCACGAGACCCACATGTCATCACAGTGACACGTCTGTGTGACTCCCAAGTCCTGGCTGGCTGCAGCAACCAGAGTAGATGTCACTGACCAGCACTTGTTGCTGGTCCTGTGCAGAGCCACGAGTTTGAACTTTAGTAAGGAAGTGAATTTTACTTAAAGGGGATCAGTCCTCACCTAGGGTTTGCTTTCCCTTCCCTGTGTGGTCCCCTTCTGGCCCTTCTGGTTTCCCAAGCAAAGTTAACAAAAGAAAATAGCAATCTCCTCCCAGTTTCTCTCCATTGCATTCAAATGCTCCATGATTTCAATGGCAAGGCTTCTGCAAGGCAGTAGCTGTGTATCCAGGTGGTGCTCTGCAACATCAGCAGTCTCCCAGAGGCTGCTCTGTAGGTCCAACTAGAAAAAAGCTCTAAGTGTATTTTGCTGATGGCATGAACAGAAGATGCCTAATTCCTATTTGGTTCCTGCAGTTTTATTTTGTATTTTAGAGATTTAGAAAGCAAGTTAACAAAATCAGTGATGTTCTTTAAGCCTTTTAAATCACACTCCTCTCTACAGGATCAAGTGCTTAATCTGTCAAGGTAAGGCTTGGTCTGGAGATGGTGTCTGGATGCAGGACATGGATGTATGCTAAGTTTGAGGACAACACTAAGCTGGAGGATCTGTTCACTCTCTCCAGGGCAGAGAGGCCTTGCAGAGAGATCTTGACAAATGTGAGGGCTGGGCAGCCACCAAGTGCATGAAACTGTACAAGAGCAAGTGCCAAATTCTGCACCTGCAGTGAGGCAGCCCAGGACCTATGCACCGACTTGAGGGCAAAAGGCAGGAGAGCAGCCCCATGGAAAGGGATCCGGGGGTGCTGGTTGATGGCCAATTGGATCTGAGCCAGCAGTGCGCCCTGGCAGCCCAAAGGGCCAACCGTACCCAGGGGTTGTGCAGCAGGGCCACTACCAGCCCAGCGAGGGAAGGGCCTCACCTCCAGCAATGTGGGCAGTCTGGGTGCCACAATATAAGAAAGACGGGAAACTGTGCGAGAGCCTCATGGGAGTGCAGCTCCTCACGGGGAGCGGAGGGCAGCGCTGAGCTCTGCCCTGTGTGACAGCACAGCGCTGAGGGAACGGCATGGAGCTGTGTCAGGGGAGGGGCAGCTGGGGGTGAGGGAAAGCTTCTTCACTGATGGTGGTCAGGCATAGAACAGGCTCCCCAGGGCAGCGATCACGGCCCCAAGCTGCTGCAGTTCAAGGAGCATTTGGACAATGCTCTCAGACACTGGGTTTGCATTTTGGGTGGTCCTGTGCATAGCTGGAAGTTGAGGGAACTGAGCTTGTTTAGCTTGGAGAAGAAAAGGCACCGAGGAGACCTCATTATGGACTTCCAGTGCTTGAAGGGAGCAGATAAACAGGAGGGGAACGGCTGTTTGTGAGGGTGGGTGGTGATAGGACAAGGGGGGATGGTTTTAAACTGAGACAGGGGAGGTTTAGGTTGGATATTAGGAGGAAGATTTTCATCTAGAGGTGGTGAGGCACTGGCACAGGTTGCCCAAGGAGGCTGTGGGTGCCCCATCCCTGCAGGCATCCAAGGCCAGGCTGGATGTGGCTCTGGGCAGCCTGGGCTGCTGGTTGGCGACCTGCACACAGCAGGGGGTTGGAACTGGATGAGCACTGTGGGCCTTTGCAACCCAGGCCATTCTATGATTCTAAGATTCTAAGATTCTATGATTCTATGATTCTATGAATATGTTGGCATTTCAGCCTTTACAAAGGAGACGAAAGGTGATTAAGTAAACTGATGATGTAGTTGCACACTTGTGATAGATCTCGCATCCCTAAATGTAGCTTGTCTTATGCTTTTACATATTCATCTGTTTTTAAAACTGGCAATAAAATCACTACAGGTGTAGTCATGAGCTCTGACTGTGAGTTGGTGCATCCATTTAAAAATATTTTTAGCAACTCTAGGGAAGCATTTTTGATTATTTTTGCTTAAAAAAAATTAAAAAAAAAATTTAAAAAAAAGTATTGAAATGTTTTCTGCTAGGCGAGATCAGATATCATGGCCAACACAGAATAAGCAGGTTGCTTCAGTCCAGAACATGAGATCGTGTGCACATGCCATACCACAGCTTGGAGTATTTGGTATTTTGGGGATCATTTTCATAACTGTCAGCCCAGGTCCAGAGCTTATTGGAGTCTCTCTGAATGTGACAATGATTCCTGCGGTTTGATCGTGTTCCGAATAAGGAGAAAAGTGAATTATTTGTTCTTGAAAAGACTGATCCCAAAGTAATGGAGGGGAGCAAAGTCACTTTTGCTTTGTCTGCACAGTAGCTGTCCTGCAAACAAACAAGGACCTGAAGTGTAAGTAGTCACAGCCTGGCATGGTTGATAAGCCTAAGGTTCACTTTTAAAGTATGCAATATTTTCCACTGTGCTCAGGTGTATGTAAACAATCTGAAATAGTTCTGCCACCATAGGGATAGTGCCATTTTTTCATAACAAGACAAATATTCCAAGACGAGTAGTAGCCCTCCACACCAACACAAAACTGCAACATTAAATAAGGATCATACATGAGAAACAACTAAAGCACCATCAGAAAGCTCCTCAGACCAAGGTGTTGTTCCAGTATTCAGAACTACCATATCAAATTTCCATGCTCCAGAGAAGAGTTAAACGTTAAATAATTAAGAATGTTCTAAGTATAGCATCTCCAGGCTATTAGATACAACAATCTTTAACTGGGTCAGTTAATGGATTAAAAAAAGAGCAATTGGCTAAGCAGCCAACAGCAGATAAAAGGAGCTACTGCATGAATCCTGCATGCCCACCTGCTCTAGATGGCTATCAGTTTGTGTGTTCAGCAAAACCTGCTTCTAAGAGAAACTTTGATGTGCACAGTAACAAAACAATTTTCCCCAGATAAATCTTCTCTTATCCTCAGATAATGAGAGGTTATCTTATCGTCTTTGCACAGGCTAAAATTTATATGCTTCCTTAGAAACCTCCTAAGAAATCCATGATTATTGCCACTTTGTTTACTTTTTGTCATCTGTTTTCAGCATCTTGCTGTATTCCTGACCCAGTAATAAGCCTGACAGCGCGCACCATGGGAACACTGGGATTCAGTAATTTCATATTTCATTCATTTCTGATGATTTTTCCATTTCAGTGACTGGTACTTTGCTCTGCTGAGAAAGGATCAATAGATTTGCAAGTCATATTCCTATATTCGAGTTAATTGTTTCCGTGAAGACGCTCTATGTTTTCTACAGAAAAGGGAAAGTGTTGCAGATTGTTGATACTTCTTTAGGTTAACAATTTGGAGGATATTTTGGAAATACAATATTCAGAGCAACATGCATTCTTTGGTTTTGTTTCTTTGTTTTTTGGGGGGCAGTTATGCACTTTCTCTGCTAACCTTTCATCCAGCGTTGATTTCTTTTATTTATTTATTTATTTATTTATTTATTTATTTAATTTTATTTTCCAGCTAAGGAGTTCAATAATAAAAAATAAAAGAAGTCACAGCAACATCTTCACTGGCCCACTTCCAGCAGTGTACTGGAATCGCATATTTCCAGATGCCCTTGGCTGAACTGACAATCAGGGAAAAGAACAGCCCACGGTAAGCTGAAATAGAGAACTGGGACACAGAGTGGTAAGTGGAAACCAATGTTTCCAGTTAGAACTGCAGGGTGTGTGAGGTATCACTGCGATTATCTGAACTGATGCTAGGTCAGGAGATCAGAGGTAATACTGTGTTTTTTCACGAAGCGCCATGGGATTTCACAGCAATGAGCAGTGGCACAGTTACAAAATGAGCATGCAACAGGAACACGAGTCAGTGTTTATCAAAAACAATGATGCGTTCATTCTTTTGCCTATCCTAACTGTTCTCCCATCCAACATTAGCTAAATCCAGTGCTGCTTAGCTTTTCTGAAGCAACACGTTCATAGTCTGATATGATCTATAGTTCATCGCTATCATAATCCATATATGCTACAGAATGTTTTTTTTTCACCTTTCCTTAACTCTCTACATCATCTCCATAGCTTTGAGTGTAAATACTTTGTCCCCGACAGTAACATCAGAATACTTTTCTCTTTGTTTTATTTCACTACAGCCATACAGACTGAGCCAGTTCGGATCACAGCTTACTGGATACATTTCTGGCACTGCAGACTGAGGCATGTAACGCTGACAAGCTTTGACTGCTTCCTCCTTTCACTGAAAATGATGAAGATCTTTTTGTGCCAGATGTGTAAGACAGATATCAAAAAATAGGTTCGTAGCAAATGGTCACGGGTGTTGAAATGCATTGACTCTGACAGCGCATGTCTTTTCCTCAGAGCAGTCAGGAGCTGGCTTACATTTGGTTTCTGACTGATGCTAGCACTACACTCTCCAAGCTCAGACTCACTGTCTGAGTCTTTTCCCAAAGGTACATGTGACTGTGACTTACACTAACCTCATGAACTGAACACAGGAAGGCTGGCTTCACACGCGAACATTTTCCATTTACAGGGTTATAAAAGACAGCATAAGTGGTATTCATAACTGGGCATTCTTTGCTCATCCCACAACTCCCATCTTTCTATGACTTCTCACCATTTTTATAGCCAGAAGCAGAAATTGCACCATTATTCAAGTTCTTTGGTGACTGTAGCTGAAATCGGTGGAACCGTTTATTTATAAGTTGCTCCAGCGCTCCTTCAAAATAAAGACAAAGTGCATGTAAAGGGCAAATAGCCCGTAGATTATGGCAAAATCAGTAATACACTGATATGCTGGAGGTCCACATTGAAAATGTTACTGCTCTTAGGGGGGAGGAGGGAGAATGGGAGCTAAGAGTTAGTTGAGCTGAAAATCATGAAAAGCATTGAGAAGGCAACTGAGGTGGAGAAGAGGCGAAATACAGACAGAGCAACTGTGCAAAGGAGAGTTTTCCATTAGTAGGTCTCAAAGGTCAGGAGACAAAGTTAATTATCTTGTTTTTCCAGACTGAGAAAAAAGGAGATGGGGGAGAGAAAGTGACAGCTGAAGTTTGGACCAGAAACTAAGCTGCAGCTTAGTTAGCTTAACAGGTTCCACTGTAACAAACCTCCAACTGAAGTAAGGAGGAAGCCCTCAAAGGAAGAAAGAAAAGGATGAAGAAAGAGACTGCAGAAACACAAGAGGAAAGACTCCAAAAAAGCACATAAAAATTGTGAAAAAGTAGAATTACGAAGAAAGGGAGCAAGAGAAGAGGAGGGGTCTGGAAAGCAGAAAAGACATTAAAGGAAAAAGACGGAAGAAATATTGATATAAACATCTCTAAGATTAGGGGGAAAAAAGCAATATTTTTGTGTTATTTTTTATACACCAGTGCAAAATGACTTCTGCTTCAAGCTGTTCTGAACCAGTATTGGTCAGGAGGTGATTGTTAGGTCTAAGTGTTCTGACTGAATATATATCAGGAACTGGGTTTCATAATATGCAGACTGGAAAAGCAACAGCACTCAGTGGAAAATACTGATTTCAGTAAAGCAGTGTACTTGGGAGGAACACATTTTTCAGGAAATATAATACCATAATGGAGCTCAGTCCCAACTACGTATTTTATATCATTCTGTTTGGATTAAGCATTTTGATAGTACTTTTCCACTCCTATTTTGTAAAATCAAGCTAATTAAACTGTAAATACATGCAGCAAGCACTATTACATATTTTAGTGCTTGTATGCAATTAGAAATTTGGTAATTCCTTAATTATGTTCCTAGCAATGCTTGTGTTTGTTCTCACATCCCATAAGCCAACAGTGCTGCAACAACTGAATCTCAGATTTCCAGATTCCCAGTCACCAACTAAAGTGATGTCATTCCTCACTGCTCTGCTGAACAATGGCATGAATGACTTGAAACTCATTACTCTCAGGTTTGTTATTATTCAAGGCACTTCAAGGGATTCCTTTTGTAGGCACAACGGTAAGGAAGCTGTGAGCACAAAGTGCCCTGACTAGCCTAGATAGAGTACTAATAATAACATCATTTGGAAAGCAAAGAGAGTTAAGCAAATGCAGGTATCTCACAGCCAACAGTTTATTACGGTAATTCCACTATCTTGTTTTTGGGCTGTACATATCTGTTTGTAAGTGTGGGGGGATACGTGTGACAGGACTGGTCACTGATGATGGAAAGCCCCTCAGGTGACACTGAAATGTCCTTGCGCTCAGTCACAGCAGTAGGAGCAACTGCCCACACAAACTTCTCATGTGTGCATGTGTCGATTCGTAGCGTTCAGAATCTGAACTGGATTGCTTCATTTTGTTAGTAGCTTACATTTATCTGCGCACATCATAAATACATTGGCTGTACATGCTGTACAAGTTTCAAAAACAAAGATGAAGACCACCTCTACCTTATGGAGTTCAACTTTTACATACGGAAGAAAAGTTGAGATGGAAGAGGGACAGGCAGAGGACTAGTCAAGGCCTGAGTCACTTACAAAGTGAGATTACAATGAAAATTACCCGAATTCCAATTCAGTAGGCTGTCCACTAAAACCTGCAGCTGTGGAACCTGGCATTAGGCACGAAAATAAACTTGATCACAGAAGTATACAGTCCAGACATATGTCTATAGCTCCATCCTCTCTGTAATGTACAGTTTCTCCTAACTGGTAGAAGATGGTGGCAAGTGAAAGCTTCTGGCTCTTTCCTTTTGTTGGTGGGTGATTTTTCCCAGAATACATGGTGGATTTGAGCCTGGTGGTTTCTTTTCTTCCGTCTGCTACTTTGAAACCATTAAATCACAAATACATTTCTCACATCCTTTTGCATTGGTAATAAAATGTTTTCTAATAAATTCTAATACGGCTGTGCAGGCAGCATAAAAGAGAAGAAATTACCCGTAATACCAAGAAATCCTACCAATTCTGTATTGATTTCAGCTCAGGAACTCAACACAAAGGCCTCCACACCCACAGACACTGCAGATGCCAGCCTAATTGATCCTGTGCTGAAATTGGAAGTTATCCACAAAGACCAGTAGGTGGTTTTGTTTCTTTTCCATTTTGTTCTCAGCAAAATGAAGTCCCTCTCACCCTGGAAGATTTCTTGAGATTCCAAAGGAAGAACAGATGTTTTGTGTGTGGCAAGGTGGTAAAGACTGCATTTTCCAAAGATCAGGTTTTATTCATTCATGTCAATAGAAATCTAAGATAAAATGATAGTATAAAATTTGTTATGCTGTAGATACATATTGTGTACAATAAAATGTGTGCTACTGTAATGGGAACATGTATGTTTTGGTCTTAATTTTGTAACCTATGTAAGGAAGCTGCACATCACTGTTTTGTTTTTTTTTTTTCTGAAAGATTTGGAAATATTTTCTGTATTTCATCTATCCTCAGCTTTCTGAAATAACTGAAATTCTTCTATCAGTTGATTTCTTAGTTTATTATGGTAAATAATGAGAATACTAGTGGCACATAATCAGATTTCTGCTTAATTACAGTTTGTAATTTTTCTCTGCAAGTATCTCATGTGCAGAACTGTTCTGGCACATACAGTAATACATTTAAAAACAACAAGAAAGAGCAATTGCTACGTATATCCTTAGAGCTACACACATAAATATCTGCCACACTGCCTACATGGCTTTGGGTGTCCACTGTGCCACCGTGTAGCATTTAAGGAGCAGAAAGCATTGATGAGTTCAGACCTGCAATGACCTTGTGCAGCCCAACCCCAAGTTATGATGCAGTCAACAGAGAGGAAGAGTTACAACACTCACTCTGCCACTCCAATTGCTTTCGGACACTGAAAAGCTA
Organism: Perdix hodgsoniae; assembly: GCA_035772895.1. Classification (NCBI taxonomy): domain Eukaryota; kingdom Metazoa; phylum Chordata; class Aves; order Galliformes; family Phasianidae; genus Perdix; species Perdix hodgsoniae. The sequence continues at coordinate 686,859 of JAPSGF010000088.1, forward strand.
GAATAATGTCCTGAAGTGTCACAGGTTCTGTACAGATGCTTTCACAACAGCCACTTGTTAGCAAGCGAATGGGAAATATTCATGTAATGCATTTCCATGAAGTATTTATGCTAGTTCCAGGTTGAAGAGCTGATTTTTTTCTACTTGGTTTAGGCAAGGTGCCAGGGCACACACAAAGGTTGAGGGATTTACTATAAAATGTTTTTTATTGCATTATAATATGCAGTTTGGGCCATGGGAAAAACTCAGAATAGAATATCATTTGCTGTCTCAAACAAGATACCCATAAAGGGAGTTCAAAAGGAGAAAGGCTGCGCTTATGTTATCAAGCAGAGTGGTGCAGAAGCATATCTATAGCATGAAACAGTTGGAGTAAGGACCTGGTAACCACAATCATGTGTTACAGAGGGAAGGTTATTCTAGAAGAGCTCAACCAGCTCTGGTCTGCTCCCCTGGACAGAATGCTCAGTAGCAGTGTAAGTGCATCAGGTGCACCCCTGGACTGCACCTTAGCACCTCTTACAAACGCTTTTCGTGTGCTCTCGGACTACTCTACAATGGAAAGCAAAGCAGAGTAAAGCAGGACAATCAACGGCTTAGTTTCAGAGTTCACCCCCTGATCTAACCATAACGCTAGTGACCAAAAGAATGTATTTGTTCGGGTGGTTTTGTTGTTGTTGCTGTTGTTATGATGCAAACAGCTATTAAAGCAATACAAAGACTTTGTCAGGGTCAGTAGCGGAGCTGCCTTCCCCCACACAGTGTGAAGGGGTATGATGACTGATAACAAAAGGCGAAGGGAAAACAACAGTGACTGCACATACATTTTGTTAGCCACAGGTGATGTCTTTCCCACAATTAACGATCCCCAAAACTGCGTGATTTGAGGTGAATGTGGATGCTCAGAATGGAATAATCACTGGAGGCAAAATTAACATGTTAATTTTGGCTTCTGGGCACACCAGGAAGTACCGAACGGTATTAATGCCACCTGAACTACGACTCTTTCAACGGAGAAATGCTGCAAATAGGTATTTATAAATTAATACAGCGTGTAAATACACAGAGATGCCAAATTTGGACCAGAATTTCTTCAAGACTCCTGGGCCAGAATGTATAGAGTCATGCTATCACTCCTCAACATCTTTATGGTCTCATTAAGACTAAGCCTAATTAGTATGCAAATGTTTCCCTGTGGTGAAATACCCCAAATGTGTCTCTTTTTCACTGTTCTGTTGACTTGGTATTATCAGCATTCCTTCTGTAGTTAACAGGACCCGAAACTTCTTTGTGTAAATGAGTTTATCCCGATGATAAATCAGAAAGAACTGCATCTGGATTGCTGTTTTATTGCTAGCAGTTTCTCAGACTCCGAGGAGCGTGCCGAAATCAGCTCATACTGAAATGCGAGACCAGAGAAAGTGAAGCCTAGAGGGAGGTGGCCTAAACACTGGCTAAACGTCTAAGATGTCAGAACCTGCACAAAGCTGAGCCCAGAGAACAGCACAGAAGGTCTTCAAGTGCACCTGCTCCGCAAGCTGCACACAAAGGCTGCATTGTGCTGGCACGGAGGTGGGAGATTTCCATCAGAGCTGATAAAAGCTCCAACTACCAAACCTGGAAGCCACACACAGCCATTGTGGGGAGGAGGAAAGTGCCAAAGACAGCCTGTGTAGTTTTTCTCACCAGCATTCTGGAAAAAAATAAAAAAAATAATAAAAATAAAAGCCCAGCTGGCTGAAGCTCCGGTTGCCAGCTGTGCTTTCAGCGAGGCAAACACCAGCACGGCTGCAGCCCCATAAAATACAAACATGCACTTATGCCCATTTCTGTGTGTTCAGCAGGTTGCTCCCCGTTGCTCACGCCCTGTTTACACAAAGCTCCCATTTTATACTGAAAGATACGGACAGCGGGGAGCTGCTGTTTGTATTGTTGTTACGATCGCTTCTTTTTCAGCTCCGCTTTGGCTGGGAGCTATACAACCCTTCCTGCACGGATATTAATATCCCTGGGTGTTAAATAACAGTAATAACGTAGGAATCTCGGCGCTTCGTGTCCGCTGTGGAAACGATAATAACTGCTAAGCTCCGCGCTGAGCCGGGCGCTGGTGCAGCTCGCACCGGTCCCTCAGGGAAGGCGCCTTTTCTGCTTTCCACGCCAAAAATCGCAGCTGAGAAATGCGGCGACGCGTCTCGTCAGCGCTGAGGAGCGCGCCTCGTGCCCACAGATCACGTGGGCGCGGCGCAGCGGACACGAAACAACGCGGCGCTGAAAAGGTGAGGCCAGAACAGGCGGGAAAGGCGCGCCAGCGGGCGGCTAAGGCAGCACACAGCCGCCCCCCCGCCACACGGCCGCGCCCCGAGCCCCGCCCCTCCCGCAGCCGAAGCCCCGCCCCCTGCGCACGCTCCCAACCGGAAGTCGTCCGTCCCCCCCCCCTTTCGCGGCACCGCCCTTTCCCGGAAGCAGGTTCCGCCCTCCGCTCCCGCCGGCTCCTCTCTCCCCGCCGGCCGAGCGCGGGGGCGGCGCCAGGGCCCTCCTCCTCGCCCCGCCCGGCCCCGCCCGCCTCCCTCGCTCCTCCGGCGGGCAGCCCGGCCGCAGGTGAGCTGCGGGAAGCGGACGGGAAGGGGCCGAGGGTAGCCGCGGTCCGGGCGGGGCCGGCGCCCATTCCTGCCGGCGGCGGGGGGAGCGCCGCGGCCCGGCGGCTCAGACTTGCTGGGCTCGGCGCGGCCGTGAGGAGAGGCCTGGCGGCCGCCGGGCGCCGCGGGCTTTCGGCTCGTGTTGCCGCCCTGCGGCTGGGGGCGTCGGGAGGAGCGCCGCGAGGGCCGGGGCGGCGGCTGTCTGCCAGACAGAGGTGCGGAGCGAGTTCCCCAAATCGCGGCGGCTCTCGGCTCGGTCGGGAGTCGGGCGTTTTAGCGGCGGCTGGAGGCTGCCGCGCCTCCCCTCGCGTTGAACGTCCTGCGGAACAAAGGTGTGAAGCGGGCCGTGTCCGTCCCACGGGACACCCGTGGAGGTGTCTGCGTCCGAGCCGTGTGTCTGCTCTGTGGCGTCGCTGCGCTGCCCTGGCAGAAAGCACGCGTCGGTTCCTTGGCGCGGAGTGACCGTAACGCTACGACCTCTGCTTCCTAGCCTGCTTGCTCACCTAATAGCGTGTAGCTCGATGTTGAGGTTCTGGGGACTCTTGAGCGTTCACGGAAGAGCTGTATGATCTGTCTTGCTGCAGGGTTTAAACCCTCTCATCCATGCTCCTGAGAGTTTAAGCTTTTTTTTTTTTTCCCCTTTTCCCATCAACATTCAAGTGATAAAAATTCAAGTGACTTCCTCTTGAACAGAACAGTCCAAAAAGCCTCCAGACCCCTGTATGAGAAGTCAGTTGTGGGATGAAATATGCTGTGTTACTGAATGGCAGACCATAGTCAGGCTTACTTCTCTAAACACAGATGTGTTCTTAACCACCACTAAGCCATCCATTGACATCCTTGCAAATATTTTTAAAGGGGTTTCCCTGAAACTGGAATGTTCTGTCCGTGATGAGCCTTTACTCCTGTTAGATTTCGAGTGCATCTGACTTGGAGGATAAAATTGCTGAAGCAGAGGATGTTCCAGCTAAGAACCTGAGGTATTCCAGTCACTGGGAGTCTCAAGCAGTAATGTAGGTATGGCGTCTTGTTACATAAAGAGTTGTTGAGGCAAACATCTCGGCTAATTGCCAACAGCATTGTTTGCCCTGCAGCTTCTCAACTGGAGAAAAAATAATTGTATGAGGAAAACAAAGTCATGTAGCTCTTGGATTAGGTTTGCTTGTTTTGCCAACCGGGAAAATGCTATAAGATACAGTGGCTTTGGGAGTAAGCTACTGATCGCATGCATGCTGTGTTCTGGGCAGGAAGCTCCTCACCCCCTCAGGAGTGCTTACAGCCAAATTCCAGTGAACTCCTGGTACCTCCCAGCTATTGAAATTACTTTGAATCTAAATTGAGATGCGTCTTAAATGAAGGAGGCAGTTTGGTATGCTAGTGACAGTATTCTGATGAATACATTACAACCTGCCCACATCACACATTCAATTACCAGGTGGCTGTTTTAAGTCTCTTTCCTTTGTAGTGAAGAATGGATGTGATGAAGCAAGAAAATAGAACAGTTGGTATAATTAGTGCAAATCTACTGGACGTTCTGTGAAATGTCACATGAATTTCTAAGGGAAGACATTGTTTCATGCTGTTATTCTGTCTGTTGCAGAAGAACAGCTCAGGATAGTTGTGAAGCGTTACTGGTGAAGTACACAGGTGCCAGTACACTGGTGAAGTACACAGAATCTTAAGTGTCCAGTCCTTGTGGATGTGAAGAACTTAGAGTCTCTTAAACTGGAGCAAATCTGGTTTGTAGACAGACTGGGGAACTGTTAAATCCTGTTTTGCTTCTTATCAGATTTCCTTAACAAGTGGGAGTTGGAGTGAGCACCTGCCAACCAAGGGTTTGCTGGTGTCACTGTTGTGGTTCCAGTATTTTTGATAGGCATGAACCCATGTATCCAAAGGGCTGGGCAAGAAGGCTGGGACTTGGGAGCTTTCCACAACAGTAAAATCTGAAATAGCTACAAAAAACAAAACCAAAACAAAACGGTACTGGATTTAGGGGTGGAAACAGATGGGAAAGAAATGCCATGTAAGCTAAGTAATGGTGCTCTAGAACTTCTTGATGACAGAGAATTGATTGCATACAGGGTGACTTAGTCATTATTGTTAATGTTTTGCTTAGGATTAGCTTGACGTCATCAAAATTCCCAGCACCTGTGGGGCGATAGATGGGTGTGCTGTGCACAGAGGGGGAAGGTGGAAAAACAGGTGTGTAGGAGATGTTAGACAATGTAAAGAGGAAGTATAATGAAAAACAGTCACTGTAGAGAATTCAAACGAAGCTATGCTGTAATCTGTTTATAATGGTAATACAGAGGGGAGCCAAGAATGAAAAACAAGGTAGCACACACAAGATAGAGTGGGCTGTATAGTAACTCTGCAGTTGTTACCTAGTGGAATTGACAATGCTTATTCTGTGATGTTGGCTCCTCAGTTCAAGTGATTACATTATAGATGAAATTCCTACCCCTACAGCTCATTTAATATACTGTATTTTTTCCCTGACAGAAAGTTTATTACCTCATCTCTTGGCGTGTCGGTGTGGAAATGCCTAGTGCAGAGTGGCCCACACAACTTCATTCAAAACTAGGGTGTAAATACACTGTATGACCAAATGAGTGTTTCTGGGAATTAAAATGTGGCTTTGCAAAGGAGCTTTGCACCTGTGCTTAGTGGGTGGGTAGCAAGGACCTGCTAAGCATTCAGTCCCTGTTTCATGTGTCATTTTACTCCAGAGTCCTCTGGTCCCATTCTGTGTCACTGCTGGACTCAGTCTTTAACTCCGACTCCTCTCTCCCGCTGTCTGAGAATACTTATGTGTAACACCCACGTGTAGGCAAGCAGAAATGTTTCCATCAACATTAAGTAGAGCGTGGTAAACATAAAAGTCTTCCAAACGTGGAGGTCCTATTCAGAACAGTGAAAACCATCTATGCTCTGTATTGTTCTTTTGCTAGTTCTCCCATTGAGTGGAGCACATCCAGCAGCACAGAGGAAAGCTAACCTGGCATTTCAAGCCTGTACCAGTGTAGTCTGGTATCCAGTGCAGCACAGTAGAGCTGTGCTCTCCTTAAAGGGCATTTGTTTAGCTGGAATTAACAACTTCTGTACCTTTCCCTATGAAATGCATTTCAGACTTCAAAATGAAATAACCAGTACAGACAGGGGAAAAAAAAAAACCATTACTGAGCAATGCAATATGCCCAGTGATGTCTGTCATGTTGGAAACCCCACTGGCTTGTCAAGTGGTGCTATGGAGAATGTTTGAGGTGATGGAAAGGAAGGCTCTGCTTGAAGCATGGGTGGGAGAAGCTTATTCTTAACTATGTCAGTATTACTACAGAGGTCAAAATAAGCAAATTCAGGAGCTGAATAAAAGTAATTACTGTGTGGCTGAGCTTTTTTTGGTAGGATAGTACCTTTTTATACAGTTGACCACTTTGTTCCATTTTTGCATAGAACGTGCAAATTAAGCTTCATTCCAAGCCCCAGGTTTCTTGTATTTTAAGGAATAACGCTTTAAATCACACATTCTAACATCTGGTTTCTATAAGGTCAAAATCTGTACTTAACAATAGCTCACTTGAGAGTTCATTGCAGTGCTTCAGTGACTGGTCCTGCGTGGCCGTCACCAGTGGGTCATTGCTCCTTCTTGTACGTTCAATCCTCTGACTTTTACGTTTTGGAAATAATCACTGATTTTTAACTGTATAATACATATTTTGGGTTTTTCTAACAAACGTAATACATGATGCTATATCAGTGGTGCAGCACTAGTCTGTATGAGTCTGAATTGCTAAAGCCTTTCTTCCTGCTCCTATTGTGTATTTTTTTTCCCTGCTGCTGATCAGGCATAATGGCCGTGAGATTCCAGCTCATTCATATGCACTGGAGTTATGGTATATGATAACACTTAGCCCAGGAAGGAAGCACTAGAGTCTGGCCTTAGGACTGCATGGTCATTCAGATTTTGAAGAGCAGGTGCTTTTGGGGCTAATTATCAGAAATGGCTTTCTTTTAAGCGAGTTCACCTTCTAAAATTATTAAGAACTTTGTGCTGCAGTGAAAAGAGATGGCTGCGTATAACTTCAGTAGTGAAATTGTGTGGTCTGCAACATTTTGGAGTTCCAGAGAAGGAAGATGTGCAGTGCGACTTGTTGAGATGCATAAAATGGTATTACTGGATTGTTTTTCCCTGTGAATTGAAGGTTGCAGTAAGAGCAATAATAGGTTTAAGAAAGCTGCTAGTCTGAATTACTACCTTGGTTTGTGTCATTACTAATGTAGTTTTAACTATAGTGCGACGTAAGGAACCATTTTTAGAACAATCCAGTTAAAAATACAGTGGCATTTATTTCAGGAATATTTAAATAAGTGCCAAGTTACCTGAATGATGTCCTTCAGCCGCAGCACTCTTTCAGAGAAGAACTTGTCTTGCAGTTGTGGCTGCGTGCTGGAGCTGTTGCTACCCTTTAGACTTGGTGGGGTTATGTTCTAAACCTTAATCCAAGTTGTATCTCAGTCGTCTTGTTTAAATCTTGTTTTGATGATAACTTAGATCTTAAATTGTGATCTCTGCTGTTTACCCTTCTGCTACTGCTTTGAAGAAGGAAGAAGCCTGCTTTTAACCAGTGTATCTTCAACATCTCTAAGGACACCCTATGCAGAGATTGCTAACCAGCATTTCCTGCGTTCAGAGCTAGGTGGGTTATGAGCTGTCGATGGATGATGTTCTGAGGCCCGTAGGTGGTGACGCACAAAGTATTGTACACAAACCTATCGGTGTATTACTATGCAACTGGCTTCCTGTCAGCCAAAAACTCTGAATGGGCTTCTGTACTTATTAGTTTTGCTGGTGGGTTTATGGTCACAAGTACACCTAAAAAATAATTTTGTAGGGCAGTTACCAATCACCAAAATGCTGCTGTTTCTCAGCAGCTTTTTGTTCAGCTACCAGAGACTGGGATATGAACTGCTTTTCTTATTTTTTTAATGATACAAATGGCTTGGGAGGGTCCTGTGGTTTTGTCTTTGGTGGCTTCGTTTGCTTTGCTTTTGGGAAACTTTGCTAGCCTGTTAACATACTTGGTCTTCCCAGGTAATTGTTGATTTGGTGCATGTGGAACTTTTGTAGGAGGAAAGCTTATGTGACTGTGTTCTGTTTTTTAATTGAATGAAGGTTAACCAACATCTGTTTTATTTTCTGTCTTGCGAGTGTTTGTGCTTAACAGCTTTAGGTGTCAAAAGGGGTAGAAGAATGAAATTATCCAGTAAAGACATTGTGTATAAGACATAGCAGTCAGAAATGAGGTCACACGTGCTGCCTGCACAGTTTGAGTATTTTGAAGAACATTGTGAAACGATATTGGTATAAATGATTTTGTCTGTAGTTTGGCCGACTGGAAGAAAATCACCTTCTGTTTGATAAATGAAGTTTTGTATTGTAGTTTTTTGAAGTTGTTTTTTGTTTGCTTTTAACAAACTGATGAGAAACTGAAGGAGAAACAATTTTGTAACCAAATGCTGGTGTTTTATCTTTAACAGAAATGTGAGCAGTGAGGTATGACATAATACAACACCGAAAAGACTGTATAGCTAACTCAGGCTGCTGTAGTTACTCTTGGATCTGTCAGCAATTTGAAGGAAAGATTTTCAGGGAAGTGTTTTTCTCCACGGATTAAGGTCCTTCCTGCTGGCTGTTATCTGGCAACAACAGAAGTGAGTTTTAACACATGAAACTTTTCCAGACTTTATGCAATATTCAGCCTGTACATGTATTAAGGAAGAAGGCTGTGGAGTTAGATTCTGACGCTGCAGACCTGACACTGTAAGAGATTACTGCAACTGAATTGAAAGCATGCAAGTGATCAGCTAGAAGTAAAATGTTTTTGTAAGTCGGCAGTGGTGAAGGTTTTTCAGGCCAGGGGAAATCCTATATTACACCGTGCAATGCTGAGAGGATATTAGGTCACGTACTTCTGACTGGAATTTACTAGTCCAAGGAAATACAGTTCACACTTGGGCAGTGTTCAGTGTTGCAATGTGTGTGGAATTAATTTGGTTCAATGTAGATGAAGATACCAGATTTCACCATAGGCAGACTTCTCTAGTACTTCTCTGGAGAGACTGACCTTGAAAATAAGCTGGATATAGCATTTGGCTACTACTGGAATGCCACTGTAGCTTTAATGTTGTGTGGCTGACCAGAGGAAGAGAGCCTGAGACCCACCTGGAGATGTATACCATTTTTACTGGTGGCTTTTCTAAGGTTTCTTGAATTTGGAATGTGACTGCAAAACTAATTCTACATTGGCACTTTGTCTGGAAAGTGGTAAATTGACCTGAATACTTAAAACTTCATAGTAAGTTCAGGAACCAAATGCCGTATTTCTAGTATCTAGAATCTTTGTGATATGTTAAATAGGCATTAAGCTGCTGTGTGTCATACAACTGGCAAGCATACATCAAACTGAAAAGCAATTAGTTGGGTTGTTTAAATCTACTGGATGGATTCTTGCTGAGTTTTCAAATGGTAGACCTAATAGTTGTAGAATAAACAGTATCTGTAATTGGAAGGGATCAGATTCAGTGGTGTTTCAACTTCATGAGTGCTCTATTAACATGCAGCATCAGGCCTATAACTGCTTTGTATTTGAATCACCTGCTCAAAAGGTTAATTGCAAGTCCTCGTGTATTTGCAAACCGGTCTGTTTGAGTCATGCGTATGAAATCCTTCTGCCATGAATAAAGTAGAAAAATGATTAGGATTTTAGGAAGGGCAAGATGCACTGTGTGGAATGTTAACAGGAGAGGGAGAAGTTACTGAAGAAGATACGGCTGCAGAATTAATGCTTTTACAGTATTATCAGGAAAGAACATGTACATGTTTGTAAATGAGTGATACCGCACGTGGCCAAGCCATGGAATGATTGAAGTTACTTATTTTGCCAAGTCAGATTTCATTAATGACGTTTATTTCCTGCAGCTGGACGATTCCTTAGAGGAGTAAAAGGAATGTCTTGAAATGCAAAATCCAGCATATTCTTCTTTTGTTAGGTTGAGTCTGGCTGGTGTGCTGGCACAGCGTTCCACGAGGAAACTTGTTTCTTGCAGGTGCCACCTGTTTCAAGACTTCTCTGTATCAAGTTGACTTTTCTGCCTAGAGAGCAGTGAAACCATTTGGCTGGAGCATCAGTCTTAGTGAGTGTGGATCTCGCGTTATCCTTTTTGGCCTTAAAAAGGACTGTACTGATATTTGCTTTTTCTAGAAAATGAACATCTGATGTTCTGAACTTCTGAATGAAGAAGTACTGGATTGTTAACAATGAATGCAATACTTACGTTAGAGGAAATGTTTATTAAAACCTATATATTTCAAATACATCTTTTAGAAGCTTTCTTCAGACTTTGTTTAAACACTTTGTTAAGCCAACTCAAAATGCATGCATTTATATGTTTTTAAAATATGTGCAATAGATACTGAAGGGTAAGTGTACAAGGACAAAAAAGGCACGCTGTTGTGATTTGAGATTTCTTTTGAAATATGGTTGGGAAAAAAGCTTTTTAAAAGGTACTGAACATGCTGTGAGCAACCTCCTGAAGCAGAGCTGCTTTTAAAAGTGTAATGCTGTAATGCTCATGCTGTAAATTCTGGCATAGTGCCTTCTAGAGAACTCCATTTTTGCTTTCCAGAATAGCTGAAAAGCAGCAGTTCTTTGCACATGTGTACGATGTATTGACTTGTCCCAGTCAAAATCTTGGCTTTTTAACACACTTTATTGCACCTGAAATGCAGGGTGAAAATACCTCTGGCCAGCATGTCTTGGGTGGTGCTAGTTGAACAGTGCTCACAAAGCATTTCCCTTGGTTGACCTTCAGTTGTTGATTCTGTTAGTAAAAGCCATCCATGTAGGCTATGCCTTATCACTTATGTTTATCTGAAGGGGGGAAAAGTTGCCTTTATTCTCTGTGGAGATGCGGAGTACAATTCAATATTAGCAGCTGTTCTACACAGCATCTCCCTTGACTGAGAATTGACTTCTGCTGAGATACTTAATTACAAGTATTTGGTATGGAAAGCTGCTTCTGTTTATGTCCCTCTCTTCAGTTTTACCCTTTCCCTCCTCCTTAGTTTTTGCTTGTGCTGGGAAATCTTGTGCATCATCTTTCCTGGGTGAACCTCTGCAAGTTCTGTGGCCCTCACATGTATGGGTGCGACAGGCTAGCTAGCGAAATGGCTCTGCAGTCTTGTACCATGACTGCTGTTGCAGTTAATGCTCTTCTTGTGGTAAATTAAATTATATCAGAACAAATGCCTTCTGGTAATACTCAGATTAAACATGTAAAAGCTTGAGTTTGTATTGCCCAGATAGCCAGGAAGGCTAATGGTCTCCTGACTTGTATCAAAAGCAGTGTTGCAGGGAAGGAGCATCCACTGGCGAGGCTGCACCTGGAGTACTGCGTTCACTTCAAGGTCCCTCACTGCAAGAAAGACGGTGAGGCCCTGGAGTGTGTCCAGAGAAGGGAAGTGGAGCTGGTGAAGGGTCTGGAGCACGAGTCTTACGAGAAGCTGAGGGAGCTGGGATTGTTTAGTCTGGAGAAGAGGAGGGAGACCGTAGCACTCTACAGCTACGTGAAGGGAGGTTGTGGAGGATGGAGGTCAGCCTCTTCTCTTGTGCAGTCAGTGATAGGACTAGAAGGAGTTGGCCTCAAGTTGTGCCAAGGGAGGTTCAGGAAGAATTAGGAAAAATTTCTTCTCTGAAAGAGTGGTGAGATGCTGGAAAGGGCTGCTCAGGGTGATGGTTGAGTTACCGTCCCTGGGGGCGGTTGAGAAACGTTTAGATGTAGTGCTAAGGAACATGGCTTGTATGGGGGAATACTGTTGGTAGGTGGGTGGTTGGACTAGTAGATGATCTTGGAGGTCTTTTCCAGCACTGGTGATTCTAAGGGAAGGCAGGGCATTTACATTTCATGTTAAAGCAGTTCTTCAGTGCTATAAGTTTCAGAAGGTTAAAGTTCCCTCAGTGATTAGAATAGGGTACCAACCAGGTATTGAACTAGACTCTGTTGTAAATGTATATTTTATTAAAAGTACTTCAGTGTAACTTCAATTGAAGTATAAAACAAGCCTGCTCATGGTTTCAACTTAAGTGCTGTGCTTGAGTCTGCTTTTTTTCCCTCTACTCTTTGGATCTGTCCAGGTAAACTATTCCAAATGTTCTATGGTAGCCATTATGTAACTTATAAAAGGTGAGGAATCTTCGGCAGGTACTGAATAGCTGAGGAGCACTGTAACACTTGCATTGTTTTTCAGCAGTGTTTGTAGGCTGGAGCTGCTGCAGTCCAGCTTTTCCCTCGTGTGTTTTCTCATCTGTCAGTGGTGCCAGCAAGATCGTTTAGATCTGTCCAAAAGCCTGTGAAGGTTGTTTTTTGTCCAGACAGACTTCTGAGCTGCTTTCTCACCTAGCTGTGTCAAACATCAGAGCTGTCAGAAGGGTGAGGATGGGAATATCGGTCATATATAGCAGTATTGCAGACGTGCAGTTGGGTTCATTTGTGTGTTTTGTTAGCAGTTTATGTGGATGGTGATACAGCTTGTTCATTTTCAGTACTCTGGAAGGTTTAAAATTTGAAGACTTTGATTGTGTTCCAGAGTGTTTCTGCTGTTCAATCCATCAAGGCTTTTCTGTGCCCTTCCATATCGGTTTCAAGAAACGTTTGTGGATATGCCTCCTGAGAAATCTATTTGCAGGATGCCTAGAGGGTTTTTGGGAGCCAAATGCTGAAATTAAGGAATGTGGTATCTGTATCTAGTCTCATTGTAGAAGCTGCTGCTCAATTCCCAGCTGTGCCCAGAAGCTGGCATCAAGGCCTGGTGGGAGCCTTGGCTGCAGCAAGGCTGTGAGCTTGGTCACTGCTTGCTTGTGCTTGAGTGACTTCTTGAAGGGATCTCAACCTTGTGGTGATACCTTAAGAGCATAGTGCTGCTGGCATGTGGAGGGCCACTGTTCTCTCTAGCAGCCTGTTATGATTTTTAAAATGGATTGGGCCTCAGTTACTTGATGAGGAGTTATTGATAATGAGGTTGTCTCTCCTGTTTTCAATATCTGAGTATAGTTACAGCCCTAGGTACCCATATTGGGAAGCTGGGAAATACAGGTCTCTTGCCTGAGGATATTTCCTACTGCTGAGAGATTGATCTGAAATCAGTTTTCCGTTCTTTACTGTCCTTAGTAGAAGTATAGGCACCTCAGTAAGTTTGTTTTGTGGGTGTGGGGGAGATACGTGCCTCTTATGGTGAGCATTAGGCAGCTTTGGAAAGAAGGCTTCTTACTGACACTTGAATATGGTTTGGCTGCTTGTTGAAGCCGTGGGAAACTGAATCCCAATTCTCAGTTTGTGTCAAAGGATTCTTTTCAGGAGAGAGGGCTTGCTGTGGCAGTATTTCTAAGTTTTTAGTCTAATGAGGCTAGTAATTTCCAAGGATTGATAAAAAATTTGAGTTTGATTTCCTCTTTCTTTAAGCTGCTACTAAGAGTTTAGAGTGATGATTTAATTTTTGAAGTACTCGTTCTACCTTAATACAATAGTGACATTACTCTGTGCTGAGCTTAGCAGATGTTGCATGTTTAAACTGCAATAAAAACACAAATCAAACTTGAGACGTGGGGTGTTGCTTATTAGAGTAATGCTGATCTAACCTAAAAAGACTCCTTACTCTCCAGTTCTTAAAACAGCTGGCACTGTGCTACATCCTCATGTATCTTGCCTGTTCCTAGGTCATGGGGTGTTTCTGCTGATCTGCTTTGAATATTGTAATTGCAACCAGCTGTTGGGAGGGATGACTGACTGGGCTCTGTTTGTCTGGATTTGCCTCCTTCCTTTTCAAGGGACATTTCTGTTGCAGGAATATCTCAGTCATTCCTGAGTTGTCTTTCAGATAATCTGCACCCAGTACCCTAGTCTGTGCTGATCATTTTTGACCCATGCATTCTGAAGCATGATTTTGCTGTTGTTAACTGGACTGAAGCTACTGGACTCAATAAGAAACGAAGTAACTGGTTGAAACCATGATATTTTAATAATAAATAAGACTATATTTCTTGATGGTCCCTAGGGAAATGAAATGTATTCACTCTGTTTTTTTATCCTTGCTTTTCTGCTTTTTCCCCAGAATGCTGAACTTTTGTCACCTGTAAGGCATGTGAAACAACAGATTTGTGAGTCTGTGAGTTTGAGGAGAATTTGAGAAACTGGACAATATTGAAATTTACTTTAGGACTGTGGAGTCACAGTCAATTTTCATTTCAGAATGAAATAAAGTTACAACTAATGTTTCTGGTGTGATACTTTATGCTTAAAGGACATAATAACATAATAGGTCTTAGTTTAAAAAAGAGAAGTTAGTTCAGAAGATCATAGGTTTCCATTATTATTGTTCAGTAAACAATTGATAAATTTTTTACCTTTTGGGAGGTATTCCAGTCAGAGCATACTAATTGTAGTTCTTGATGTCATACCCGTAGCTCATGTATTTCAATGGAATCACTTGTGTTCCTCCGAATTTGTTGAATTCTAGAGGGAAAACAACAAAATCAGGTGCTGTGACGTGTAAGTTGTTATTGATGCTCTCTATGTGAAACAGTCCTCAGTGCTCATCATAGAAGTGAGTGGGTAATAAACTTAATGTTACCAGCTTGCAAGTCTTTACATAATTTTCCCTTAAAGAGAACAAAAGCAAAGGAATTGGAATTCAGTTTTGATGTCATAGCATTATGAAGGCTATGAAACTACTACTAATACGAAACTGTTCTTGAATTGAAGGAAATTGAAGGATTTTAATTGAAGGAATACACCACTATCCCTTCTTATTAAGTAGAATCTACTATGCTAACTGTACCAATTATCTTTAAACACAAAGCTGTGTTTAACCAGTCTCCTTCACACAAATGCCTGCAGCAAATGAAAGTTCTCCTGTTAAGGACAACTGCATTTTCACAAAGCCTGCATTCAGCCTTATGTATAGCACTGCGGGAAATGCCAGCTGAATTTGTGCCTGTGATGACGTGACTCAGTGTAATGTTTCTCCTTCCCTGGTCTGTTCTCATTGAGATTGCATTTATGAGACTCTAGAGGGATCAAAATGGACAGCGTAACTTCTTGACCCCTTTTAGTCAGTTTCCCTTGAAAATAAGGCCAATTTATCATATGATCTGTTCTTCCTTAATTTTGGGGTTGTTGGCCAGTGTCAGGTTCTTTCTGGCAGGATTAGGTGCCTTGGATCTGATTGTTCACTAAGTTTGCTGAATATTTGCTGCTAGCTAAAGAGAAATCTGTATCAGTGCTCCTTCTGAAGGAAAAGATGCAGTGTGAGCTGGACGTCCAGTGCTTTGTTTAAGCTGGTATACAGTAGGCCACGTTTGCACATCTATAAGCATGTTTTGGTTAGTTGTTTTGGAGCACATTATTCTGTAAGAATTAATTTCCAAAGAGAATCTGAGAATTTGGATGACAAAAACACTTGCAGTAGAGCGATCAGGAATTACTATTTCGTTCTGTTTTTTCACTATCACGTGTTTGCAAAGATGTCTGGCCATAAAACCTTGTCCCTGGAGTTGGAAACCTCTCTTTGTACTGGCACCTGATCGTCTTTCTTGCTCTTGAGAATCTGGATAGCTGCTCCATGCTTCAAGACTTCATACAAAAGTTAACATGATGCAAGCATACTTGCCTTCCTTGTTCAGGTCCCTCTATACGAACACTCCCCTGTTTGTTCCTCTGGTGGGTGGAGCTGCACGCCGTGTTTAAATCCAGTGGGTACAAATGTTTCTTCAGCAGAGGGCTGGCTGTGCAAGGTGTGCAGCTCTGAGAGAGCTGGCATTACTGCGGGGAGCTGCCAGTCACTTGAGAGAGGTACATTTTACACATCCAGCTACAAGTTCCTTGTGCTATGCAGAGCGATCTTAGGTTGTTTTTCTGCCTGCTCTTCATCCTTTTGAATAGATTTCTGCAGCTGGACTGTTGTGGGTGGTGCTAACGTGAATTCTAGTTGGTTCTCCTTCAGTTCTTCTGATGTAATCTAAGCACGCCCTAACCTGGCTCTACATCCTGGCTCCAGCCGGAAGCCTGGCATGAGATGGCACACAACTGGGGTGAGCACTTTTCTGCATGCAGGTGATGAGCAGCTGTAGGGCTTTGCAGAACTTACTTCAGCTGAGCAGCCACTGCGACACATCTGTTCGTGCATTTCTGTGCTCGTACATGTTGTGAAGGGCAGTTTCCTAGGAGCTTATCTGCAGCGTAGGTGAGGAGAGATCCATAGCGTGGTGGTTAGACAGCTCTCGCCCTTCAAGTGAAGATATGGGAGTACATTGTCGAGCCAGTTAAGCTTTCACTTCTCTTATGACTTGTTAGACTACGCAAAGAACTGTTTAAAAATAAACTCTGGTATATCTCATCGGCTTTATTGCTGGGGTGGGGATTACCAGTGGGTGTGGTAAAAAGCTGACCTGTGTGGATGGATTACACAGCTATTGACAACACCCTGCTTGTCTCTGTGAGCTCCTCTGCTGTGTCGTAATGTGGGGTTCTACTGCAGGGTCAGCCTGTTTGTCTTTGGAACTCCAAACAATTTTTCATTGTCAAGATGGAAAAAATAAATCTCACTACAACAAAATATGAAAGTGTACTTTTTTGAGCTACACACAACAGCATTCTGCCACACACTTGTATTTTTTCTTTATGAACGCAAAAAAGTTAAGGAATCAAGGATAGGAAATATTGCTTTGCATGAAGTATCTTGCATACTTGACTGTTAAAATTGAAATTTTTGTTCCACTTTGCTTTAAAAGGCAGACTGGAAAAGGGAGAGGTATGTGGCAGTAACATCACTTTTGAGGTCTGTCTTCTCTCAAGTGGTGTATTTGCTGTAGGGCAGTCTCTCTGGATTGGATGTCACTTGCACAGAATCTTGCTCTGTTCATAGCTTATTTCTTGGGTTTTTCTACTTTCCCATTCGTCAGGCCTGAATTTGCCAGCCTTCTATCTTTGGATTGTGAAGAACTTGAAAGCAAAGTGACCTCACTGAGCCTCCTCCCACTACAGAGCGGGGCAGAACATTGGTGACAAGCTTATCTTCCAGATTTGAAATGGAATAGCATGAAGTTTATCTATCTTTGATATCTCACTGGGATGCTGTTCACTGATGGTTATTGATGTCTTGATGACTGGTCGGGTCAGGCTTTTCTTAATTCTGAGGTTTTCTTTCACTTTGTCTCTTACACTTCTTTGAAAAGATGTTATCAGGCCTTCTGAAAATGATTGGCTGCCAGATCTTAAAAGAACATTCAGTGGAAAGAAGCATCTTCACTAACTTGACTGCTTATAAGGATCTATAAGCGGCAGCTAATTGTGTGCTGGAATCTTGCTAGCTGAATTGGAGCTTCTCATAGAATAGGAGCATTCCCATTGATCAGTCTACCTAAAGATTATAGGTTAATTTACAACAAGTGTTACAGTGAAACGTGACTCATAGATTAGAGCAAATGGTGGTATTGATTTTGCAGAGACGCATCTGACAGCGGTCCTGCAGAATTCATTTGAATTTCCTGCACTACTGATGTTCTTGTGGGAGAATGCTCTTGTCAGTATTGTTATACTATGCTATACATACTTGTTGCTCGGTAGAATCAGTGGCCATACCTGTGTATGTTGGTGCTTCAATATTTGTGCATCCAGGAGTATTTATTGTAATGTAAACTTGTCAAAATTAGCTCTTGTCAGTTGCTGATTCAGAGGAATGCTTCTGTGTATTATTTGCATGAAATACATGTTAGAAAGAAAGCAAGCACAACTTTTGGGATACGTTCTTTTCTCTTCAGAGAAAAATGCAGAAGCAGAACAATATGGAGCAGTTCAAAATGCAGTGTAGTAGGCTGAAAATGTACCCAGCTTGGAGTTATTTTCATGTTCTCATGCTCCCTCTTGAGTAAAAAGAAAGCAGTGGTTCTTCTTAAGCATCAGTGACCAAAAGAGTTTTGTTTTGTTCTTGTGCTTAAAAAAAAAAAACGGAAATGTAACGTTAGTTATGTTTCTCTGCTACGTGTCTGTAATTAGTGCAGCAGCTCGCTCGTGCTCATTTCACTTAGATAACCCTTTTGGAAGAAACAATTTAAGCCATTTAACAGTCAGTGCATTTTCAGAGTTCTTTGACAGCGTAATAGGTAGTGTTATTGTTGTGATCCAGGGTTCTTCGTGTAGATTTCTTCTGTGTTTGTCTGTGTTAATCGCAGGAAGGGTTGGTTCAGTCTTTAATGGCATTTCACTCAGCATGCTTTTCTATGTAGGTGCCTCACTGCTGACAAAAACGTGTCCTCAGCTAAGGACTTGGGTGTAAGTTTCAAGGAAATTGTTGTTCTTGATGTTCCAGTTGTTTGATTTGCATATGGTGGTGATTCACAATGCAGAAGAACGTAATTTTAGTGTGAGATTGTCAGAAGTAAAGGCATCTTATTACTGAGCTGTATTATTATCTGGTAGTTCTGTATGTAATCTAACTGTGTTACCAACTGAGCTCTTTCTGAGCTTTCTTGTCAACTGTTTGGTTCTGCTGCTCTTGTAGATGTGTTGTGTGTTTAAATCCTCTGTAACTCAGAAGTCATTTTGCAGTTTGGACGCGAGAGCTTTTGACCTTAATCTCTGGAGGAAGGGATTCTGAAGAGATTTTAAGCATTCTTGTAAATCTGTGCAGCGACTTTCCTGCGTTTTTTAGACAGAATGTTTTGTCTTCCTTTAAACACAAATGCTATTATTGGGATAGGTAAGGAATGGAAGGAAGGTGTGGGATGAGAACAGTTGGGGTTCTGCTAAAAACTGTGATTTAAAAAAGAAAAAAAAAGCAAACATCCAGGATCTAATGGGATTATTTCTTTGTATATGTGCACATGCACTTCAGAGCATGTATGGGAATGAACTGTCACGGAGCCCTTTAATATTGCTGAGGTGTAGAGACCTGTGTTTGACCAAGCAGCTGTGGGACTAGGTCAGCTATTGTAGTACGTTTGTAGTCTGCAAAGACAAGTTGGTTCTTTGCACTCTGCCTAAACTGGATTGTTCTTTCAGTTCCTGGTTGACCTGCTGAAACAGGTTATTTTTAGGATTGAAATGACACACTTGCCTGGTTTTCTCTGAAAAAGTGCACAAAACCAATCCTTGTTGATGCTACTGTTGCTCCAGTGCCTGCTGTTTAAGCTGGAAATTCCTTCAAATGTCTTTTTTTTTCCCCTGCAGCTGTCATATCTCATGCTTTCTTGTGTTGACTCACTGTGGTTTCCTTTCTACTCTTCTTTCTTAGTAAACTGAAGGAATTCCTGACAAATGCCTTGTCTCTGACAGAAAGCATTACGTACCAAAATGTAAATCTTTTCCCTTAATTGCTGTTGGATGCTGTGGTCCTGCCTGTGCCCTTTGCAAGTGGTGATGGCTTTCTTGGCTCATGCCACCAAAAAAAGAAAAAAAGGAAGATGAGCTTGTTACAATTTGTGGAATGATTTCCAGTAAGAAGTGGTTTTCAGTGAAGGTAACAGAACTGAAACCTAAATCTCTCTAAATCTGAGATATGCAGGGATTTGAAATGAATGCGTTTTAAACAGTGCGTGTGGGAGGGAGAAAACTAACAAAGCAATGTTTTTTCTTCTAGGTTTTCATTTTATACCTGTGAATTTTCTGTAATCAAAGATGGCAGCAAATAAGCCTAAAGGGCAGAATTCGCTGGCTTTACATAAAGTCATCATGGTGGGAAGTGGTGGTGTAGGAAAATCTGCTTTAACACTACAGTTTATGTATGATGAGGTAAGAATGTACCCTATAAATTATCCCATGTGATGTCTACTATGTAGTGTTGTTACTTAAGCATTAATTGGCACAGTTATTTTCTGGAGAGGTCTAAATGTATATGATGTACAAATGTCAACTATTCAGTTGAGCACAGATATGTTTGTACTGACACAGGCTGTCCAGAGTGTGGACACCTCATCCCTGGAAGTGTTCAAGGCCAGGTTGAATGGGGCCATGGGCAACCTAGTTTATTAGGGGGTGTCCCTGCCCTCAGCATGGGGATTGGAACTGGATGGGGTTTAAGGTGCCTTCCAACCCAAGCTTTTCTGTGACTTTGAAATTCTGAGTTTTCTCCTTTAGAGACACCTGTAAATATGCCTTCCCTCCCCCCCCTCAGATTTTTAGGCAATTAATGGTTGTAGAACTTGCTCCTTAAGAGAATATTTTCACATTGGCTACTAGACCTGTTAGAACTTCAGTATTGAAACTCAAAGCTTCTTCGCTTCAATAAGTTGCTTGATGCTTGAGGTGACCAACTTTTTTCCTTTTTTTTGTGTTGCTGTTGAAGAAGAAAAAAACATCTTTTCTCGTTTCTCTACTTTTATTTTGTCTGTGAAAGTCATTCTTGTTGACTAAGAAATTGAATTTATGCCTTCAGTGTCCCTTAAAAATTGATACTAAATATACTCAGTCAGAAATGTCTGACAGTATAATGAAATGCAGCCAGATGCTGTGCTTAACCAAAAGTAGACACTTGGTGCGTGGCCACTGATGTTTTTCAGTTCCTTATAAAATTTCCTTGTAATGGCTGAAAAAAGTAAAGCCCTGTAAGTTGTTTGGGTTGATGGGGAGCCTGCTTTTAGCAGTGTTGAATAACTTGAGTATTTCATGTTGTCTAAATACATGGGCTTATTTATTATTGTAACCATATGAAATGTTTGTTATATCCATAAAGAAAATAGATGCATTTGCCCTGTACAGACCTGGTTTTCAGTAAAATTTTTGGTTCTAGTTTGTAGAAGATTATGAGCCCACCAAAGCTGACAGCTACAGGAAAAAGGTGGTTCTGGATGGGGAAGAAGTCCAAATTGATATATTGGACACAGCAGGGCAGGAGGACTATGCTGCAATTAGAGACAACTACTTCCGAAGTGGAGAAGGCTTTCTTTGCGTTTTCTCTATTACAGAGCTGGAGTCATTTGCAGCTACAGCAGATTTCAGGTAAGCTACAAGGCAAGTTATTTTAATTATAGTGAGGTTCTTATAATGTTTTGTTGTGTTTGTTTTTTTTCTGTAGTATGATTGGTAGTCCTGAATAGAAGACTGTAGTCACGTTACTGTGAATAGATGCCTAACCATACCTTTATTATCTTTGTACCACTGCAGATATCCTTGCTGCTCTGCTTCTGAATACCGAAAAGATTATTGCAACAGAGCAGATGCCTTTTGTAAATCGGTGTTGCTTTACACTTACACTGCAGTGCAAAGAATCATGTTTGTGAATAGGCAGCCTCTCCAGTGCTGAGCACTGATGGACAGCCACCTCCCTAATCCTGCTGACTGTGCTATTTGTTACAAGCCAGGTTGCCACTGGTTTCTTGGCCACCTGGGTGCACACTGCTTATTCGTATTCAGCCAGCTGTCAAATAACATGCTTGAATCCTTTTGGCCCATGTGGCTTTTGCCAGTGACTCTGCTCCAAGTCTGTAGTAATGCATGGGATTACTGTTACTGAAATGCTAGACTTGGCACTTGGTCTTTTCAGTCTTGTACGATAGGCCTCCGCTCATCCAGCCACCTCTGTGGGGCCTTCCAGCTCTCAGGAAGATTGACTCTTCTTCACAACTTGATGTTATCTGCAAACTTACTGTGGGTGCACTTGATTCCCTTGTCCAGATTGTCAAAAAAGATACTAAACAAGGCTGGCTCCAGTACTGACTGCTTTGGAACATCACTCATGACTGGTCGCCAGCTGGATTTAGCTCCGTTCACCACCACTCTCTGGGCCTGGCCCTCCAATCAGTTTTATTTAGCCAGCAAAGAGTGTACCTGTCCAAACCATGGCTGCCAGCTTCTGCAGGAGGGTACGGTGGGAGGCAGAATCAAAGGCTTTAATAAAATCTTTGTAGATCAGATCCACAGCCTCTCTCCCTTGTCAACTAAATGTGGATGAGGATTTAATAGGCTTGTTGTTTCTTTTTATTTTTCAAGTGTTTTTCAAGCATGCACGGTATTAAGAATTTTGTAACGGTAGGAGAGTTAGGCAACATCATATTATGTGTATTTAATTTAGCTTTTGAGCCTATTTAAAACACTCATCCCTCCACGTATCTACACAAAAATGTCATTGCTGTGTAATATAATACAATAAAAAAAAGACACCACTCCCCCAAAATTTAAGCAGTTCAAAGTTGAGCAAAATTGGAGGGAGATAATATAAAAGGAAATGATCTGCATCTCGTTGAAATAAGCATTCTTAGAGATGTTGTTATAGCTCAGGTTAATTAGTACTAAGTATAGAATACATATAAAATCATCTCTAAGGGTGGAGGATGAGTTATGGAGAGGGGAGAATGAAAGCTTGTTCCCTTCTGGTGCATGGGGTTTTTTTACTTTATTTTTCTCAGTATTTAAGTGTATGTATTTGTATATTTAAAGAGAGAGAGAGAGGAGCCCGGCTTCTGCTTCTAATGGCAGTCCTGGAGGGCTGGTTAGTATGGTTGAGCTCTGTAGTGCAAAATGGCTTCTTCAGAGGCATTTTTCCATCTTCGATGGATCTAGAAAAAAGTCCTGTTTTTTAAGCCAAGGTGAGTGTTGACAATATGTATGCTGAAATAGGAAGAAAATGGAAGAAAAAAATCCCTTTGATGCAGGGATTAAAACTCTGCCCAGTACAACTCTTAAAGTGCTTTTCAAGTTGCTTTTGAAACTACTGAAGCCTAAGTGCTAAAATAGGCCTCATAAAAACTGTATTATTTCTGCTCTGTGTAAAAATACCTTGTATCTCCTGAAAGGTTCAGTTAATACCCTTGGCATTGTTGAGCAGCCTGAGATAATACCACTTAAGAGGCAGATGCAAAAGAAAATGACTAGAGAAGAATTTGGACATTTTAGCATTTCCATAGAATTTTGTTCTCCTTGAATGGCATCAGGAGAGCTGTTCACTACCACTTAGTATTTTCCAGTGGGCTCTGAAATACCATCGTTCTTCTAAGTAACTTTTTTTCCAATAGAAGGCAGATCTGCAAGGACCGAATTTTTAAATATTTGAAAAGCGATTTGATAAAATGTGTTCTTGCTTTGAGTAGAATAGAAGAGGCTCTAGAGAATTTTAAGTTTTAGGCTTCAATCTGGTATATCTAGTTTTTTAGATAAAAGTCTTATTTTAACAAATTCTGTCATTGTTGCCCTGAATTCTCGTATTTCCACTCATCCTAATCCACTGGCTATTCAAACTACTACGTATCTGCAATCACAGTTGCGACACTTGCTCTATTTAACGGGGAGGGAAGGAATGTTATTTTAATTACATCTGAGAGATGAATGCAGTGTTACCAGCTGCTTCTAATGCATATCTGTTGGCTTAAAAAAAAAAAAAGAGAGAAGCTAACTCAACAAAAGTAAATGCTACAAAAAGGAAAACATCTTACACCAACAAGAGAATTCTGATGTATGCCAAATCAAAGCATAGTTACAGGATCAATTGACTCCAGTTTCTTTCTGTTCTACATAAAATCTGCTAATAAGCTTCACCTCAGCCAGGAAACGGAATGTGGTTCTTTGTGCTTCTTGTTGATCTTTCAGAAACTGTTCCACAAGGAGGGCTAGATTTCACTTTGTACAACTTTCTGAGGCAAAAGAGAGAATGCTTGTCTTCCAGGAGCAGTGTTCTTCAGATGGATGTACCAAAGCATCTGTAGTACCTGGTTCTGTTTATAAATTTAAACTCTTCGTTGCAGTGGTTCAAACAGGATCTTTCATTAAGAATCTGAGCTATGTGCAACTTGTTATCCTTACACTGGCTTATAACTGAACTAAGATTTCTGTAGGAGCTGAATATAAGTGACTTCAGAAAGATTCCTGAAAGGATGAGATTGTTCTCTTGTTAAGCTTACTCCCTAACTAGTTAATTTCATCAGCTTTAAAAGTGGCATCAAAAAAAAGTCAAATATAGTAAGAATGTGGTCAGGGTATATTAAAAATTGTGATTGCTAATAGCAGCATAAAGGCAGTGAAAAATACTGTCAAGTAATATCTTTAGTAAAAGGAGAACTTTATTAGTTTAAATTCTCACCTGTTCTACTTTAACTTGTTACTGATTCATCTTCCTTCCTTCCTGGAAGACTAATAGTCTCTCTTGGTTTAAGATTTTGCTGCTATGTAAGCTTCATAAAAAGAGTAAGTGAGTATAAAAGGAATAGGATGGAAGAGTGTTTAAGTCTGCATTCTTATTTTTGTGTTCTAAAAACAGTACTCCATAAAATATTTACTTTTTGCTTTTCTGTTTTTCTCTAGGGAGCAGATCTTAAGAGTAAAAGAAGATGAGAATGTTCCTTTTTTGCTAGTAGGTAACAAATCAGATTTGGAAGATAAAAGGCAAGTTTCTATAGAAGAAGCAAAAAACAGAGCTGACCAGTGGAATGTTAACTATGTGGAAACTTCTGCAAAAACACGAGCCAATGTTGACAAGGTAATAACTTGCCTCATAACTCACCTAATAATAAAAAGAATCTCTGTCAGGTTTTGTCTTCTATGGGTCATGGCTTACAAGTGTAAGTTATTTTAGCCTCTTTTTTTGGGGGGGTGTGGATCTTAAAACAAATGCCTTTCTCCTATGGCTTGTGATGAGTGCATGACTAAGTTGCTTAATATAAAACAGTGAGAATGTATTAGGCATAGCCAGTTATCACATCCTAAACTGTGATGAGTTATGTCATTAGACAAGACCTTTTATTGTTAAAAAGTTATTGAGGCAATTGTGTTAGCCTTCTTGTGTTTTCTGTAACAGGAAGATGAAACTTCTTCTAGACAGTGAGAATGCTGTCTGAGGAATAAAATGGCTTAGAAAACTAAGGGAGGGATTGGAATCCTGTCTGCCCTCATCTAACCACATGCCTGTGTGTTGTTTCGATGAAGAACGGATTTACTCTTTTATGTTCTAAATGGCCCAGAAGTGCCTCCAGAGTTTTCTGGAATAAAGCCTGGATCAGAAGGTCATAAGAAGGCACAAAGATGATAAATTGCTGATTAGTTCTAAGTATTTCACTTGCATCTTGAGAAGGCAGGACTTCTTGAAACATAGCATTTGGAATAACTCTCAGCCTTGTAGACTGAAAAAGTAATAGATATCTGGCAAAAGTAAGAAGCTCAATTCAAAGTGCAGATTTTTTTCTTTCAGACCTCTTGATACACTTGATGACCTGGAAATTTTCTAATGTAAATGCTTACATATGAGTAGTTGAAGCATAACAGCAGTAATAGGAGTAGTGTTTTGCAATAACTTAAACTTTACTGTTGTCATCTGTCAGTTGTCATTGTGAACAAATGGATTATTCAGTGCTAAAGTAAAAATGTCATGCTGTTCTGCAGGGAACGTTAAGTCAATTAAATGCAGAGCAGTTTGGTTGCTTTTAGTTTTGGTGCATAATTGCACTTAACATCCACCTATTTCAGTCTTGCAGAAATTCTGAGGTTGTCCAAATCTGTTTCATCAACCTTTAGCAGCAGGGGGCAAAAGTATATATCTTAAAAATATTTAATCTGTAACTTTTGCATTCACATGATAGGCTACTAAAGAGCTCAAGGAACAGGTGGCATTATGGATCCAGATTGATATGTATTACATAGAGTTCAGATTTGATGATCCATAAATTAGTCATAGAATGGCTTGAGTTGGAAGGGACCTCAAAGATCATGTAGTTCCTGTCCCCTTCCTACAGGCAGGTTTGCCAGCCATTAAATCAGGCACTAGGTCAGGCCTACCTGGCTTTGAACACCTGCATGGATTGGGCATCTGCAACTTCTCTGGGCAACCTTTTCCAGCACCTCATCACCCTCTGGGTAAAAAATTTCTCCCTGATATCTAATCTAAATCTTCCTTTAGTTTAAAACCATTCCTCCTTGTCCTACCGCTGTGTACCCATGTAAAAAGTTGATTGCCCTCCTGTTTATAAACTCTCTTTAAGTTTTGAAAGGCCGCAATGAGTTCTCCCCAATCCTTCTCTAAGCTGAATAAGCCCAGCTTCTTTAACCTTTCTTCCTCAGAAAGATGCTCCAGCCCTTTGATCATCTTCATGGCCTCCCTCTGGACCTGTTCCAAAACGTCCACGTATTTCTTGAGCTGTGGGCCCTGCACCAAGACGTGGTACTCAAGACGGGGTCTCACGGGGGCAGAGTAGGAAGGCACCCTCACCCTGCTGGCCACTCCTCTTTTGATGCAGCCCAGGAGATACCATTGGCCTTCTGGGCTGCAAGCACGCACTGCTCACTCCTGTTAAGTTTTTTATCTACCAGAATCCTTAAGTCCTTCTCAGCAGGGCTGCTCCCAAGGAGGCTTTGTTGGCCCTAGTAAATACCAGGTGTTAGTTACTTGTTTTCTTGAAGCATCTGAAGTTGTGGGGTTTATTATGTGAACTTAAGTGAGTGGGCTTTCACTCCCTCTGGTAACAACAGTAAGCAAACAAGCATTTTCTCACACTAGGTTACGTATCCCAGATGCTTTGATACAGTGCCAGGGCTTAAGCAAGCTGACAGTTGCAGCATACCATTAATACAGATTTAAGTAAAAGAAAGCAATTTCAACATGTAGTATCCTAAAGGCAGTTGTGTTTTTTGATGGAAACACATAGTTGCATTGATTTTCCTCATATTCTCTGTAATGAAAGTTTATGCTTTTGCTGCAGTCAGTATGAGATGAGTGTAATTGCAGATAAAAATACCTACTGTGTTCTGTAGAAGAGTTTTTCAGTCCTTGCACTGTCTGTGCTGCATAGAAATGGATCAAGCCCCCTGACAGATGGGGGGTGGGGGGGGAAGTCTTCCTGATGGAAAAGATTTAGCACTGTTCAAATGATCTGCTATGATAACAAAGATGAAATAGTTCTTTTCTGTAGCCCTCTCTAAGGCAAGATTGTCTTAATGAATGAAGTAATTTAAGGCTCCCCGTCATAGGCCTTAGCTTACAGTCTCTTTTCTCTCAACTGAGTCATTAATATGTCTCCAACTTCTGTTTCCTACTAAGCTACTTGATAATAATGAAGTTTATGCATACTTTGAGATACCTAATCTAAAAATAGCTTATGTAGTTGTATGGTTGATAACCCGTGTTTAAAGGGAATGCTAATTCATTTTTTCTGCACTTTTTGTTTGGATTTGCATCATGGGGCATAGCGACTGTGAAATGTTTAGTGTGTGCTGCTAGAACTAATTGTAGCAGTGCTTCAATCTTTGCAGTTTATCACTGAATATTTTCAAAGTGTAAACTGATTTCCCTGAGTTCTCCTCAGTAAGATGTTGATAAAAATTGGGGGGGAAAAATAAAATGCCAGATAGCGATATGAGTCCTGCTTTAATTCTTCTGACAAGAGTCATAAGCAAACAGCAGAAGCTATTTGAACTACAGGTACCATGAAAGAAGCAGATGTGCATCACATGGGCTTGGCCTTGAAAACCAGTGAGAGATTTGTTGGATTAGTATTTGTTTGCTTAGACTGATGATGTATAACTGATTTTATTCTAACCACCAGAAGTAAATGTCATCAGTGATAACCTGAAGTAACTCAGAGGTCTGACAGTGTTTTGGCATTTACGTTCTTCTCCATCTTTTCTAGGTGTTTTTTGATTTAATGAGAGAAATTAGAGCCAGAAAAATGGAAGACAGCAAAGAGAAGAATGGGAAGAAGAAAAGAAAAAGCCTAGCTAAGAGGATCAGAGAAAGATGCTGCATTTTATAATCAAAACCCTGAATTCCTTTCCTACTTTGACCATACTAATAAAAAACCATAATTTATAAGCATGCCATTGAAGGCTCAAGTGACTGAAATTAACTTGTTGGAAATTGTAGTGTACCACTAAAAGCATGAATTGGAGCTGCACTGAAAGTCAAATTCACTGAAAAAGATTGATGTGGCTTCAAGAGAAGCAAACCATTTCATGATCGCCTACCTTCTCACATTTCTTCTGAATGTAGTGTTTCATGGGAAGTCTTTTCTTTATTAGTAAACATGGGGAAATATTACTTTGTGGTTTCTTGTAAAGCATACTTTTATATCACTGATAATTGTCACTTTGTCTTGTCTTTCGTTGCCTTGAAAATTCCAGTTGTGAACATGATACCTATCAGAGAGGTTGTTCTGCCATGGAGGTATGCAAATCAGGAAAGAATAATGTATATGCCAGCAGTTACGCTGAGGAAAATTCTATGTGGTTCCACATTACCTGATTAACCTAGAATAGTGGTGTAATCTTTTACATTGAAACATTTGAATATGCCTTAATTTTAAAACCTAAAGTAGCAGGTTGCTTAGTCAAGGGTGTATTTTCAGCTTGTTGCATGGAGACTCTCCCTGCGCATCAGTGCGAGCCTGCCCTCTCTGTAGAGTGCAGTTCCATGAATGATCTCGCTAACTAGCTGTCTGCTAGCGGTGTCTGTTCTTCAAGCGTGTGCCATACTATGGTTTTGTGAATAATGCAGAGCATATTCAGTCATCTGTAGCTTGGTGAACTATATGGTATCTTATAGCTAAAAGGTCAGGATACGTGTAAGATGGAAGTCAAAAGCCTATGGCACATCCGAGCCTGGAATGGTTGCTTAAACCTGAACGTACTGATACCTTGAAGCTTCCCTTTGCGAGTAGATGTTTGTCTAGATGTTCCTTGGGTTTTAACTCCCTGGAGTAGGGTGGAGTGGAGCTGATTCAGTAGCGCTACTGTATTTTGAGTTAAGATGTTGTCTGGGAAATTCCAGTGTCATCGGTTAATTTCTTTGTGTTCCTGACACTCGGCTGCCGGAACACAGTGTGTAATGCTGAAGCTCGCTGCAGGTTTTGTACTGTTTAGTTAGTCTACTTTATGTTGATTTTAAAATGGGGAACATTGTAGCTACTTTTTCTAGTTAATGTTGATATAAAACAATCAAAGATGCTTTTGCAATACAGAAACATTTACCGTGGACATCCAAAATCCCCAAACAAAATGTACTGCCTCAGTTGCTTCAGAATAGCAGGAATACTTGCACATGATGAGTGTGCTGCATCTTAACTAAAAATATACCAGAACGTTTGAGGGTTTTGGACTCCTCTGGGGTAAGATGGGCTGGATCAATTCCACAAACTGTTACACTTTTTATACATGTGTAAGCCTATAACTGACAATTTAAAATGTGCTCAAGCAAACTAGGTAACAAATATTTAACTTTCATGCTAACAGACATTTTAGGGACTCGAGTCTTAGAAGTTATATTTGTCACGTTAAATATTTATCAGTAGGAATTTTGTATGTGTGTTAGTAGACTGCCAAGTGCAGAATTGAAGTTATTCATGTAACTATGGCAAATGAGCCAGACATCATCTTCCTGTGTACTCATTTTGGTCCATTTAGCCAGGGAGTCTAACCACTAACATTGTGACTTTGCTTTGGAATCTGTCTGCTGGGAGCTGAGGTGTTATGAAGCCACCAGACATATGAAACTTGTCTTGGCTGATGCCTTACCCTGTCCTTTTATTTGCTATTTGAGCCATTCAAAGATGAATAAACTTCCACTTTTTTAAATACTTGTGCAGTGTTAATTGATGACCGTAGTATGTGTTATGTTACTTTGCTGTAGTTGAGACCAGTTGTCAAGCAGTTAAGCTGAAATATTCCAGAGGTCTTCTTAGTGTATGCGAACAAAACAAAATTGTAGATTAAATTTAACTAGTCTGATTAAAAAAATCCACTTTGTGAAAGCTGAGACTACGCATGTGCTACCTTTTATCCAGTGCTAATTGATCCCTGCTTGCTGTACCTGGGAATATCAGAAAGCAGACAGACAAAATTGAGGTAAGTGTGTTTCAGAAGTACTTTTCCATAAGAGTGACAAGTGAGTTTTGTTTTGATGGGTTTTTTCTTTTGTTATTGTTTGCTTTTTTTCTTTAAAGGAAATCCTGTATAAGTCTAAGGAAATAAAAGAAGTGCTTTTGAAGCTGTGTCTTCTAGCATTTTCCGGGATAATGTAAATTTACTTCTCCAGCTTGCGGGGAAAATAAGTTGAACTGTGTATAATAGGATTTGGTAATCCCTGAGAGAGTCATCCAATATGTGATCCATTTGCATCATGAATTCATGCTTTAGCCTACTTCTGTGCCTGAAACTGTTAGGTTTACCTGCTTAAAGTGCTTCTTCATTAAGCATTTTCTCCCCTCTGTCTTCTCCAAGAAGTCAAAAAGGCTTTCTTACATTGGCAGGATTAAAGCTTGCCAGGAGATTTCACTCCCAAGTTAGCTTAACATGCTGGTAATCCTATTGCCATCTTTTGTGAAATACGCTGTATTATAAAACTGCAGGCCAGACAGATTCCTTAATTTGTAGCAAGCTATAAAGTTGTCTTCTGTTGTGTGTGAAACTGATATTGAATTATTATGCTAACTCACTTTTTTCTTCTTTTACAGCTTTATAAACCCAAGGGACTTTGAAAAATATTGGGTAAGGGCTTGGTGGTCTGTTTGGTAGCTTCTGAAGCCTCCTGATGAGCACAGCTTAACAAAGGCAACATCCAACAGTTTTCTTTGATTCTGAAAAAGCATCATGGTGTGCAGGAAGTGCTTTCCCATTCAGAGGGACATCACCGTCAGTGTAGTGCAGAGAATAAACACTCTGCGAGTTCAAATGACAATCGTAATACACTAAAATGCAAGCTGTATGTGAGCCTTACAGTCATAGTAATCTGCAGGAATTAAATATTTTATCTATATATGAAACTGACTGAAAATCTTGGGTTCCTCTTGGGGCAACTGAGCTTTGCCACATTGACTTTGCATTTTACTAAAACTGAGTGGTAGAAAAGGCACCAGTGCTGTTGGTGCTGGAGTTCAAGCTAATTTTTGCTCTAAATACATTGACCAAACTGGAAAATTTCTTTGTTAATAAAGTGAAGCTCAAACCCTCTGAGATCTGCCCAGGGTCAGGCAGATGATGAGACTTCTGATTTTCACAGAATCTTACTAACCACTGATACAATCCATTTAGGGAAAGTATTCAGAAGATCCAATTTTGATACTGCTTGCTAGAGTCTTTTTTTCTTTTTACCTTCTTTTTACCTTCCATGTATAATGGAAAAATATCAATGGTTAAAGTTGTTGGAAAAAAACCTTAACAGGATTTTGTTCTGCTTTCCAGAGTTACTGGAGTGGTTCTCTATCACTGATTCAAAACAAGGTTACCTTCTACCAAGATCCTGATTTTCCTGCTGCATGGAGGTTGCTGGTTTTCTAGCTGCCCTCAAGCAGCTGTATAGCTGTAGTTTTGCTGTGGACTCCTGTTCGTGCAGACAAAACTCCTGTACATAAAATAAAAGATAGTTTGGAACAACTCGCCCTTGTAAGGAGTTAAGAGGGGAATAATGTAATAAGGATCTGAGAAGAACGAGAGCAGAAGTGGTTGCATCTCAGGCCCATAACAATGATGTGCAATATAGGTGCTTGTTGGGTCCATGGTTTTTTTTGTGCAACACTGTCCTGTGATATTAAGGGCATTGCTTTTTTTTTGTTTGTTTTTTGTGGTTTTTTTTTTGTTCCTGATTTCTGCTTTACTTAATATGACAGGTTGTTATAAATAAGGAATGGAAGGAGGGATAGTTTACAACATAAAACTATGTGTTAAAGGTAAGCAGGCTCCAGAATGCTATTAAAATGTCTGGAAAATCTTTCATCGCTCCACTGTTCCCCTTGCTCTTAGCTAAACAGAGGTGAGGAGGAGGATGTGTGTTTAATAACGCCCAACAACAGGAACTACTTTGGAAATTTTCTTGGAAAGAGAAACAAGCCTGTAGCAGACAGTCTGTTAGAATTATTTTTTCAATCATTTTTGCGTGCTTTGTGCTAGAAGCTTTAGAAATCTGAGTTCCTAATGGTTTGGCATTAACTGCAGTTTAACTTAATTTTCCTTAATTGCTGGTATTTTAAGAAAATGCTGGTTGTTTCCTTATAGTCTGACAACACAGCATTCATTTTAAAGCATGTTCAGAGGGCAACTCATCTCAGTGTTTATGGATGGAGTTTTTAAGTGAACCAGGGGAATGGCAAGAGGCTTGTTGGATCTGGGAATAAAATGTGCTCTTTGCTAATAAAGCACAGTAAGGAGGCTGTCCTCACTGGGCCAAATGTGTAACAGAGGTGGCTGTAGCTGCATGGGGACAGGCAGATGTATGTTCATCTACTGAGCCGATGCCTCTGGGTTGCCTGTGGATGTGTGACTTTGGAGGCTGATTCTTTAGGAAACAGTTGTTTCCAGTGGAAATGGCTGTGTGTATTTATATATGTGTGTGTATGTTTATATATATATATATACATATAAATACACACACACACACACACACACATACATTATCAGAATGCAGATTTAGAATTATGCAGTTTCTCCACTTAATGAGCTTGGTTGCAGTCATGTTTGTCCTCCCAATCCATCTTTCTTCTCTATGGCAGATAGCAAAGAGGAAGCTGCTTTCTTCTAGGAGCCATCTGATGGGGTGCAGCCTTCCAGGGGCACATAGTTGGAAAAGGAAGAAAGTGGGAAGGCTTGTGTCTCATGGGTGTCCTAGCTAACTAGTGACACCTGGGATTTTTAATGCTGTCCTTTAGACAGGGACTGCAGTTCTGGAGATAATGAATTGGTATTTGCCTTCAACCACTTTCAGCATGTCTGGTATGTTTCTGGTACTTATTTTTGCTTTTCTCTTGTCTATTGAAGACTTGAAAGTTTTCCAATGCAAAAAAAAATGGGAGACCTGTTCTGTAAATGCTGCCAGACTAATGTATTTAATATTAGTCATTCCTTTTTTTTTTTTTTTTAATAAGCTTGAAACAGTAATCCTTCTTTGTCTGCTAAGTACCAAAATGCTTAGTGAAATAGCCTGGGGGAGTGTAAAAAGAGCGATAAGCAACATACTATTTCTACAGGTACCTGTAGGCTGTTGTAGCTGCTGCAAGTGTCAGAAGGGCCTTGAGAAGATAGGGCCACCTGCCCGTAGATGCTGGTGACAGACACACACTGTATGTGGTGGGCGAGAGGCTTGGAGAACTTGGCTGCCCCTGTTCTGTTAGATGAGGACTAAGTAGATAAAAATGAGGCTGTGGCACTGCTTCTGTTTTGCAGTGTTAATTAAATCCACAAGGCAACAAGGGCATTTTTCATCAACTTCCCAAAAACT
This sequence comes from Perdix hodgsoniae, assembly GCA_035772895.1. NCBI lineage: Eukaryota > Metazoa > Chordata > Aves > Galliformes > Phasianidae > Perdix > Perdix hodgsoniae. The sequence continues at coordinate 719,727 of JAPSGF010000088.1, forward strand.
TCATAAACATTCTTATGCCTAGCTGAAGTACCTAGATTGGGGGTGCTAGTGAACACCCAACAAACCTCTTCATGTGGTCCTACCCTGAGCATAGGGGTCCACAGGGACTGCTGCAGAGCTGCCCTAATACCAGGACACTACTGTTAGTGTATACTTTCTTTCAGTATCTAAAGGGGATCTCTAAGAAAGAAGGGGACAGACTCTACTAAAGAATCTGTTGTGACAGTACAAGGGGAAACCGTTTCAAAGTAAAACAGGGCAGATTTAAGTTGGTTGTAAGGAAGAAGTTGTTTATAGTAAGGGTGGTGAGGCACTGGAACAGGTTGCCCAGAGATGTGGTGAACGCCACGTTCTTGAAAACACTCAAGGTTGGGCTGGAGGGCTCTCAGCAACTGATCCAGCTGTGGATGTCACTGTTCGTTGCAGAGGAGTTGAACTAGATGGTCTTTAAGGATCCCTTCCAACTCAGGGATTCTATGATTCTAGCTCTTGTCACTGCATTAGAGAGAGGTTGTGGCACGGTGCTTCCCGTGTCAGGAACAGCTGCTGCAGTCACCAGGGTGACCAGTCAGAAGGATTGTGTGGCCCCGCTTTCATGGTCTGTAGTCGTACTGAAAATCAAGATCAAGCGAGCTTTTGCCCTTCTGCTCCACCCAAGTCCAAACGGGACAATGCTGTTGGCTCCTTAAATGCTTCTGTTTGCTGATGTTACAGAAGAAACCATGTTTAGCACAAGCTCCTTGCTGTAAGTACTTTTAAAAATAATTTATAATCCTCTAGTCACGAGTACACTTGTGACAATGGACTGCAGAAGAAAATGTACAAATGTTTTTCATTACCTTGCATTATATTTTGATGTTAAGATCTTGATCCTTCTGTGTGAAAAGTGAGATTAAAAACAAAAGTATTTAATCTTTCCATAATGCAACTAGATTATCCCTCTTGCACTCAGAGACACTTATTGTAGTTGGCTGCGGTTATTTTTTAAGCAAAATCAGAAATGCAGCAGAAAGAAGAAACCACAGAGTTAGGAGTTTCCACTGATTACCTTTGTTCTTCCTTCTCTTAGATGCTGTAGAATCTCTTGAAGCTAACATGTGGCTCACACAAGTGTGCTACACCAGCCAGCCAGTGCTACCATAATCCAGTGGAGGTTTCAAGTCAGGTGCTTTTATTTGAAGGTAGAAATTAATGATGTTCCTTCAGCTGACAGTGCCTTTCTCCCACTATGTGCCTGGAAGCACAGTGCTAACATCTGACGTGGGAATGTCAGAGACCAGACCTGACCCTCCCAAATCTGTGGCTGTTGGCCGATGGTCTTTCCAAGCAGCAACCCAAGTGCTGTGCTTGGTTGCATTGGTAACCCCACAGACTGCTGAAAACTTCAGATTTGCACCCAGGTCACTCACATCAGAGCTGTTTGGCTGTAACAGGGCTGTTGTGGTAGCATCAAGCAGCAGATCTGGTATCTGTGTCAGGACTAAAATGAGACAGCCCTGAGAAATGGAATGGGAAGTCAGATAACGGAGCAAAATACTTCTCGGGACCATTATGGAACTTGAAATAATGTATATGCTTGGAAATATTATGGCTTAATTTCACAAAGTGACAGAAGACCTAAGAAGGACCTGCGTAACTCCTGTTACCTTGGTGTCCAACTGATGGTTGGATCGGTCAAGTTCCGCTGCTCACAGTGTTGGTTTGCACACAGATGAGCAGAATTCATCCTGGTTTGAAGTGACTGTATCCAAAGGCACTGTTACCGGTGTAAACGTGGTTTATCATTCAGCCCGTTTGCAGCTGCACAAATGAAATACGGAGAAATGTGAAACAAAACCAACCCAACTGCAAAACAGAATATTTTTATGCCAGTGTAGAAAGAATGTCAGCCCCAAGAACAGAGAAGCAAGCATGCTACTGTTCCCCATGTCTGGAATTTGTCAAAGAAAGAGATGAAAAATTGTTCTTGGTTTGAGCTGGTAGGAAGATAAGTTTGAAGCAGCGTTTTGGCTGATTTTCCTGCGATGATGCATTTCACAGAGAGGGGAGGCTGAAATCAAGAACTGCGTTGTAGTAACTTACTCCAGCCTTACAGAAAAAGAATGCACTGTGAGTAAACTGAAGCAAGTGCCTTTTTAGAACAGAGGAAAGTTAGCTTAAGTCAAACCATCATTTTCACAGGCCTTCAGGAGCAAGGCACAGCAGTGTCCATTGCAGGGGATTTTGCTGCACACATGGCACAGTGCTTGCTCAGTGCCCATCTGAACAGTGATACAGCTAGAAATTGGGCTCTCTAGAGCACAGCATGTTGATGCACCATGGGAATGTGTAGCATGAGATTGATTCCCTTTCATTTAAAACTGGGGCCTCTGCTTCTGCACTGCCCCTTTTGTGGTTTTCCCACTTGCAGTCACCGGTGAGGGACTCCTGAGACTTGATAAGTGCAGTGGAGACACTAATTTTTATCTTAACCTCTGCATTTGTTCTGTTGCAACTTCCTACATCTCTTTACTCTTTTGACAAATAATCTGTTACTATTTTAGCATTCTGTTAGTGCTGAATGGTTGCAGGCCATTCTATATGTGGCTCTTCATTCATAACTAATGCAGTCAAAAAACTGAAACAGGCTTTTGCTTTGGGTTGCAGTCTGAAGTTTCCGATTGCCTTTGAAATGAAACTTGGATAAATGGTGTCTGCAAAGAAACTCCACATTTCTAATCTATGTAGTATTTTGTTGGTGTAGCCTCTGAAGGCTCCTGTACATAATGCAGGATGTCTGCTGTAAAGCTAGAAATGTCCTTATGGTTCTGCACCTTCATTTATAAAGCTGAATGTTTAGCACCTCTGAAAATTAGCCCCCACAACTTCTGAGGCAGAAGTTTGTATTTTGCTGTAGGATTATCACCTTTCCAGTAAGTCTCAAGTTGTTCAAAATGTTACTTTTCACCCCCGAGACTGAGAGGGAGATCAGTGTGAATGGTGTTAGTTTGCCTCGGGAGCTGGGGGCAATGAATCTGAGCCAATACCTACAAGAGTTCTTGGAGGATGAACAGACTTTTTGCAGCACAAATAGTGCTGTTAACTCAGGCTCCAAACTTTGTCTTCTTTGCTATGCTGACCTCTAAGGAAGCTTTTCCCGTTTACAAAACGGTTTGCCAAAGCATTTGTATAAGGAACTAGCGTGGCTTCAAAATAGTCAGTGCCCTTTTTGTTCAGTGTTTCACGTCTGATGCCAAATAAGCTGGCCTTCACATGAAGTTGCAGGCTGTTTGCTGCTCCCTCTGCTGGTCCCAACACGTCTGAGTGAGTCAAGTTCTTGGTACGTTTGGGCAGAGCTCAGTCAGCAGAGAAAGCATATCCTGTGTTAAGAAATGACACGGTACTTCTGAATATTTGAACAGGACTCTGCGTTCTGAGTTTGGGTGGAAGGAGGGTGGCACGCGCTTTTCATACTGCTTCAGCAACAGAAAAGTTGGTATCAACCAGTTAAGTTCTAGCCTGATAGCTTTGTAAAGAATAGCTTGCTTTCTCAAGGCAGTTTGGGCAAAAGCTCATGCCTCCCATTAGCAGATATGTGTTTCTGAAGGGACTTTTCATTTGCTGAAAAGCCAGAAAGCTCTGCTCAGTTTGTTGTTTGTTAGCAATGGTGTCTGCAGAAAGGAAATAGAAGACAAAGCTTTGAAGAGATTCTGTTTGTTTCAAATGAACTGTTTTAAAGCAAAGAGAAGTGATTTAGAGAAGTCAATGTGCTTATTCTATAGAAAAGATTCTCTTAATCCATAAAAAGTCTTGGGATATCTTGTTTCTTGTTCTCCTCATTATCCAACTGAGAAAATGTGCTGTGGATCAGGAGCATTTTCCTTCTAGATGCAAGGGGGTGAAAGTGACTCCCTGGTTAATGAGCGTTGTTCGAGAGCAGAGAAACGTTTCTCAATTAACCTGCTTCAGTTCATTCAGTCAGAAGAACTTGGTACTGAACACTCATAGAGGCCAAAACCCTAACAGAAATTAACTAGCTGAAGACATACAGTAGAAGTGCTTCTTGTTTTCCACCAAGTTCATGGTCCTCCATTACAGGCAACCACATCACTTTCATTAACAGTGAAACCCCTTCCTGAAACTGATCCAGGCTGCTGGGCTTTGCTGTTAGGTTTCTCCTCCTAGGACCCCCAAATCCCATTGTTTTCATAAGTAATAAATATCCATTTGCAAGCTGCACTATGACTGTTTATAACTGCCTGCATTAACTCTGTCCTTTAGTGCAACTAGTTCTTTCTGGCATTTTTTTTCCTCTTCTACTCTCAAATTTACAAGACCGTACAACTTCCTTCTTGTCTTTGTTATGCTAGACTAACCATGCTCTGCCAGTCTCTCCCAAAAATAGGAGCTTGATACCACTGATCTTCGTAGCCTTTTCTGCACCTGTTGTACATTCATCATCCTCTGAGGTAGAATAATCAAAAGCAATGATCTGACTGACTGAAATAAGGCATTATTCTTTCTCAATTCTTTCTTGGTATTCAGGTTTCATGTGCCATCTTCTATGGTAAATTCATTTGTGCCATGATCAGTTAAGGTCTTTATCCTTCTGCCTTTTCCAACAAACAGTGGATATACCAATTCACAGAAGTGTTCCTCTGGTTGGAAAAACAAAACACAAAACAACCTAACATTGTAATTCTGAAGGTTGCTAGCTTTTCCATGGTGCACAGGGAACCTTAAGTCATTGCACTTCAGTCACTAGACAATCTTAGGACAAGGTACAAGTAAAACAGCAGTCAAGAAATAGCAGAGGTATTAACAACTACAAAAAGATAGCACAGTTGGACCTCTTAATACCTTTTTAAAATGGTGAGAAGAAATGCGTTTTTATTTCTTTAGGAAGTAAAAATAATGTCTTTCTTCTAAGATTCCATGCTAAACAAACAAAAAGAAACCACACAAGCCTCCTAAGATAATAAACTAATTGAATTCATGGCAGGTATTAGACACTACAGGAGGCTGCATTAAAAAAAAAATTTAAAAAAAATCTATCTCTCTATATGCTTGGGAGAACAGTATTGCTTTTGAAAGAATAGCAGGTTGACACGGAAGAGTAGAAACAAAGCTTCAAAGAACTCTAGAACACGCATTCCATGTGTAAAAACACCAGCTCACTACTGCTAATCACACAACTCTTCCAAATCTTACATTCGTACTCCAGAAATGCCATCAAATGCTTGGGAGTAAATTGGAAATTGCAGCCTGTGTTGAACTCCCCAGATCTGTCCTACGTAATTATCCACGCTCTCTACGCCTGGCTCTGTGATATAGGGTTGTTGGCTTTCTGGGCTTTGTTTTTGTTGCCTTTAATGTGCTAGCAGCCTGATGGGGTACTTGTTTGGTTGAGTGTGCTTGGGTGTGTGTCACACCATGCACTGAATAACCTTTTCATGGTTGTTGAATATTCACGTATGCTGTCAGCAAGAATGAATACCAGCAAAGCTACAACCAACCTCCAGGTTATTACTAAACCTGGAAGTGCTCCACTTACAACAGTGGGGAAGAGAGAAAGTGTGCTGCTGCTGACCCCAGAATTGCACGGAATTTTGGTAATGCAGAGTGTCTTCATAAACAAACAGTTCTACTAAAAATAAATGCAGCATTGTCCTAGTTACAAAAATCTTTCTTTGACAATAATGGTCTGTCCTGAAATGGCAGGTGTGTCAGTATTTCCATCACCACCCTATGGGACACTGTTACAGAAAAGAAAAATGAATGAGACGTTCTCCACAAGAGAAAACCTGAAGTCAGTGTATCTGAATAGAGAAATACATAATGAATGCTTTGATGTTAGTAAGAAATATGAAGTGGAACAGAGGTGAAGACTAGAGTTAAGTAATACCTGTAAAATAAGGCTCACAGAAGGAGATCTATAGAACTCAGACAGGAAGATTACTTCAGCTTGATTTAAGAAAAGAGGAGACTATCATTTTTGCATTCAAGGTATCAAAATACAGCAGTGAAAAGTAGGTGCTTTTGTGGTTTGTTGTTGTTTCTTTTGTGTGCGTTTGGCAGAGCAGATACATAGCATGTATGTAGGCTAGGTAACACCAATTAGATAATAATGTGGCTAGAAAGCTACCACAGCCATAAGAAAACAGATTCTGCTTTTAAAGCACTTGGAATGGCGTTCAAGATGATATGACAGATACACCTCACAAAACCAAATCACCTGAAGAAACTGGTGCTGAGTTGAAGGCAGTGAAGTGACTGCTCCAGTGAGGAAATTCAAAGTAATCATGTAAAATAAAAGGTAGGAAAGACAAAAAAAGGTAGAACTACAGAGCTTGAGACCCCATTAGGTTCTGAAATCAAGAGTCAAGAAGCTTGGAGGAAAAAATTAATGCACTAAATTGAAATGAATTTCAGTAGTGTAAGAGAACAGAATGCTTATTTTTCAGGAAGTCATAGCATTGCTTTATGTGTCACCTGTTTAACAGTCACCTGGCCTTAGACTTCTGTACACTGCTTTCTGGAGCTCCCTTTTAAGCTTGTCCAGCAATCACTCCTTAATTGCACTGTGAATTATGTTTCTCCTGTGACTGTTTTGACAAAAGCAAATCAACATAGCAGATTAGCAATCCTTTACCTTGCAAAGCCCTCCTAAGTAATATTAAACATTACAAACAGCATTACAGGAGACGTAATCAGTCTGACTGAACTTCCTAATGCCTCGTGTGGTCATTACCTGCTCTCACCAAAAAGCAGGCAAAGTGCAGTGTGTCCCAACACTGGGGTTTGGATTCAGCTTTGCAACATCTCTGCTGGTCTATGCACTCTTTAAGGAGGGAAATCGGGCTACGTGCTACCCATGAGAAACATTCACTTTCAGTGTGATGGCTGGACAGATGTGTGTATTTTGGATGTTTTGTAGGTTTTCTAAATTGAAGCAAGCACAAACAGCAAATTAGTAGCTCCAACTACAGTTCAAGGTGCTGGCTGAGCCCTAAGGAGTCTAGATAAATAAACCAGACTGATCAACACAGATGTTTTGAAAGCGTCGAGAATGGGAAAGGAAAATGAAAGGCTATGTGATTTAAGAATTGTTTCTCTCTGAATATGAAACATTTCTTTATCAGCAAGACACAGAACTTTTTGGATTTCTAAAACCAGGATCTAAGGGGGTTCTTCGAATGGGGGAAGATGAATGATCCTCTCATAAAGCTACAGCTTCTATGAAGGAGCAGTGATGTGGAATCCATGAACACTGACCTCCTTGAATGATGTAGAGCTCACTGAAGGTGGATCCTCCTCCAGATATCAAGCAAGCAATGGTATTGGATCCATCTTCATCAGGGCTGAGTAGTCACCACACTGTTGGTATCGGGCAGCCTGCAAAGAGACCTTTCCCCAGCCATCAAAGGGGTGCTGGGGTCTGTACACCTTTCTTAGCCAGCTCACATGAACCAGTGAATGTCCTATGATTTTACTGCGAGCTCAACAGACCAACTGCAGCACCAACCTATGTGTTTACGTGGAGCACTCGTTTCCTGCAATTCTTCTATTGATGGCCAAGGCTTGTATGAGCCCTGCTTTCCCATTTTCCACCCTCACCTCTCCTAAAGAGCTGGCATCAACTCCACTCTGAGCTCTGAGGAACAGGGAAGGACAGGGATGAGCCTGAGTGATGACACCCTATGCATGAAGTGAAAAGGAGGCCAGAGACTCAACATGCACCTGTGCTCAAAGAGCAGATGTTCCCTTCGGCAAGATAAAAGGCATCAGGAAGCCATTTCCCAGGAAAGAGCTACTGAGCACCTCTGCCATTCCTCTGCCTTCAAAACTGGGAAACTCTCCTGCCATAGGCCTCAACTCTCCAAAATGCCACATCTTTGTCACCACAAGAAAGTATCACATTACTGCGGCACTCAATGTAACAAGCCACTTCACTGCTTTATCTACTGAGCCTGTGGCAAGAACACAAGTCGCTGAGCAAATAGGTTTCCCGATACAAGCAGAACTGTGTAGAAGCAGGTCCAACAGAAAACACCAATGTCTGATAACAGTGTGAACAACAGTAACAATTCATCCAGAGAGGAAGGATGGATCCTCTCCAGAACAAGAAGTGGTGGCTGATGGGGAGCAGCAGTACAGTCAAGTCAGTGTAGACATGCCTGGAAGAGGAGAGCCCTTGAAGGTGGATTCACATCATATTGAAGAATGGATTGAACTGAAGCCACCTGCAGCAGGGCAGGCCCATTACAGGCACGTTGCTTTTAGGCAGCTAGGACAGAAATATTTTCCAGAACTGTCAAGGAGGGTTGAGGTCAGTTCTCCTACCTGAGCTCTTTTTGCCAGTGAGACTTGTGTTCTTTCTTCTTAAAGGGCTTGATTGATCCTCCTCCTAACAAGAAGTGGCAGCTGATAGGGAGGCTCAGTACCATTGCGCCCATATACTTGGCCCGTCCTGACAGCGATGGAGAGCCCATGGATGCAGATCCACAATTGGAGGAAGAACTGACTGAATTGGAACCACTTGCAAGAGGTGAAGCTGTAGCTGAATCACAGGCTCATGGCTCTTAGGCAGTCAGTAGACAAACAAACAAACAAAAACCTTTTCTCTAAACACTGAAGGAGGGCTGAGCTCAGTCCTCTTCCCCCAGATGGCCATCCTGCTTCCACAAGGGAAAATCCCATGATTTTCCCAAGAGCTGACACAGCCCCAACTGCAAGATTCCCACAGGCTTGTATGGTGCATCCATTTCCTGATAATTCTTCCACTGACCCATGAAGCTTGAACGATCCTTGCTTTCCCATTCTTCCCCTCACCCCTCTCAAGGAGTTGATGTCAGTTCTGCACCAAGCTTTCAGTAAGAGAACAGGCTAAGGACTGGCATCCACTGAGTAGTGCTGAACAGGAGGCGTCCATGGGAAGGACCCCAGCATTCCTGGAGCTTCCAAGTAGTGTCAAAGGAGTTACAGAGGCACCTTTTCCTTTGGATAAAGGGAAGATTAATCAGGACAGGAAGAAGTACTGAATGTCAATATGAAGAGACATTATCCTTGGTATCAGGTGTTTTTTTCAAAACTGAACATCAAACTATCAAACTTTTTTTTTTTAATTAGAAAATAAAAGAAGAAAAATAATTTAAATACCAAACAAAGAAAAACAGTAATGCCTTAGATATTTTTCAACCTTTGTCTGTATTTGTATTCCCATGTGTCTTCCTGATTTCCCCAGTAAAGAAATGACATTGTTGTGTGTTGTGTGGACCTGGCCCAGCTCCTCAGGACTGGGTAGGGGCTCATTCACAAGGCATCTCAGGGCAGGCTTAGGGAATTGCCTTTGTTTGGTGTCAAGACAAGAAGGTGGAGGGGGATCAGGACAGAAGTGGTGCTACCTCCTTATACTTCATTGGCAGGAGTTAGGAAAGGGAAAGAGAGAAAGTCAACAACTTTTTAGTGTTTGTGGTTGAGTTTTTTGCAAAAGTGTGTGCAAGGAAGGCACTATCATTCTGCCACTTCAAATAGCAGCTATCACCCACATCCAGCAGAAAGCCATGTCCTCTGTACCCCATGCCCGTTCCAGCCATAGGAGCCAATACAGCTATGCAGACAGAGCTTCCTAGGGAACGTGGCCATCCCAGCCTCAGGCTTCAGGGTGTGCCCAAGCTTTCTGTCTGTCTGCTCCACTTTCATGCATTTAAGTCTTTGGGGCCCAATGGGATTCATCCCAGGTTAATCAAAGTGCTGGCTGATGTCATCATGAGAAGTCTCTCAACTATCTTTCAATGCTCTTGGGAATCTGGAGGGGTCCTACTTTACTGGAGACTGGCAAATATTATCCATTTTTTTCAGAAGGGTAAAAAAGAAGGCCCCACTAATTACAGGCCTGTCAGTTTCCATTTGGCGCCTGGCAAAATTATGGGCAAGATCTGGGAATTATTTAAAAACACCTGAAAGACACTGCAGTCACTGGTCACAGCTAATGCAGTTTCATGAGAGGAAAGTCCTGTTTAACCACATTAATGTCCTGGTCTGGACAGTCACCAACTGCATGAGAATTAAAAACATAATTTTCTAGATTCTGACTCTAGGACAGAGCAACCCATACAGACTGTGGTACAGGAGGCAGGAGACCAGCTCAATGAAAAGGGATCTGGGGGGTTCAAGTCAGCAGCAAACTGAATCAGCAGTATGTCCTGGCAGCCCAAAGGGCCAACCATACCCTGTTGGTGGTGCATCGGGAACAGGTTGCCCAAGGAGGCTGTGGGTGCCCCATCCCTGCAGGCATCCAAGGCCAGGCTGGATGTGGCTCTGGGCAGTCTGGTCTGCTGGTTGGTGACCCTGCACATAGCAGGGGGTTGGAACTGGATGAGCACTGTGGTCCTTTGCAACCCAGGCCATCCTATGATTTTATGATCAGGGCCACACTGCCCTGGAGAGAGGAAGGGGTTGTCCTGCTGTGCTCTGTGCTGTGCAGCCTCACCTTGAGAACTGTCTGCAGGTTAGGGCACTCCAGTAAGAAAAGAACATAAAGCTATGAGAGAACAAAGACGGTGAAGGGTCTGGAGGGTAAAGTGTATGAGGAGTAGCTGAGGTCCCTTGGTTTGTTCAGCCCGGAGAAGAGCTGAGGGGAGGCCTGATGGCGGCTGCAGCTCCTCACAGGGATCGGAAGGCAGCGCTGAGCTCTGCTCTGTGTGACAGTGACAGGGCTGAGGGAATGGCATAGAGCTGTGTCAGGGGAGGGGCAGGTTAGGCAGTAGGAAACTGTTCCTGATGGAATTCTAAAAGGGTCTCCAAAATATTGTTAGATTTCTGGTTAGTCCTGTGTGGAGCCAGGAGTTAGACGCAGTGATCCCTGTGGGTCCCTTCCAACATATTGTTCACAATATCCCCATATTGCATGATTATTATCTAATAGTACTTAGTAGTATTCTGGACGAACTGGGAATAGCAAAGAGAACTGTTTTCATATACATACAGAAAAAGTACAAAATTTCATGATATTCTGAAAAGGAAATAACAACACAAAAATAAACAAACAAGCAAAACCACACACACACACAAAAAAACACCACACACAAAAAAAACCCAAACACTTTAATTCACTTCTTTAAAACTCTGATTTTTGTGTAGTCCCCCTTTGGTTTCACCTAATTTGCGGTTGTGCAATTATTATGCAATTTCTTAATTCTGGTAAGAAGTTATACAAGTTGCTCTGTGGAACAAAGCAGCAACGGACAGGATAATTGCTTGCATGAGATTCTCTGCACTATACAGACTTTTGACGTAAAACAAAGGATATGGAGATGATAATCCTTAATCTGCCTTACGTTTCTTGTTCTTAAGTGATCAGGCTGAGGAAATACCTGGCCTGAATTGCTTTCGGAACACCATGCAGAAGGAGTTTCATTTCCTTAGATACGTGGCAAGTATCTCTCCTCAAAGAGCAGGCAGTCTGGATGTTTGCTTGTGTTGCGCTTGAGTAGAGGAAAACAGATTTGCTACCAATGGAAGTAACACGTGAAATAACGATATGTGAAAAATTTTAGTTGGGACAAATGATTTAGCTAGGTAGCAGAGAGCTCAGAGCTGCTTCTTAGCACTTGTGGCCCAAGTCTCTGTATACACATGGAGCTGAAGAAATTCATTTCCTAATACAGTTCTCTTACCAACAGCTTCAATAACTCTCCTCTGGTGAGCTTCAGCTCCTCCTTGCTGAAATCTTATGTCTTTCAGTACAAATACACAGAACTAACTCATTTCATTCAATAACTACTCTTCTAAAGACATTATAAACCACAGCTGTTCACACCTATGAGAAATACCTCCCCTGTAATGCTGGTGTCCACCACAGCACCTTGCTTTCAAGTTTCCCTTTAAAGAAGTTCTTCCCTAAAGAACTGCTGGAGTTTGACAGTGAAACTTTATAAATTCTCACGCTTCTGACATTTATTTCAACTTGCCAGGATTGCAGCACCGAGGGAAGGGGGGGGGGGGGGGCGCATCCCTCACACACCGCGACCCCATCGCATCGCACCACGGCTACAGCACAGAGCTCTCACCTGAGAGCCCCCGAAGGACACACGGAAAGACTTTGTGCGTCCTGCCCTGCTCACACACCTTAACTGAATGGCGCAGGTGCGGACCACGGGAAGCCTCGAGGCCGACTCCAGCATGAGGACTGTTGAGCTTCTCAGCTGCGCGCGCTTTCCCTCTGGCAAACCGTTAGAGCGCCGCGCTCCGCCTTGAGAAGCAGCGACGCGCCAAAGCCGCAACGACCCACATCGCCCCGTCGCGCCACCTCGCTCTCGCGAGAAGAAGAACCCCGCGAGAGCGCGGCGGTGGGAGGGACAAGGGCTCGCGAGAGCTAGCCGGAGGAGGAGAAGGAAAGAAAGGTCTCGCGAGAGCGGGGCATGCGGGCGAGGAAAGCAGCCTGGCGCGCGATTGGCGGGGCGCGGCTTCCTCTCGTCGCCGGCCTCGCGCATGCGCCGCGCTCCGCCGGGCCGTGTCCCCGGTGCGTGTGTATGCGTGTGTCAGCCGCGGGTAGCGCTCCCGGCCGGCGGCCGCACGGCACCCGAGAACCGCCGCGCAGGGTAAGCGGGCTCGGGGCCAGCGCAGGGCCGCGCGCCGCTCCGGACGCCCCGCCGAGAGGCGGCCCGGCTTCGGCCTGACCCCGCCGCCCGGCCGGGGAGCGGGTGCGGGAGGAGGAGGCGGAGGAGGAGGCGGCCCGCGGGCGGCCTAACCCCGCGCTGCGCGGCCCGGCCCCGGGCGAGGCCGCGGCGGCCCGGGATGGAGTGAGGCGGGGGCGGCCTCCCGGGAGACACTTCCGCGTTGCGGGAGGGCCCCGCCGGGCCGGCCCCGGGCTCCCATGTGAGGCGGGCGGCGGGCGGGCGCCGGCGGCAGCAGCGAGCTAGCGAGGCTCAGCGGGCGGCCCGGGGCGGGCGCGGCGCCGCGTCTCCATGGCGCCCTGAAGGCGGCGGCGGCGGCGGAGTCCCTAGGCCGCGTCCTCGTCCTCGGCCGCGAGTGATCTCGATGCCGAGCACCTCGGAGGCGGCGGCCGGCGGGAGCGGGGGAAGCCGGGGCTGGGGGAGCGGCGGCGGCGGCGGCGCGGCGGCGGAGGCGGCCGCCGACAAGAAGCGGCTGCATCACCGGAGACGGAAGCGCTTCGCGGCCCAGCCGCAGCCTCCCCCCCCCCCCCCCCCCGGCCCCGCCCCCGCTGCTCTTCCCCCTCCTGCAGCCGCCCCTCCTGCAGCCCCCGCTCCTGCAGCCGCCGCTGCCGCCGCAGTCCCTGCTCTTCCTGGCGGCCACCGGCGCCTCCTCCTGCTGCGGGGACGGGGGAGAGCGGAAGCGGCCGCGGGGCAAGCGGCGCTCGGGATCCCGGCACAAACGGCGGCGGGGCCGCGGCGGAGGCGGCGGCGGCGGCGGCGGGACCCAGGAGGCGGAGAAGCGGCGCGGTAGCGGCGGGCTGAGCACGCTGGTGGAGGAGTACGACGACGTGAGCTCCCAGTCCGAAGGGCTGGTGGGCGGCGGCGCGGCCGGCGGCGGAGCGGGCAGCGGCGCGGGGAGCCCGGCCTCGTCCCCGGGCGGCGGAGGCGGGGGTCAGCGGCAGCGGGGCGAGGCGGAGAGGAGCGGGCGATCCCGTCGGGAGCACCGCAGCGGCAGCGGCCGCTCGAAGGAGCGGCACCGGGAGCACCGGCGGCGGGGGGAGGAGAAGGCGCAGCAGGAGGGGGCGGCGGCGGGCCGCGGGGGGAGCGAGGCCGCCTCGTCCTCCTCCAAGTCCCGCAGCCGCCACAACCACGCCGGGGGCCAGGACCGGGAGGGACTCAAGAGCGGCGGCGGCGACGGCCGCAGGAAGGGCTCCCTCGCCTCGCCCGGTAGCGGCAGGAAAGAGAGGGAGAGTAAAGCGCACCGCAGCAGGACTAAAGCGGCCAAAGAGCCGCCGTCGGCTTACAAGGACCCTCCGAAGGCCTACCGCGACGACAAGCCCGAGCCCAAGGCTTACCGGCGGCAGCGCTCGTCCCCCAGCCCCGGCCGGGACGACAGCCCGCCGCTGCATCGCTCCTCTCAGAGCCTGCGGAGCCGCAAGTCGCTGAGCCCCGCGGGCGGCCGCTCGCCCCTCAGCCCCTACAGCCGCCGCCGATCGCCCAGCTACAGCCGGCACAGCTCCTACGAGCGCGGCGGAGATGTGTCGCCCAGCCCCTACAGCAGCTGGCGGCGGTCGCGGAGCCCCTACAGCCCCGTTATCCGGTGAGTGCGGGAGAGGGGAGAGGAGGAGGAGGGGGTGATGGGTGGAGGAGAGGGGTCGTGGACCGTGTGGGTCGGCAGGTGTCTGGGGACAAAAGCCCTGCTGCTGCTCCTGGGCTGAGGGAAAGGGGGCATCTCCTCCTGCCCAGGCCTGGGGAGAAAGGAGATGCGGGCAGCACTCCTCTCCTGCAGCTATTGTGTGTTTCGGTGAGGCCGCGTAGCTGGCAAGAACGCTTTCTAAATACCAAGGGCTCTGTACTTTTTCCAACGCGAATAATGATGGAAATACTTCTCAGAGGACAAGTTTTCCGAAGGAGTGCTTTGGGGTTTTAATTCTTAAGAAATATGGGTGTTCCCAGGTAGGTGCTCATGTGTTTTCTGTTCCAGGGTGCAGGTTATATCAAACTGACACTAGCATACTCATAATCTAAAAAGAAACCAAGCTGGTGGGCAATTCCCATTGCTAGTGTTTCTTGATTTAATTTTTTTTAGGGGTTTGTACAAAGATTTAGTCTTTGTTTCACTAGGAAAAGGAGCCAGCGTCAAACTAACCTGATAAACTGATTTCCCGCTGCGTTATTCAATGTAGGCTTGCAAATCATCCTCTTTGTGCAAACTTAAATTGCAAAGGTCAGTGTTGCTGTGACTTTCTGTGTTTTATATAGAGAATAAATGAGTGCTTTACCTCTGTAATCATATGCAAGCAGCATCATAGCATTAAAGCATTTCAAAATATTTTCACTTACTGAAATTACTTAGTGAAATTCACTTACTGAATTACTGGGAATTTGAAGCATTTAGTTAGCACGTACTTCTCACTGAAGACTTGGATTTTTCATAGTGGAATTGTACTCTAGCCAGGCTGTGTATGAGTTTATTTAAATTCACATCTGAAGTTAGCTTTTAAATGTATCAAGTGATGTGTTGGCAAGTATTTTGTTGGCACTGCATTACCTGGAAGGTTGTCTGGGAACTGCCCTCTGATGTTTGTGGTGAGCACCATGTGTCAGCTACCATTCAGGTATCCAGTGAAGATGCTGAGGCCATTCCTGTGTTTTGATGGCTGTTGGTAGGGTGTCCTGTCTGGGGTGTGTGTCAAATGCTGTTTAAAGAGTGAAGTAACAGCACTGTGCCCTGCCGTATCCTAGGCAGAACAGAGGTGCCCTTGGAATGAAACAGAAACAAAAAAACAATCATTTTAAAGTATAGTTGTATGGAAAAGTATTGTTAACAGTAGACTGTTTGAAGCAGAAAGCATTGTGAGTGCTCAGAAAAGGAGCATGTTGTTGTTCTGTGAGAGCCTGTTCCAAGTAGTTAAGGATTCTTTTTCAGGATGATTTGTCTAATAGAATAGCAGGAACATTTCTGGAATATTTTTTAATTTTCTGGAAAAACAGTATTTTCTGTCAATACTGAAGTCTTGGAATAAGAAAGCTATTGGTGATAGAGCTGCATGCAGTAGGCTTGTGCTTATGAGCAGCCATATTAGGCACATCAATAGCCGAGTTAGTTTGAGATCCTGCTTTACGTGCTGCCTGGTAGTAGAAGGTACAGGAGGTCCTGTAGGGTACAGTTACCAAGGAGAGATCTGTAGTATTGTTTTGTTTACTTGGTTCTGTTGGTAGTGGGCCTGTGGTTTGAAGCATGACAGTTTGTTTCCTGATTCTTGTCTTGTCTTTCTTCTAAGCGTGTAAATCTTCCTTGAGTCGCAGACCTGTTTCCAGGAGTTAGCTTTGTGACTTCGTTCCTTCCTTCCTCCAGTTAAACTTCAATTTGCATCCTGTCTTTTATCTGTGCACGGATAAATTGTTTTGTGAACTGCTGCACGTCTTCAGATTTACTTAGGAGAGGCTGGAACGGCTGAGTGGAAGAGGAGGTTGCTCTGTAGAGAAGATGAAGTTAGTCTGCCCAAATGTGGCATTAATAATAATCAAAGAAGTCATTTTTGCAGGAAAAGAAAGAAGCCAATAGAGTGAAGATTACCTTTGTTATCCGTAGCATTTGCCTGTTGTGAAGAAATGCGAGTTGGTGTTTCTTTGCCTTATGTGCACTCAGAAAAGATGGAAGGCAGCTGTATTGCTGTGTTAGCCGTTCAGAGCTGTCGTGCTTGGTTTTGTTGCTTGACTGTATGATATTGCGCTCAAAATGCTGAAAACTGTTGCTGTGTTGTTTAGATATCGATATAGCACCCGAAGTCTGGATAGAATATAACGCTTTCATGAAGGCAGCAGCTTTGTAGAGCACCTGTCTTCTTGATCCAGGTGATTTAAAAATGAAATTCTAGATATTCCATCTATAATGATGTCAAGATAGTAACAGCTTTGTATGTCCCTTGGCATTCCAGTCTATGAGTTTTTTTGCTCTTTTCAGTATGTATTTTGTGTATGAGTCTTCAGCAGTGTTCTCTTATCTCTTTAGTTTAGTAGGTAGAAGGTGAGAATGAAGTGATTCTAGCAAGCTTGGTCAGCTCCTGTTGGGAGTCCTTATTTTTTTTTCATCTTCATCTGTGCTGCTTAGGGAGGAAGTTCTGATAAACTGTAGGAGAGAAACAAGTGAAGTGAGCTTCACTCTTGTGAATTCCTGGTTTTCTCAAGCAGCAGTAACAGCATAATTACGTGAGTAGTGAATTACAGAAGTCGCTGACTAGTATCTTTCATTGTAGTTGCCTGGAGATTGCTTCTGTTCAGAAGCAAAGACAAAAATACATGTTTTATGCTTGGAAAATTGTCTGAATGGTAGACTAATTGCTTTTGCCATTATAATTGCAGTAAACATTTATATTTTGTGCAAACTGATTGCTTGAGCTATTTTCACTTGATGGAAAGAACTTTTTCACTTGCTGTTTGTGGATTTGTATTGTGTTTCCTTGTAGATTGTGACATGCGCTTGTTCTTAAGTAGTGCGTGCACGCTTTTGGTAATGGGAATTCTTCCATGATACAAAAAGCATGAGGAAGTTATTTCTCTTCTGATAAATGGGCTCTATCTTTGTAGAACTCAGAAAATAATAATGAATAAAAAAAGAAAAAAAGGGAAAAAAACAAAACCAAAAAAACCAGCCCAAACTAAACAACAAAAAGCCACCGTAACGGACAAAATAAGGAGAGTCGTTTTTGGAAACGAGCTTAGGATGAAATTGTAGGGAGTGATGCTTTTCATCATTTCAGTCAGATCATATGCGATGTGATCACACATTTAATTCAGTTAGCTGTATATATGAGTAATTGCATTTTCCAAATCTGGATACACCTACCCATCTGCCTGGATGGAAGTTAGTAGGTGGGGTACTACTAGCATAGTAATACGGTATGGTGTGTGGACGTTGCTTATAGGAAAGTTAAAATACACCATTTATTTTCTTAGTTGAACTCTGGAGCCATCTCTTTTCTTTTTTCCTATGGTAGGTAGGTAATGTAGCACTGAGGCTCTGTGAAGCACGGATCACTTCTACGGATCACTTTGCAAAACTAAAACAAGCATAGGGAAAATAGTAAAATATTTGTTGAGCGAGTAAATACCTACTTTGTGCAGAATCCATGGTTTCATACAGAGTATAAAAAAAGCTTTGCAAGCACTGATCTTGATGCTTTGGGATTTAAAGCAGTAGGAGAGATTTTTCAGATGTTTTTCCCTCTTGTTTGGGAAAAGATTTTCTGTATAAAACTCTTGAATCTCGTTCATTAAAATTGTATTTTGGGAAAATTGGAAGTGAAGCTGTGTGTTTTCACTGTTGGAATAGCTGTTTCTTCCAGTGTGTTTGAGACTTGTTACCTGGCTGTGGATTTGAACTTTTGCTGATGTGCGAAAGATGATTTGCTGATTTCCTTTCACCTTGATGATGTGCCTTTCAGTTTCCTTCTTGATCTGTTTGGTTTTTTTTCCTTATTGTGGGAAGGGCCTTCATTTGAAAAATGAACCTTGTCATGTGTTTATAATACAGAATTTGAGTTGTCATTGGTTTTTTTGCTGATTAATTTTGTTGTATGCAGAGCTTTCATCTGAGAACACAGGGCTCTAAAGCAGATTTAAGAAACAGAACGTTTAGGATTTTTCAGGTTTGAAATGGTTAAGCAAGTTACGTAGTCTTCATGTGCAAAGCCAGAATAGGATGTTGGTTGCAGAGCTTCCTTAGAATATAAAGCTGAATAAGAGCTTGAGAAAATAAAAAGAGTATATTAAGTAAGATTCTGAGGGGGAGCACCAATACTGTTAGGTGGAGAAGAGAAGGCTCCAGGGAGACCTCAGTGTGGCCTTCCAGCACTTGAAGGGAGCGGATAAACAGGAGGGGAACGGCTGTTTGTGAGGGTGGGTGGTGATAGGACAAGGGGGAATGGTCTTAAACTGAGACAGGGGAGGTTTAGGTTGGATATGAGGAGGAAGTTTTCCAGACAGAGGGTGGTGAGGCATGGCACAGGTTGCCCAAGGAGGCTGTGGGTGCCCCATCCCTGCAGGCGTCCGAGGCCAGGCTGGATGTGGCTCTGGGCAGCCTGGGCTGCTGGTTGGCGACCTGCACACAGCAGGGGGTTGGAGCTGGGTGAGCACTGTGGGCCTTTGCAACCCAGGCCATTCTATGATTTGCCTGCTGTTGCAACATGAAATAGCTGTACTGCCGGCTGTAATGGTTTTTTTTTGAGACGGTTTATGTTACTGAGTGATTATAAATGTCTTGGAAGATGTGTGGTGAAGCCAACTGATTAAATTTAGGTCTCCCCTCTAGAATACACCGTACTACAAACTGGGAGATGGCAGTGCCTGCTCGTTAATGCAGCTCACTGGTTGTTAACAGCAGATCTAGACTGCTGTGTGTTTTAACCCCAATTGGTTCTATTTGCTTTCTCGGTATTCAGCTCTTTATTCTGATGATCCCTTTGTGTCCTGTCTTGTCTAAAAGCAAGTAAACACAGGACAAGAATCAATTTCATTGTTTCACTCTGCAGACCTAATATGTTTGGGTATAGTATTGTTTGTGCTTAGGTAACACTGGCTGCTAGTATGTTTCTTGTAGCTCGCTCCCAAAGCAGTTAAGAACAGGAGAGGTTTTCAAGTTTACAAACAGGAGAAGATAATGCATGGCTGTTCTGATTTGTTAATAAAATGTAGTTCTTTTTTTAAATAAATATGTGAAAGTGGAATGGGGAACAGAGAAACACGTAAAGTAGCGGTATGACATGAAGAAATTTAAGCTAAGTGAGAGTTATGCTCCTTTCCTCCCCCTTCAGTTTCAAATATCAAGATAGTAAAATGTAGCACTTCAAGTTTTCAGTTAATAGTTGGAATTATTTCACTGTGTGTGTGACTGTGCAGGCAGCGTTAACATCAGTAGACAATTTGGTTACAATTCGTCAAGGAATCTCCTGGTTAGTAGCTGATGTGTTAGCCAAAGAAATGTAACAGTGTGTTTAATTGCTAGAATGAGGGGCATTGTGACAGTTTCAAAACTTGCAACTGATAAGACTTAGATATTTTGAGTGTTTTTATACAGTGACAAGTGGGCTGTGTTGAGCAACAACTGTTGTTTTCTGGATGGAAGAGAAGCCTGCTTTCTTTTTGTCTTCTGAAATACGGAGGAAAGCAGTGCCACGTTCTGTTTTGGGGATGAATTCCTTGCTAGTGCTTTCTTCCTTTGTTTCGTTACACACACCTATGCTCTAGATGATTTTTAGATAGCGTCTCGAAAATTTTGCTGGTTTCATATTTTAGCTAGACACAATATTATGCAATTACTTCAGTTTCCCTCGGCAGCTAATCAGGTTGTGCTCCTAGTCTCCTTTGTTGCTGTCTCCAGGGAAGGAAAAAAGCAGCTCTGTGTAAAGAACTTTTAATGCAGGCTGGTCCTACAGTTACTTTGGTTTTTAGGCAAATCAGTGCTCTTTTCCTTTTTTTTTTCTTTTTCCTCTGTATATAAAAAACACTGAAATGTGTAGATGTAGATGGTTAAGAAGTGGTTTTATGGCAGTGAGTTTGGCAGTTCCTTTCTCCAGGGATGTAGAGCTGTGTGGAGTGCATTCACAGTGCTTGTAGAAGGCTGCTGATGGATAAGGACAACGAAGGTGTGTAAATGGGACAGAACTTGGGGGTGTGCTGCCAGCAGATGTCAGTGCTTTCGCTGGGTGGGTTAGCTATGACCCTTGTCTTCAGTTTGGCTCCTGATCTCCTGCATCTCTCCTGCAGACTTGGGTGAGAAAATCTGAATTGCTTCATTGGGTTTGTTGGTTGTTTGCAACGCAGTTCTGAGTGTTCATAGCCACTGTCCTTTTGAGCTTGGTTACTATGTTAAAAACAAACCGTCCTAACTAACAACAGAATAATTGGTGGCCAATGTCAGATGAGGCATTTTATATATGCACGTGTGCATGCTTGTTTGTTTAACAGAAGTCCAGGAGAATATATAGAGAATGCTGTGCAGTTCAGGTGCATCTCCTGCTGTTTTCTCAAGGTCCCAGCCCAATGTTAGTGTCGGCAGGCGTTAGCTGCGGTGTGAGCCTGGTGCTGTGCTGCTGGGCCTGCATCATTTACTTGAAACGAGCGTCAGCTCTGAGCAGCATGAGTTGACTGGCCCTATGTATAGGGTGGTATTTCACCATTCTCAGAGTCCTGTGTGCAATTCTGAGAGAAAGCTTGTAAACGTCCATAGCTTTGTTTTTTGTGGCATTTTATAGGTGGGAACTCGCATGTAAGTTTTATCTGGACTGGGAGGGTTTCTTGGGACTTTGGAACTAATGTTGATGAAAGAAAATGGTAGTTAAATATTTGAAAAGATCGCTGAACTTAGGGAAACAGCAGCTTTGTTACTGCGTGTAGGTCGCACTGAAATTAATGCCTCCTGTTTATTTCCATGGAAACCACAACAGATACAGAGAGCACAGCAACACTTGCTAGAACACAATAGAACAAATAGTTAGCTATAGAACACTATTTTTCAATGTAGTCACCATCATTAGTCAGTTTGCACAGATGAGCTGATTGAAATGCCCTTCATCTGATGGTGTAACAGCTGTGCATGGCAGGATGAGATTTGTCTTCCACTTTGCCATTACCATTGCTGAAGCACACTGCCACCTCACCGTGTTCAGATCTGTTGTTTGGTCCCCATAAATACTCTGCAAGAGTCGATGAATGTCAATGGATGCTGTTTTTTCCACATTCAGTGGCACACCTTTGCTTCATACACACTTCTATGTCAGCTGCCATTTGCCAGGGACTGTCCCTCTGCTGCCATTGTTGCACCGCAACAAAATGGAACAGAATATTGCTGGGAAGGTTCAGTCTCTATTGCCACACATTCAACATCCTCGGTTGTCATGGGCCAACATAATAAAATAGGAGGTATTACTTTCAGAGCAGCTCTTGTAACTTGAATTCCTAGTGCTCTGACAGGGTTGTCTTTTACTTGTGGTTCATTCTGTTCAGCTGAAGCTATTTGTGTTTCCTGTAACTCTTGCCTGGTGGACAAGGTACAGCAAGACGTTATGACAAAGGTCTTTGGGATGCCAGTGGAAGAGTTGGTTTATTATTAGCCTGGGAATGCATTCTGTAATGCAACTTGAATATCCCTTGCTGATATAAATAATGAGAAACTGAGATTAAACCAGTGGACTCAGCTTGTTGCATAACCACTGTTTTGATCTGATACTGAGGGCTGCATGGTACAGTGGAATCGCATCCGAAATGTTTGAGTGCCTGTGCTTTTGCTCCGTTCCCTATGGATATAGTTCTGACGTGCCAAAGTTGTGCCATTTGAGGTGTCATACCTGGGCTGGGGAACTTAGTGGGTAGTTGCTGGTGGTGGTTTTTCTTTCATGAGCTTTGGTAAATCCTTGTTCACGTTCTCAACTCTTTGCTGGTGTTGATAAAATATGCACCTCAAGCCAGTGCTTGGCTTGCCTACGTGTTTCTTTCTGAAGGCAGTACGTAGATTTACTGGCTCTTCTTCACCAAAGTGCTGGTAGCTGACTAGATGAGAGCTTCTGGTTACTGTAATTCAAACAGACTTTCTCATTTCATCCTTGATAGTGATTTAAAGGAACTTATTTTATTTTGAGCTAATGAGCAGGAACAGCCTTGTGACCAGGCGTGGTATCTCAGGAACTGCGGTGTTTTACGCTTCTGTTTCTGTTTTCAAGTGATTGTGGAATTCAACTTGTTTCTTTTGTTGACAGAGATTTCTTTCTTCACATTGGGCCCCTTTCTAAATAAAACAACAGAAAGCACAGAAATTGTACTTACAAAAGAAAAAGGCTTGATACCCTAGGATGCGTTTTATAGTTAAAAATGGAGTACAGCCGAGGCTTGCAGATTGCAGTGGGTTCTTTGGGGTGGGAATGGTGCTCTACAGGTAATGGAGCAAGTTAGAGATAGCTAATCCAGGAACGAGGTGTGCAAGCAGATGTTTTCCAAGGCAGGTCAGTGACATTCTGGCAACTGATGCATCAGTGTGAGGGGTCAGTTTAGGACTCATAATGCTTATTAGCTTGTACTTGATGCTGGAGACATGGAATTATACTGATTCTATTTCTAGTGCAGATCTACAGGCAGGATCCCTCCTTGAGATATCTCCTCAGAAAGGGAGATAAATGTGACAAGTGCTCTGGCCTTGCAGTTTGTAATGTGTTTTATTGTCTGCATGATCTCAGCTTCCTCTTATCGTGGCTTTATGTTATAGAACTTCACCTATTTTTTTAATTTCTTTTTTTTCCAGTTTGGGGAAAAAGAAAATAGAAAAAAAAATTAGAAAATGTTTTAAGCTCAAAATATAGGATTGAATTAGACCTTCAAAGTGACAGTGAGAAGGATAACTTCGGTGGCATTTCATAGTGGAAATGAAAGGGGATTTTTTCAGAATCATACTGTGTTTTCATTCAGCTTTTGGTGGACATAGACATTAATATCTCTTCACCAAATTGCAATTTAGTTGACAAGACTGAAGTAATGATTTAGTATTAGGAGGCAGAGGGAAAGCAAAGTAATCAGCTATTACAGATCCAAGTACTACTTAGTGCATTTTTTCACTAAAACCATTTTTCTTCCTTTTTTTTATTAACCCCCAAATTTAAATTGTAGTTGAAAATTCACAAAATGGAAATCTCTGTTTTGCTTTTATTTCCTTTCATCTTATTACTTCGTAATCGTGTACCACCAGAAAATTCTGTAAGATGCCTTTTTGGCATAGAATTTTCCTGTGTTAATTTCCAAGCGTTTCTTATGAGATTTGAGTTTTTAATGGTCTCTCAAATGTTTGACTCAGTGACAGTTTTACCTACTGAATTTGAAGCTTGTGATAAAGTATTCAGTGTGTTCACCTACAGGTTGGTTTGGAGTCCACTCCTGCATAATAATCTTGATTGGTTTAATGTCCTTATGTTGTTCTAGAAAGGAAAGTCTATTCTTAATAACGCAGGAAAAATGTGTGTACACGTGGAAAGTAACAAATGCTGCCCATAACATGGTCATGTTTCTGTACTGTATTAAATATTTCTTCAGTTGAAGGATCGTAATGCGGTTTTAAGTTGATAATTAAAATGGTATTAGTTATTATTGAAATTAAATTTGACATAGTGGCGATTGGTCCTGACCGTAATGATTGTTATTGGCTTTATTTTTATTTGCCCTAAACTTTGGGAAACTTCTACACATTGATGCAATCTTTTGAACTGGGAAGTTTCTAGCTCTCCAGACAGTTCTTTATTTTCTCTACTCTATACATTTTGCATTGTCTAGCTAATGGCTTTTTTTTATCCTGACTTAATTTCATTCTCCCCTGCAAGTGGTGTACCCAGGGAAAATAGATTTCTATTATTAAATCAAGATAATACTTGTAAATACTGTGAATCTCTGCTATTTTTAGTATTGTACGAGGAATTAAATCTTAGATGTTTGTTGTAGCAGTCGAGTTCACTAGTTGTTCTCATGCCCTTTATCTCAGTTTTTTGTTTGTTTTTTAATGAAGAATTGAATCAAAATTACTAGGAAATGAATGAACAATTTCTATTAGATTGTATTTCTGCACAGTTGACGTTTGCTCTTGTAATTGTTAAGGTTCTTTCCCTCCCTTCCTGCCCTCATTCTGGTTTGTTTCCGTGCTCAGGTTTTGTAGACAGCTTAAATATTTTTTTTCCCCTGTTTCTCTTAGGCGTTTTTATCTGACTTACCTGATGTGGATGTGGCATATTGCTTCTTGTTGGTTATCATTTACCTTCAGTAGGTAAATAAATACGGAGTACGTTATTTCTGGAGAGGCAGGGGAATGTTCCTTTCAATTTTGGGAAAGGAAAGCTAAGGCTTATTGTTTTTTAGCTGGCAACTTTGCAACCTTTAGCATTCAGGTTGCTTTTTAATCTTTTTATGACAGTTGTAAAAGTGAAACAATTTTTTTTTACAGTTCAGTGTTGTGTTTAGGTGCTTCTTGGGATGCGGCAACGTGAATTTCATTATGCTAAATTCTGGTTGTGTAGGCAGCTGAATTTTTCTGTAATACCACAGGTGTTAGATATGTTGGCACGAAGCATAGCATTAAGTTTTCTGTAAAGGAGAATTTTTCTGGTATGCAGTGAAGAAGCACATCTGTCCTACGGATGCATACAGTTGTATTTTGCAGTGCCTTACTGGGAGGAACTGTATTTAAGAAAGCTTTAACGTTTTCTAACAGCCTGGTAAGATGTAGAATAATCTTGATTATTGCTTATTCCAAATAATTTTGTTGCTTTTTTGATTCTATAAACGTGGTGAGAATAAAAATGTGGTTGGCTTAAAAGAGAGAGAAACTGCATTGATTTTTACCCGAGTAAATATTTACTTTTTTTGAAACAGGCGATCAGCAAAGTCTCGAAGCAGAAGTCCGTATTCATCAAGGCACTCAAGATCTCGTAGCAGACACAGGTTGTCCAGATCGAGAAGTCGTCATTCAAGTATTTCTCCTAGCACATTAACTCTGAAGAGTAGCCTGGCTGCTGAGCTGAACAAAAACAAAAAAGCAAGAGCAGCTGAGGCAGCTAAAGCCAGTGCAAAAGCTTCCAACACTTCAACACCAACGAAGGGAAACACTGACACTGCTGCAAGTGCACCTCAATTGAACAATGTAAAGGACCTGAAGAAAGTAAAAATTGAGCATACACCTTCTCCTACGAGCAGCGTAAATTTGAAGAATGACAAGGCAAAAGCAAAGGTCTCGCTTCCAGAAACTAAAGGAGAAAATAACCTGATAGCAGACAAAAATACTAAACAGAAAGCTACCGCGGTGAAAGAGGAGAAAGTAACTGTTGTAAAACAGCAACCGGTCACTGTAAAAGAGAAAACCAAACCGAGCACACCGAGCGTAGTAACAAAGGAGAAGGAGCGAATTGTTGCACTACCAGCCTCCACACTGCCACCCCTGCCTTTGCCTCCCACGCTGCCTGAAGATAATGAAACTGATAGGTGAGTTGTGATGTAAATTTGCTTTCTGGGGATTGTCTCTTGGTTTTATTTATTTATTTCTGCTTTGGAAAACTACTGGTAACCAAGGTATGTCCAGCCTGTGGGCTGCATGCTCCCTGACACAGCTCGCAATGCAGCTTGCCCACTGCTGCTGCACTCAGCCTGCCTAGGCCAGCTGTCACTCAGCACCAGCAAAACACTGGTGTGTTCTTAACTCCACCTGGCCTGAAACCAAGGCACAAGGAGGATGAGTACAGCATTAACTCAAGATACAGCAAGTAGTTGTACGCAGATTGATACGCTGGCTAAACACTATTCTGTGAACAGCAAAATATATGCAGCTGTCCTTTCTGTTATGATAAGGGAATTTGAAAATAAGTTTCAAGGTTGCTGAAACAAAAAAAAATAATGTTTCTTTGGTATACTTGTAACTTCATTTTCAATCAATATAAATATGTGACGTGCAACTTTTCAGATGAAATGTGGGGAGTTCCAACCAGGCATTAACCTGAAAAATTCCATCACATCTCTCTACTGAACTAAGCCCTATCTTAGCATGAGAAAAGTACCCCTCACTTCACGGTCACACCTTGTTCATCTGATTGCTTTTGGCAGTACATTCATTTGTGAACAACTGTTTTCAAGGATAAAGCATAGGAATAATAAAACTTCATCAGAAATCTTTGAACACCTTGAGAATTCACTGAGAACTGCAGCCACTGCCACCAAACCAGACTGAGGCATTAATTTCACAAAAATGAGGTCCAGTATCCCACTAGTTTTATGGTTTTGTTCCTTTTCTTTTTAGGTTTAACAACAACAACAAATTACTTGCTAACTATATTGTGTAATTTATGGGGGTTGCTCCATAAGTAGTGCTTCCTAATTTTTTTTATGTTGGCCCACCATGTCAGAGGTGGATGTTGTTGGTATGACAGTGTAGGGGTTGGAGGTTCCTGCCAATATTCCATTACATTTTGTTGCCGTGTGAGGGATGGCATTAGAGGGGGGCAGTCTGACCAAGTCTGACATGAAGTTTGCCTGAAGCAAAGGTGTCATTGAATTCATCCATGTGGGGAAAAAATGGCACTCACTTGCATTCATCAACTCTTGCTGAATATTTATGGAAACCTAACAGTGAATGTGAGCACAGTGAGGTGGTGGTGAGTGGTGTGTTTCAGCAGTGGAGACATCACCTCCACTGGTGCAGGTGTTTATGAACTTGATATGCAGGCTCTTGTTCATTGCTGATGAATATACATTGCTAATGGTGGTGAATATGTTGGCCAGTAGTGTTTCATAGCTGAGAATTTGTTCTATCAAACGCTGCCGCTGTGCTTATTGTATAGATTGTAGTTTCCATGGAAATAAATAGGAGGCATTACTTTCAGAGCAACCTACATATATGTGGCCCAAGACAATTCTTCACTCAGTGCAACCCAGGCAAGTCAAAAGGTTGAACACCCTATTTGCTAGATCATGCTGATGTAATTAGTTCTTCCTCCTTGGTTGCTTAAGGTGGTGATTATGAGTAAACTGAAGGGGAATGCGATGTTAAAAGTAGTTTATCTAAATGAGATATATTCTAGAAGGAATTTTTCAATCAGAAGTACACTGAAGAGATTACTTAAAATTGCAGGTAGGTAAGAACTTTGGGGAGAATGCACATATGTAATTTTCAAGATCTCGAGTTCATTGCAAATGTGGGCACAGAAGATTAATTCAGTAGCAATATCTGAAAATCTTTCAGTAAGTTGGAATTTGACTTAAAGGATCTTTAATTTTTATAGATGTGTTATTTTCAGTTAATTCATCTTGGAGATCACTGTTATTTTGAGTATGTATAACTGAGGTGTGATGTTCGTAGCTTTTAATCTGCACTGACTTTTGAAGTGTTAGAGCTTGGTTTGTAGCAAGGAAACTTGGGTCTGTACCCGAAGTGTAATCTGAATTTAGGCTATGCTAAGTTTCTTTTTTGTCCAAACAGAATACTTGCTGTGATATGAATGGGAAAATGATGCATTTGAGCTGTCACTTATTATTTTTTCTTTTGGTTTTGGTAGTGTGAGGAAAAGTTGCTTTTGGTATTAACTCATATTACTGGCCTTGTGCTATCTGAGAGCTCACCTTCCCACAAGGAAAACAAAATTTCTTAGTACTGAATTAATAACTGATTTAGGTGTGATACGTCTTTGTAAGAAATAAAAACTGTAAAAGAGAAATTATTTTAAATTTCTTTTTAACCTTTTAAATGTTCATATATTTTGTATCTGTGAAAGTAATGTTTTGGTGAATCAGTATTACTTAATGAGATGGTAGATTTCTTTTTTAGCAGTAAAAGAGAACCTTCAGCACTCTAGCAAATGTCATTCCAGTTATTCAGCATCACACCTGTTGGTGACTGTACAGTTGCATTTGACTTTGACAGAACCATCTTCCGTGGCCAAATGGGATTCCTGACACTTTTTTGAGAGTTCTATTGTTTTAACAGGCTTTGTTTGCAGGGTTAAATGTGATAACGTGAAATGTGATTCTATCCTGAAGCTGTCTCATCACTTCTCATTGTTAGTATTTTTTAATGTCATGTCTGTTTTAAGTATACCTAAACAGTTCTATTAGCACTGGGCTCATTTTCTTAAAAACAAACAATAAAACACACACAAAAAGCCAACACAATACTTGCAAACAAACTGCATCAGAAAGATTAGTGATCAGAAATAGAATGTCTTTTATGCTTCACTTTGTTTCACTTTTGGGATGCAACCTTAATCATTCTGATGTGAAGTCAGTCTGTAACAAATCAGGTTAAACCGTGAGTCATTAGAGGAAAACGATCCATGATTTTTGGGACGAAGAAGGACCAAGGTTCAGTTGTATTCAGTTGCTGTAGGAAATTGTGCCAACACAGAAAGCTTGGTACTCGGTTGACATTCAGTAGGAACCTGGTAAAACCACAAACTACCTGAAGAAACAGTGGTGTTGGGAAACTAATGACAAGGTTAGCTGAAAGAGAAGACCGTTCTGGTAGCCAGCAGTGTGTGAATTAACAAACCTGAAAAAGGCTGCTCTTGGCTGCCTCTGTTTTCACACGCTGCTTTTAAAACTTGTTTCAGAACTTCTCCTGTATCGCACTTCAACTAAAACTGAAAGTTTGAGGGTGGAATTGTGAGAGAAATGCAAATACTTGAACTTAAAAATTGAGGTCTTCATTATGATAACTACTTGCTGTGTTCATGCTAATGTGAACAGAACAACGAGGACAGTGCGTGGTTCCTTGAGGTGCCTCTTCGAATTGAGGCAGTGGCAGCTTGATAGGTGGTCTAAGATTCTCGAGGGTTCTGGTTTTATAGTGAATCACAGACATAGGCAGAATGCTGGAATGCTTTATTAAATGCATAAAAATTGCTGATTGCAATTTATTTATGAACAAATATGTGCCTTCTCCATGATGGAAGATAGCAAGGTCTTTCCATTTATAGAAGTTCCTACTTCATCTGTGAAACTGGGTAGATAGAAAGTTGCAGGAAAACCTCCTATCCAGGAGAGTTTTCTTGAGAGGGATGTTAGAATAGAACAGTGATGATTTTTGCAGATGTCACTACCTCAGGAAATGTACACTCAGAGCATGACAAGAAAGTTGTTTTCTCCCTGAGAGTCCTATCAGGGAGAAAACAATGTCATTACTTAAACAGTGATCACGGGTTTAGTTATTTGTTATATCTGCAAAAATGCAGCTGAAGGAAGAAGTCTGGACGAAACAGAAACATGAGTTTAAAAGATTATCCTGCAGGAAGCATTGCATATTCAGAATTTCCCCATTAGAGTGTGAAGAGCATTTCTAGAATAAAAATACATTGCTGCGTGATTTGGGGATTCTTCTCAAGACAGATTGTCACTGTCTGTTCCCCCCAGAAAAAAAAATGATTTGGAATAATAATTAAAAATACCAATTACCCATGGCAGAAGAAATCAATTTTTCACTTGATTTGTATTCTGATAACTAGAAACACATTGGAACTGTAGTGTGTCAGCAAACCTGTGAGATTGGAATCTGTAAGTAGCACGGTATGGACTGCCTTTCAGTGCCTTACAGCAGCTGTAACCGTGAAGTTAGTTATCTCTGAAGATCAAAACTGAAGTGAATTAGGTTAGAATAATCTTTTATATGTGATGTCAGTCAGACTACAGATTTAAGTGCTGTACTTGTGGTATCTGGCAGCACCTGAGCTCTAAATAATACTAGTATGGGCCCTAAGTGTTTGGGGGGGAGGAGGAGTAGTTTAGATAAATGGCAGAAGCCTAACCTGAAGCTCAGGTAGGTTTGTTCTGGCTGGTAGGGCTTTCTATCACAGAATCATAGAATTGCTCAGGTTGGAAAAGACCTTAAAGATCATCAAGTCCAACCACAACCCAACTATACTACCCTAACTCTAACAACCCTCTGCTAAATCAGGACCCTGAGCACCACATCCAAACAGTTTTAAAATGCATTCAGGGATGGTGACTCAACCACCTCCCTGGGGAGCCCATTCCAGTGCCTAACAACCCTTTCTGTAAAGAAGTTCTTTCTGATGTTCAGCCTAAACTTACCCTGGTGCAACATGAGGCCATTTCCCCTCATCCTGTTACCAGTGAGAAGAGACCAGCTCCGGCTAAGCACCTTTCAGGTATTTGATGAGAGCAATAAGGTCTCCCTTCAGCTTCCTCTTCCCCAGACTGAACAGCCCCAGTTCCTTCAGTCTCTCCTTACAGGCCACATTCTCCAAGCCCTTCACCAGCCTTGTTGCCCTTCTTTGGACCTGCTCCAGCACCTCCGTGTCCTTTCTGTACTGAGGTGCCCAAATCTGAACACAGCACTCGAGGTGAGGCCTCACCAGTGCCGAGTACAGGGCAGGATGGCTTCCCTAGTCCTGCTCACCACAGCATTCCTGATCCAAGCCAGGATGCCATTGGCCTTCTTGGCCACCTGGGCACACTGCTGGCTCACATTCAGCTGACTGTCCATCAGTACACCCAGGTCCCTTTCCATCAGGCAGCTTTCCAGCCACTCCTCCCCAAGCCCACAGGGTTGCCTGGGGTTGTTATGACCAAAATGCAGGACCTGACACTTGGCCCTACTGAAACTCACACAGTTAACCTCAGCCCATTGATCCAGTCTATCCAGGTCCCTCTGGCAGATCAGCTTGGTGTTGTCTGCAAACTTACTGAGGGTGCACTCACTCCCTTCATCAAGATGGTTAATAAAGATGTTAAATAGAAGCAGCCCCAGTATGGAGCCCTGGGGGTCACCGCTCGTGCCTGGCTGCCAACTGGATTTAACTCCATTGACCACAGCTCTTTGGGCTCAGCCATCCAGCCAGTGTTTCACCCAGCAGAGCGGACACCCATGTAAACAGTGGGCAGCCAGCTTCTCCACAAGGATGTTGTGGGAGACAGTGCCAAAGGCTTTACTGAAGTCCAGATAGACCACATTGCTAGCCTTACCTTCATACACTAGGCAGGTCACCTCTTGATAGAATGAAACCAGGTTTGTCAAACAGGATCTACCATTCATGAAGCCATGTTGACTGGGCCTGATCCTCTGGTTGACCTTTAATTGATCCATGATGGCTCCTGTTACAATTGGAAAGATAAATGCAGTGGAAAGACAATAGAGGAGTGTAACAGCAAAGAGACTAGCATGGATGGGATGGTGTTACAAAAGACAAATGCTCACACATCTCTGAAAATCTAAGCTCACAGGAAAGACTCCATGAGGGAGGGATCTCCAATCAGAGATCCTTCCGCAGGACAGTCAGCCCTTAAATGGGGTCAAAGAGAGGTGGAGCCAGGTTCCACCCCTTCTGCTCATACAGCTGAATTGCCTTCACCTATGATCCCACAGCTGACGGGGGTTCTTTCCTGAGGTGTTCATTCAGTGGTTTAGACTGTGACTCAATAGTTACCATAGAGCTCCTGAGATTATCTGTTCCATGTCCTTCCTGGCACTGAGGTGAGACTGATAGTTCTGTAGCTAGTAGGATCATTGTTTTGGCCCTTTTTGAAGATGGGCAACGTTATCCAGCATCAGCTTTCATCAGAAATATGGTGTCTTGGCATCTGATCTCATTTTCTGTAGAATTTTGGTAATCAGCTGTGCATTGATCACAGCTGTTTGAAACTCATTTGTAAAGCTTACATTCAATTTCTGTCAATTCTGGGAGCAATGTTAGTGTATCAGCAGCTTAGAATGTACTAACAACAAAAAGAATTCTAGTAGGTTTTCTTTGTTTTAATATTCCTGTATTGTGTTCAGTGTCCTAGCAAAATTGTTTCTTTTTTAGTACCTTGAGAGAGAATATTACAGTGAAGTCAGTTAAAGAAACAGAGAAGAAACTTCGTCATCTGCTTGCAGACTTGCCACTTCCACCTGAGTTGCCTGGAGGAGCTGAATTAGGCAAAAGTCCTGAAGAAAAGAAACCAACAGTTCAGTTACACAGCAAGAGGAGACCAAAGTATGTTTATTACTTTTTTTTTTTATTATTATTATTATTTTGAAGTCTGTCATGGGAGCAGAAATGATGTTTCCTAAAAATGTATTCTGTTGGAAGTGTTTCTGCTTTGTAACAGCTTCCTTCATACTACATAGTCTTAAATCAGACTGCATCATTTGTAGTAGTAGCTGCTGGTTAGTGGTAGTAAGGTTGTTATCTCGTAACATCTCATGAATATTTAGTGTTGAATTACTTCAAGGTTAAGATGATCCTTGTATATATTAGCTGCATTCTTAAAGTAGCTGTATTGTTTAAAATCCTTGTTTTCTAGAATATGTGGACCACGACATGGTGAAACAAAAGAAAAAGAAATAGACTGGGGAAAACGCTGTGTGGATAAATTTGATATCATCGGTATTATTGGTGAAGGCACTTACGGACAAGTTTACAAAGCCAGGGATAAAGATACAGGTAGGTTAAAAAATGTGAACTTACTCCTGCAGTTCTGAAGCCAGTGGGTTTGGGTTCTGCTTGTTTTTATAATTGAATAAAATCTTATTCTTTCCTCTAACGTTTTTAAGTATTTTAGTTGTGTGCTTTGTTTTTAATTTAGCATTTGTCTATCTTTTGCTGTCTTAAACATCATCTATTTGTAAAGCTGTGACTGAAAATATGTGCTGGGTAGTCTTTATCTCTATTTAAAGTCATATTTCTTGAACTTTGATGCTAAGTACACAATTTGAGGTAGTGAAGAAAAGGGTAAGTACTCTGAGGAAACAAAACGGTACCACTGATAGAATGATAAATAATAATGAAGTTTGTGAAGAGGCTGCAAAAATGAGTGAAGCTAGGTGTGAGATTTAGCCGTTTTCCTTCTTTGTACTCTGATTGGCATTAGCTGCTGGTAGGAAGAGGAGATATCTCTGTGCAATGCAGTCCTGAACTGTTGCATGTCAGGCATTTTTCTTACAGTATGGCTGGCAGCACAGCAGAGACATAACTTCTAGATCTCACCTTAAACTATTGCTGAAATGAGCAAGCAGTCGCCGTTATGATATGCAGGAATGTTGTCACTGCTTCTAAATAGATAACACAGTCAAATCTGTTTCCACAGATGTGCTGTACCTTCCTTGTTGGTTTTAAGTTCAATCAGTAGTTCTTGTGACTCCTTGCCCTTCTGGCTTATTTGTGCATGCCTTCGGTACTGTATAATTTCCTAATTCAGCAGTAGCTGAAGCACATATGATCACATGGAAGCCTTCTTTCTGATCTCCAGAAAAATGAGCAGTGTAATTGTGCTTCTTTTTCCATTCTTGTCTGAATTTTCAAACCTTAGTTTTTTGAGTTGAACTGTCATAAATCTTAAAAGTCCTACCTTTGGAGGCATTGCAAATCATTGCTAGCAGCTTCTTCCAGCCTTCCTGGGATTGTGGTTTTTGTACAGTAAGCTTTCTAATCCAATTACAACCATATTGTTCTGGTTGGTTGTCTGTGGCAGTCATTTTCTAACCTCTTTCAGAAGTTATTGCTCTCTATACTGGATGGGCCAGTATGGTTAAGAGCAAACCTTCCACCTTTCTGAGCCTTCCAGCCTGGAATTCAAATCCTGTGTAAGGAATGGCATTATGGCCTTCAAGCTGTCTTATAAAAAGCTCTGCAATGGGCTTTTCGAGGCAAGATTGAAGAGAGTGCACAGCTCTTTCAGACACCAGTTCAAGCTGATGCCACATCTTTAAAGTGTGACTTTTGAGAGCAGAGGTGGTTTGAATTCATGTTCTGTCCTTAGTGAATAATGCTAACAAGAGAATTTACTTTTTTGTATAGTGGTGCCTGTCCTGCCTTTGTTGCAACAACTACCAATAGTTCTGTGAAAGCAGCAGTTTTTGCAGCAGTTGTTTTTTGAACAACTAATTTGCTCAAAATGAAGGGCAGTCAATCAGTTTTCTCTCATTTTTGCAGCTTTTGATGTTACATTGATCTCTAGTACCTGCACCGCTGTCTTCTGGAGCTGATCTCATGGTGCCTGGAAAACTGTAAAATTATTCTTACATAAATTCAAAAGACAAAAAGATTTCATTAGATCCTGTGTTATTCCCATTTTCCTTACAGTTTTGTATATCATCCCATCTTTTTGGCATGGTCTGAGAGGCAGTATCTTTTGAAGTTTAAGAGCAAATTGATATACTTAGGAAGATATGAGCTGCAGCATTAGGATCTGTCTCACTCCTATATCACAATCCTAGGTTTTTTGTCATACCTGGTTTGAGTTGTGAGCTATCTTGTTATACTTTCTGAAGGATTGCCATAAATCTAAGAGTATGCAAGTAACATTTGAGCCCCTTGAGGTCCAATGGTATCCTCTATTTCCCATCTCTGAGGGAGGGACTTTACTGTGCATTCTTATGGTCTGCAGGCCCTCTGCATTAACTTTTTCTTGGGACCACCACAGTGTAAACTTGAATGTCCATTGTCTACCTCAACTTTTAAAGATGTCACAAGTTGTTATCCCTGACGACTCATGTGCTATTCCTTCTTTTCCAGCTGAATTTATCTTGAATCATACTGCAGTGTGATATTTTGCATATGTTCAATACACAGAGGTGTGGAATAAGGTCTTTTTAGATTTAACAGATTTGAGCTCAAGAAATCTACTTAAAAAAAAAAAATGGTTGAGCTGATGCACATTCTTTAGATATCTTCCATCATGGGTATGTAACGCTCCTTCCAGTTTGCAGAATGTAGCTTCATCCAGCTCAGCCTGCAATAAAACAAATAAGGGAAATTTCTCTTCACTGTAAACACGACAGTGCCACTTCTCTGCATAGTAAGTACACTGATAAATATTAGGTCTCTTCAGTTGTTTGCCTTGCATCTTGAACTATGTAGTATTTCTCTCTAGATACATGGGTGAGAATTCTAACTAAACTGTCATGTCTCACACTGCCTTCCTAAGGATTTTATTATAACACAATAACAGCCTTTATTATTAAAGTTGTGAGATTAGGAGCATCAGTTATGGGGTTTTTTTCTTTACCAGGATGGATGCTTATACCTTCCTGGCTGCTATAGAGTCAAAACAAACAAACAAACAAAAAACCAAAACAAAACATGATTGTGGTTCTGAAGCTTACTCAGTAGGAGTCAATATGCAGTATAAGATCTTCCCTTTGAAGGAAAACAACTTCAGATGTGTAGTATCAAGACACTGAGTTTAGAGGAAAACTCTCTGGAAGGTCTTTTTCATGACTTGGGGAAGGAACCAAGTGTTACCTACTTCAGAGTCTAAGTGCTTCTATTGCTACTAGTGTTTTAGTTCTTCTACTGGCCAGAGGAACTTCTGATAAAGATAATCCTGGTGGCCAGTGTTCCTCAGTGCTGTGCCTCCTGCCATTTTAATTGAGCCTTCTGAAAGTGCACCTCAGAGGCCCCTAACCCCACGCATCGATTCAGTCTGGATGTTCCTTCTGCGCCTTTTCTGCAAGTCACAGTATGTCCACAGTAATCTTTCTGACAGTGCTTTTTGCCTTTCTGAGTGTTGGTATCATCTGTGCCTTTGTTCTTCAGCCTTGTGCTATATACAGGTCAACTATTCTACTTGAATTTCTGCTCCTCTTGTGAAGAACAGAGACCCTTTGTCCTCTCTTTTCTGGTGGCTGTCTCCTTACTGAACTTGCTAATGAATGAGAAATGTTTCATATTCTGCCAACTTACCTCTCCATCTTAAGGGTTGCTTACCTTATTTAATGGATTGATTGAACAAGGGACTGTTTTGGAATCCAACTTCTACTTAATCTGGTTACAAGACAGCAAAGGAGGTTGTGACTTTGCATTGCTATTGGTGGCCTCTTTGTAGAACATCTCTATTCCCAAAATACACATCAGTCTTTGTTTTGCTTTCTGATCAAACCCTTGGGAGAGCAGTTCACTTTCTTGTACGTTCTCACCTGTGGTATAAAAGTGATAAAACTATAGCAAACATAGGGCTCTGTCTCTAAAGCTGCTATTGATAACCATTCTTACATAGGGGTTTATTGGTAGACCTGGTGTGGAAGATCAGAACACGATTGAGGTGTATGTGTGGAAGATGGTTATTATGGAGGTTAGCTAAAAATTCTCATTTATAATTGTTTCTCTATATCTTTGTTTCCCAACACTAATTAATTTTGTTTCTGTTTGGCATGATGCATGAACCAGAATCTCAACTATTTCTGAATGGACATTATAAAACTAAACAGTAACAAATGGGATGTATTTTTAAAACAAAGCAAACTGAAGTCCCATAATTCTGTTGCTAATCTTTTTTAATTTTCGTTTTCTCCTAGGAGAATTGGTGGCACTAAAGAAAGTACGATTGGATAATGAAAAGGAAGGGTTTCCAATTACAGCTATTCGGGAGATAAAAATTCTTCGACAACTTAATCACCAAAGCATTATCAACATGAAGGAAATAGTGACAGATAAGGAAGATGCTTTGGATTTTAAAAAGGACAAAGGTATGTGTGTGAACACTAGGGTGGCTCTTTCTGGTCGTGTCCTTAATATAGTAGCCTACTTACTCTGCAGCTGAAGTTTCATTTTTAAAAGTTTGAAACAGTGACACTTGGTACTTACTAACGGAAGTCCTTTACTTGGTTCAGCTGTGCCTCTTGTTGATAGAAACATTTTTGTAAATATTTTGTGTGGGTTTTAAAAAAAACAAACTTGATTTTAGTTTGACTGGAACAGTTTCGAAGAATGGGTGTTTAACTTGACACTCATGGGCTGGGGATGCCAGTAACAAGGGGAAGTTCTTACGGATGGGATGAGTTGTGTGGTTTTGCTTTTTTTTTTTTGCCTTTTACTTTTCTCATAGTATTTTCTTGTCATTTGGAATGTTGCACGCCCAACAATGAAGAGATTATTATAATTCTTTTTACTGCATGTGTCAATGTTGTTTGGGTTGTGTTTGATTCTTTTTTTTCTTTTTATAATTGGGCACATGTGTTGAAGGCTAGAAGGATAAATGTTGTTTTTCCCCAAGTACAAGGCTTACAGACACCTAACAGTTTTGGTTCCTTGTGTTAAGTCTGGTTTGTCTGAGATGTTGCAGCCTCTTTTTCTTGAAGAATCAAGTAAACAAAAGGGAAAGCATGCAGTTCTGCTGTTCAGGACTTCTGGTACCAAATGCTTGTTTGGAAATGTAGTCATTTTGTCTTTGGGGGCCATGTCCTCTCATCTCCAAGTCTTATAAACCTATCAGTTTGGAGTATTTTATTGTCCTATAGCACTAAAGGTAGATATACAGTCTGGTAGGGGAGGAATTTTTAAGTCTGGAATTTGTTCTTATCTCCCTGTCCTCCTGAGTTTCTGTGCAGCATGTCTAGCACCAGTGTGGAAAGGAAACAGTAATTGACTTGCATAGCCAGCAAAAGCAGCATGTGATGTTGTGATGATTCTGAGGATGAGTGTCAGAATTAGGCAGGAAAGATGTTCTTTGGAAAGTATAGTACCTCAAGGGGTATTTATATTGACAACACTGACAACATTTATTTGTTGTTTAGAAGCAGGAAACATGTAGCAGAGCAGTTCCTCTGGATATACGTATGCAGTTTCAGTGGTCAGCACCCACTTTAAACTCAGATCTGCAACAGCCAGCTTAGGCTTTTCATGTGAGCCTTGTATGAAGTTTTAATTAGGCCTAACCTTGTCTAAGGAGACCACACTGGGCCCTGAATAAATTTATATTCATTAGTTAATTTTTTCCATTTCTACTTGGAGCCATGTGTAAGGTTGAACTGTAAATCTTTTGGTTTACTTCTCTGGTTTTTTTTTTTTGGAAGACTGCAAGGGAAAGACTTCTCTGGAGATACTAGAATAAAATAAATTTTTGAGATGGTCTCTTGGAAAGCATTAGTGTGATAATAAGTCTGCTATTATGGTTTGTTTCTGAAAGGATGGAATTTTATTTTTTCCAGGCTACTGCAATCTGTATTTCTCTAATGAGGAGATGAAGATTTGTAGCTGAGAAGTGTTGGGCAAGTTGTAGTCTATGCAGAGAGCAAAAGCAGTTGGGAAGTTCAGTCATTTTCATGGTAAACCATGGCAAATATTGATGTGGTAGTGACGTACATTATCAAAGCAAAAATTACTGTAGAGTCAAAGCGTTTGCCTTCTCGTGAATATGCTTATGCTTAATGTATGTTATGATTGTCTTCACTTTGGAATATAGCTGTTAAAATCCCCTACTGCTGAAATCTCATTTGTGGAATTAGAGAAGGAGAACATTCCTGCCAACATATGTTCTTCTAGTTGTATGCATCAAAGTAATTTTTGTCTGAGTCTGCCTGTTATCGTCTGATCTGTTACTCATCTACTCATTCACTTTTTGTTTGGTTGTTAATTGGGATTTCGGAAGTTTGAAATGCATCAATGGAGCGTCCTGGCAATTCAATAAATGTTCATCACATTTGTACAGTACTTACTGTAAGGATGTTTGTTAAGGTAGTAACATTGGCCTGCAAACCATCAGTGGTTTTAGTTCTACTGTATTTTCTTGATGCTTTTGAGCTGTTACACGTTTTTAGCGGCCTAAGCTTACTGACTTAGAAGTAAAATGTTATTGAGAATATTAAACTACAGAGAGTGCAAGAAAAGTTTCTTACAGTGTTTTACTTCAGCCAGCTTGGGTTGTTATCTCAACAATAGCTTTTATAGAAAGGATTTGTTTTAATTCTGTTTAGACCAAACATTTGAAAAAGAAATGCAATACATCGAGTAGCAAGTTGCAAATGTGAAGAGTATGTCCATCAGTGGTAAAGCAGAAATTGTATGAATTGGGAACATATACAGTTAAGTGAGTTATCTGTGGATCTTCCATAGTGAAGATCTGAATTTTTTACCTTTGTAATATTTAGCATGCGTGAAATAGGTATGAGACAGATTTGATACAGTTGGAGAATGGTGCATCTGATTGCTAACTTAACATCTTGATTCTGATGCATGAGTGCTGTTGGGCATAGCATATGTGTTGGGTTTGCAGAGGAGAATCTGTTCTGTGCATTCTACTGTCTACTATTACTACTGTCTCTAGTAGCTCGTCTGAATGTAGGCTTTTTCTCTTCCTTCCTATTACCCAGAGCTTATACATAAAGTTAGGAATGGGGGACCTGATTCAGTTTGTGTGCTGTCTTCTGCATTTATCTGCATAACAGTTGATTTAATAGAGAAAAAACTACTAAACATACTGTTAAAACTTCCTTTGCTTCTCTGAGAACATATTTGGCTTGATCATACCGGTGAGCTATAGATGTCACTCAATATTTTCCTAAAATAACAGAACTGTGGTTATTTCTGAAGATGTTTTCTCCCAATGAGCTAGTGCAGGAGTTTTGTGTTACCAGCTTTTTGTGTTACCAGAAGCATTCTGATACTGTTGGTGCTTGTGACAAAGTCTGCTGTGAACTATGCTTTCCTTCACTCTTCCTTTTTTTTTTTGTCTGAGAAAGTTTGTGGCTTTACCTATGCAGCTGTAATTGAAGAAAACAAGATCATATTAAAACAAACTTATTTTTCAGATGTAGTAAAATCCATACTTCTTTGCAAAATTAGTTGAGCCATTTCATCTAACTTTACAAGAAAAGTATGGGAGGACCATCCCTCTTACTCTAGGCTTATATCATCTCTGGTTTGTTCTCTTTATTTTTCTTGGGGCTCTCCCTTGTGCACCCGAGATGATCCTCTAGTTCCCTGTCACCTGTATATTAACTCTGAGCTGTTTGTAAATGATCAACAGTGTAATTATGGAATTGCCATGATTGCTTCTCGCTAAACGCATGTAAGTGCCTGATTTGCCTTTCATTGCACTGAATGTAAAGCTGCATGAGTATAGACTGGCTCCTCTTCCTCCTTTCAACTGGAATTGGTATCCCAAGGGATAATGTGGATGTTTGCTTGGGAGACCCTATTGAAGAAGAGGTATAGTTAAAATCAGAACTTGTTTGGTTTTGGTGTGTGTGTATTTCCTGTTTAGATTTATGTGCTTGCTTCTGTAACTCATTCTAAAATCTAAGGTCACTTTAGGACGGTTCAATTTGGAATTTAGTTGCTGTACAAAAATTAATGGACTTTTTTATGCAGGAAGCCAGTATCTATGACAATACAGTAATATACTTGTGGAGAGGAATCTGAGTCTGTGGAATGTTGTTGTATAACTTAGCTAGCTACTTTCCTGTATCCATCATGGAGTACTTTGTCTGAAAGCTTGTTTTTTGGAAGGCGTCCTTGCCAGCAATCATGCAGTCATCAGAGAGTGCATCACTACAGGATTCTGTTCCTATGGTAGCTAGTTTTATCTGAATTTCCTGGGAAGTCTAGTCAGAAATGGAAAATGCAGTAAATACATCCTACTTTGAGCCATTCAGAAAGGAAGAAAAAAAAAAAATAGCATTTTGATTTTGTTTTGATCTTACAGTTGGAATGAATTACTGACGGGGTGCTGCTGGATCTAACTAGATAATCAAGTATTATTCCTTTTGTTTTCTTGCTGGTAAGTGACATTAGGTGAATGCTGGCCCAGCCTTGGAGATCTCTTTTAGAAATATAAGGAGAGATGTCTCTAGAAGAAGGAATATTTCTTCCTGTAGCCCTTTGATCAGGATATCTCTTTTTCATTGACCGATGAGTCATGCTCAGCTTGCAAGCATCCATGATGGAATCAGGAGTTCACATCTTCTCTGTCTATTTTAAAGATTTATCATTGTATTCATGCATGTTTTCAGGCATAAATGGGTCTTTAGACATTATGCTAATTCCTCTATTCCCATGCTGTTCTGCTTTTCTGCTTGAGCAATCTCAACTTCCAGTTATCCCTCCTGCCTCCTCTCCGATCCCCTTGCTGCAAAGCAGCTTGTTAGAGCTTAGGCTGTTAAATTCAGTGCTTACAAAACAAAAATCTCTGAATTTCCGAAGTCTCCAGATTGTCTTGCTGCTCATGAAGTGGCTGATAGAAACTTCTTACCCAAACAGGCTGCCCAGAGAGGTTGTGGAGTCTCCTTTGGTGATACTCAGGACCCACTAGGTCACTTGCACTTTTCTGTGCAACCTACTGTAGAGAACCTGCTTTGGCAGGGTGTTGGACTTGATGATCACCAGAGGTCTCTTCAAGCCCAGACCCTACGATTCTCTGTAACAGTCTTTATGCTACAGTTACCAGGATTAGTAAATGCCTGTGAGTGGTTCTTTCCATTTCTGCATGTGCTACTGAACGTTGGTTTGGAACGAGTATAGGAAAGTTATGGTTATATTAGGCTAAGTTTGTCTTAAGCAGAAGAAATTGTTCTGTCTTGTGATACCTAAGTGGAAAGGCAAGTATGGCAGTGATGCCTTATTTGGTCTTAAGATCATTAATTCATAGGCTATGTCTTTGGTGTTTCTCAAATTAGAAAATAGGTTTGTGTGACTTAAGTAGAAAGAAAGAGAGAAAATATGAGCGTCTGTTTTCTTAAAAGCATTATAGCTTCAAGGAATTGGAAAATGTCATCTTAAATTTTGAAGCTCTGCTTGACAAGATTGTGTTGAGAACCATTTTGGAATCTGGTATATCATGAGTCCTGGAGGAGAAATGTTAAGGAAGTGGTAGATTAAATATAATCCAATTATCTCTAATCAATCAAGCAAAAATATTATCTATATATAATGTGTTCAGCAACTCAGCCCTCTATATGCCATTCATAGAATGAGGCAGGGTTTTTACATAATATGGCATCTCTAGATCTTCAGTGGCCAGATTGTCTGAACTATATCTAATCAGATAATTTTAGGAAAACTTTTCTAAACCAGTACCTTACTTTGTGACCCTTATCA
>JAPSGF010000088.1:761692-846537 GCA_035772895.1 Perdix hodgsoniae
GATTTTATGGTATTGTTTACAGATATATGGGTATAGGGAGAAGCTAGCACAAAACAAAAGTGTGTCGTTTTGGGATGTAACTTCCCATTATTGAACATCATGGCATCATAAAGGAAAAGATGATGATTCTGTCTGTAATGTTTTCCTTTTTGAAAAATGAATATTTGTGATATTTGTATAGCATAAACTAAAGGGTGCCATAAACTCAGACAGTGGTGTAATGAGCAAACTATCTATACACAGTTTACTTCTTGAATATCTATAGCTTATTTTCCTATTATAAAACACTAAGTGTCAGACCTCCTGATCTAATGAAAACCCGTGGAAATGTGAAATGATCAAGTGCAATAAAGCAGTTTTGTTTTTGTTGATTGAAATTACAGACATCAGAAAATGGCACCACAGTTCTCTCAAATTAAACCAGCAGAAGTTTCACTTCGGTTTGCTTACTAACTGTTTTGCAACTATGATCACCCCAAAAATAGTTTGAATAATACTGAAAGTCAGATTTATAATATACTGCCAAAGCTAGTAGACTGATTTTAATAGTTTCATATAACCTGTGAAGAAGGTTGAACTCTGACGGGTAATAGAATGGCTTAGGTTGGAGGGGGCCTTAAAGATCATCTGGTTCCAACCCCCCTGCCTCAGGCAGAGTTGCCAACCACTAGATCAGGCTGCCAGGATCCCATCCATCCGTGCCTTGAATGCCTCCAGAGATGAGCATCCACAACCTCTTTGGGCAACCTGTTTCAGTGCCTCACCACCCTCTGAATAAGAAATTTCTTCCTAACATCTAATCTAAATCTACCCTCTTTCAGTTTAAAGCCATTCCTCCTCGTTCTGTCACTATCAGACCATATGAAAACTTGTTTTCTTTCCTTCTTGCAAGGCTCCCTTCAATCCTGGAAGACTATTGCAAATTTGCACATCCATACACCATCCCTATATTCTTCCTAGGCCACCCATCCTCACTTCCTCTGCTTGTATGTATATTTCTTTTTCCCTTGGTCTGACCAGAAGGCTCTTGTTCAGCCATGTGGATTTCCTGGCTCATCTCTTCTTCTGGGGGGTGGAGAGTTCTTGTGCTCTCAGAAAGGCATCCTTAGAGTGCTGCCAGCTCTGTTCTGTTCCTTTGTCCCCACAGGATCTTTTCCAACAGTTCCTTACAACAACCTGAAGTTTTCTCTCCTGAAGTTCAAGGTCCTGACTCCACTCTTTGCCAGGCCCAAATTCCTCAAGATCACAAACTCAGTCAGGGCATGATCACTGCAACCTGGGCTGCTTCTGATCTTAACTTCTTTAGTAATCTCTTTTGTGTTGGTGAGCACCAGGTCCAATAGTGCTTTACGTTTGGTAGGTCAGTCTAGTACTTGAACT
This sequence comes from Perdix hodgsoniae, assembly GCA_035772895.1. NCBI lineage: Eukaryota > Metazoa > Chordata > Aves > Galliformes > Phasianidae > Perdix > Perdix hodgsoniae. The sequence continues at coordinate 763,073 of JAPSGF010000088.1, forward strand.
AGAAGGTTGTTGTCCATGGACTCTAGAAGTCTCTTAGACTACTTGCAGTTCGTGGTGTTGTTTTCCTGGCAGATATCTAAGTTGTTGAAATCCCCCACCAGTATGGGAGCCTGCCTCTTGCAGGTAAAACAAGAATGTCTCATCAACAGGTTTCCCTTGATGAGGTGACCTGTAGTAGACCTCAACCACCAGATGCCCTTTATTGGGTCCTAATTATAGCCCACAAGCTGTCAGCCTGTTCATGACTGTTTCTCAGGGGCAGCTCTTGGCAGTTCATCCACTTCCTAACACAGAGAACAACTCCCTCATCTCTCCTACCTTGCCTATCCTTTCTAAAAAGCTCGTACCTCAGTGATGGTATTCCAGTTCTGTGAATCATTGCACCATGTTTCTGTGATAGCAGCAAAGTTGTAGTTTTCCAATTCATCCTGCTTTTTTCCCCATACTGCTGCATTGGTACAGAGGTACTTTGGCCAGACTTTCAGCTGCATTACCTTCCATGAGGAGTCCTCCCAAAAACCTCTGGAAAAAATCTGAGGTTTTTCCCTGCTGCTCCCTAAAGCAACAGTGTTCCCCAGCTCTTCTCTGTTTCTCAGCAGTACATTCCCTTTGACCGATCAAATCTTGTTCAAAACCCTGGTGATGAGCTTCACCAGCTTACTGCCTAGTGTATTCCTCGTAAGATGCAGTAGGTTAGGGGCATCTTACTAGCACCTTCTCCCTTGAACTTAGCTGTTCTATCCCACACCTTGCCATGGGTAGACTTGCTATCACACCGTTCCCCCTTCAAACCAAGTTTAACAACCTTCAGTGAATCCAGCCTCAATTCTTTCCCCAGTGACTGAGGTTGACTCCATCAGCAGCCATCAGGCCAGGTGCCAAGGAAACTGCCCCTTGGTAAAAAATAATCATCATCATCATAAAAAATTCCTGAGGTAGCACCAGCCTTTCAGCCATGTATTTTTTCTGATGGATTTTCCTGCTCCTCTTAGTATCCCCTGCCACTGAAGGGATAGAAGAGATACTCCTGCTCCATCCACCAACTGTCACAGTCCACTGAAGTCCCTTTTGGTGATAGCCCTCAGGCTTTTCCCAGTGACTTCACTTACTGTCAGTAAGGGATAATAATCAGAAGGTGAACTGGACTAAGGTGTCTCCTAGTACTTCCCTGACGTGGGCCTTAAGGAGGCAGCACGCTACAGGTAGGAATACAAACGGGATCCTCTACCATGTGGTAGTATATGGAATACTGTACAGGTTGGGTCTGGCTGATGTATGTATGGAGACCTCTATTCACCTCAGAAGGGAATTGCACTTATTTCCTTTTTGGTAGACGCAATCATGAGGCATGGAGTTGACCTCCTTGCCCTAGGCAGCCTCTTGGGTGAACACTAGTTGCTGGCTGTCCAGTTTTCAAAGGCCAAGATTAGGAGCCTCTGTGCTTTACTGTGTATAACTGGTGAACTGCACTGGTGAATGATTTAGGTAGATATTCAGCAGGCTTCTGTTGTTGTATGGCTCTGAATGCTTTTCTTTCCTTCGTTTTATTGAAGTGGTGGGACTGTGTTGCATCTGGTTGATTCATCTTCTGCTCCACCTCCCCTGTGCACCCAGATGGGTATTTTATAAATGGTATCTTCCTCCATCCTGCTGTCCACAGCAGGACAAAAAGAGATGGATTAAAAGCCAGCCATGAACCTCAGTCTCTTGGGCAGTGGCCGTTAGTTTAGCTGCTTTTCACTGATGTCTCACATTTTGCACTTAATGTATGATTTTTACCTGTTTGTTTAAATGTATGTGTTAGCAAGCTGAATTCCCCTTGCTGCTACAGGACTTTCAGTAGCTACTGAATTGGAACTTCTCATTTGGAAGCTGGAACCTGTAGTGCGTTCTTGTTGGGCAGAAGCTTCTTCCACTTTAAAGTGGTAGCTTTGAAATCTCTTGGGGAGATATTTGAAAATGGAAGATAGACAGATCCCAGTAATGTAGTTTCTGCATTGCAACCAGTGCTCTGCAGGGTCTGCGTTATCTCTGCCCTGGAGTTAAAAATGAGAAAAATTCAGTGCTAAACATAACATTGTGCTGGAGGTTGTCTGTTGCTGCCTCAGGTGTATGTAACATGTTCCCTTTTTAGGAATACCTGTGTATATCAGACCTGTGGCTTTAAGGGGTTTATTTGTGCAATAAGATGAGCTAAGGTTGAGGTATGGCTGGATACTGAGAGAGTGGTGAGGTGCTGGAACAAGTTGCCCAGAGAGGATGCTCTGTCCCTGGAGGTGTTTAAGGCCAGGTTGGATGGGGCCCTGGACAGTCTGATCTAGTACTTGATTTAGTGGCTGCCGACTCTGCCTGTGGCATGTTTTTGATGAGGAGCCATAGGAAGAACTTGTGTTTATGTAAGATAAAGCACTGCATTGTAGAATTATTTGTTTTCGCAAGCGCTTAATGACTGGAATAGTTATTTCCATGGAAAAGCAGTATTACGAAAGCACTTCATTAGATTATTTTATTGCTGTTATAGAAAATGAGGTGCAACTGTAAACGTTGCAAAAACACGTAAATAGTTGTGTGAAAAACAATTCCCACTTTCAAAAGTAGGGAGCAACAGTGTTTTTGGACTGCTGATGAATCAGTCTCTCTCTTTCTGTTTCCTGTTTCTCCTTTCTAGGTGCATTCTATCTGGTATTTGAATATATGGACCATGATTTGATGGGACTGCTGGAATCTGGTTTGGTTCATTTTAATGAAAATCATATAAAATCATTTATGAGACAGCTGATGGAAGGTTTGGCCTACTGCCATAAGAAGAACTTTTTGCACAGAGATATAAAATGTTCCAATATTCTACTAAATAATAGGTATGAATAATGCTTCTAGTATGTAAATGTTGTATGTTGGGATCCTATTTAAATCTTTACAGTTCACCTGCGTTAATCCATGAGCCAAAGCTTTTTTTATAGATTGCCTAGCTTATTTTGCAATCACTTGAAAAATAATAATCTGGTAGTATTTCTGCTTGATTCTGGGTCTGGCAGTTATCTTTTAAACTTGTATGTTAAAATAGCAAGGTTAAAACTTGTCTGTTAAGTGAGAGTGTGGGGAAAAGTTATCTGAGTTCAATACATTAAAACAGAGTTTTAGGAAATATGTTTGTGTTTTCTTTTTATCGTCATTTCAAAATGGAGTGTGGATAGGCTGCTTCTCTTTGTAGCAGAATTCAGAAGTCTTCACCCTTATTAATCAGGATAATACTTTAAAACAATATTTAATTAGGCATTTTCAATCATGTTTTGGCTTGCCATGATCAAAGGGAGAGAAGTTTTATAATCACAAGCGGTTAAAAAACAAAAAAACATTTAGTAAACATGCTTTTGTTGAATGTGCAGCAACAGCGAAAATTAAGATCACAACTGCAATTCACTGTTAGGAAGGATACTGACAGTGAGAGACAGTGCTTTCTTACTGTGTAGAACTTCTGTCTCTTCTTGAGTTCTTATACCTGTATCTCAAAGAAGACAAAATAGAACTGCAGAGTATACAGAGGGCAGCTAAAGTTGGTTAAAGAGGAGGAGGAGAAACACTCAAAAAAACCAGATTCTGTTTTAAAGCAGGTGTATGATCGTGGTGTGAAAAATTATGAAGCTAGCAGATAACTTTAATACAGAACTCCTGTTCACTGCATCCAACTGTACTAAAGCTAGGGAGCAACAGTAAAAACTAGTAAGTAACGGATTTGACAGACATTCTTACCAGTACAGAGCAGGTTGTCAGCTTCTGGGTCGTGCTGACTCGAGAAGCTTTTCAGGGTAGTATCATAAGATTCAGAAAAGGACAAGACAAGTTCATGGACGTCATTAAAATCTGCTAGAAGCATTAGACAGGGATTCCTAATTCAGTGATCCTGGGTGCTGGTTGTGTAGAAGGAAGGTGAGCCTCAAAGCTGGGAAGTTTCACGCATTCTCCTTAAAAATCTGCTTACGCCATTGTTGGAGATAAAATACTGGGCAAAAAGGATCAGACATCTTATTTAGTAGGGCCCTAGTTTTGTCCCAGGTTTGTCCAAATGGAATTTCCCTTCTTTATCTTTTTTTTTTTAATTAATATTAGACTGTTTTCAACTGTGGATGCCACCAACCTTGCAAGACTCTGATATAGACTCTTGAACAGATGTTCACATGCCTCCACATAACTCACCTTGCCCGCTTACCTGATCTTTCTTGTTTGTTAGTCCAGTGGTGATGCTGTCACTGTGCACGTCTGGGAGCTCAGAAGCTGAGATATAACTTGGAGAAGAGCACGTTACAGTAGAGGCAGTGCTTTCTGCTGTACCATGCTCCCTTGTCTGTAGGATAAACAGTATTTTTCCCTAGGATATTTTGTGAGTATCTTAGAGATTTCCACTCAAAGAAGAAGAACGTAGTCGATTCGAATAATTGTAAGCCAATGCTTCTAAAGCATTACAGCCTGAAAGTGAAAGACATAGATTTTATGTATTTTAGCCATGCAAGTTAAAGGTCTGTATTCAAAAATTGTTTGATATTCTACAAATGTAGGATCTGAAGAATAAAAGTACTTGTTTTAGGGAAACGTTTATTTGCTTTTGGAGCATCACCATGAAGTGTTACAGTAATTTCAGGCATATGGATGAGGGGAAAAAAGAAATACAAACTGTAATCTATATATTTTGTTAGCACAAAACTGTCATTCTCTCACATATCTGCAAGTCTTGCTGTAATTTGATGAAACAGCCAAAACTTTCATTTATTGGAAAGTCATAATTACAGGGAAACCAAACCAAAACAATCCATGTAACATTGCCAAACGTTTTCCATGTATGCAGATTGCTTTATGTTTAAATCATCCCAGCTTTATAGATGGTAGAGGTTTCTCATGGAGTAGTGAAAGTGTTTGTGGCAAAAGCAAATGAAGAAAGCCAGGCAAAGCTATGTATCATCCACATTTCCTCTCCTGTTTGGGAAAACTCAAGGGCTTAGGGCTTGTATCATTCAGCAAACTGGATGCCGGCAAAAATAGAAGCCCTTACCTGGTTGGTTATCCTGGTTTGAAATCCATTTTTAAGCAGTAGAAGAACAAGACAGTGCTTAGACTTGCTGGAGGGAAGTAGGGTTGCTGCTAGGTTGTTGTTTTTGCTGTACAAATCCTGATGCTAGCAGTACTTCAACTATCAAAGCATCAAAAAATAAAGAAGTTTCCTCCATCAGTTCTTTTTTTCCTGCAGAGTTGTTGGGTTGAATATTTAACAGTATACACCCTAAATTTTGTGTAGCATACACTGATGTAAATTCCACTTTGTCACTGTATGTAATTTTGCTTGCTTTTCTTTGATAGTGAGTAGGTTAGTGTATTTATGAATTGAAGAGATACGTGATTTGTAAGGCATTTCCTGAAGCTCAGTTGCAGTTGTCTGAAAATTTGAAACTTCAACTAGTTTTTGCAGGGTTCTCTCCTAAATAATTCTTTCCTTTTTCCACCAGAGGGCAGATAAAGCTTGCAGATTTTGGGCTTGCTCGGCTGTACAACTCGGAAGAAAGGTAAGATATAATTGTACTGTGAAAAAGCATTGACAGGTATGTCTTCTGTCATAACTCCTGAGTATTATGAGGGCTGAAAAAAAACCCACCTATTTATTTGTCTGGAGGTGTTATTGTACTGTAACATAAGTAGTGTTGCTTAGGAAATTGCAAGAAGTGCTTGTTATCTCATGCAGCATACAAACACAAAGCTCCCTTTGTACAAGTGATTGCCCTTCTGACTATTGAGGGTAAATAACTGTAGAAAGGAGCTGTATATTGTTTGGAGATTGAGAGTTGCAGTTTTGAGTAGGTTACATCCTGTAGGCTTTTACTAAATGTTAGTTTATGGTCTTGTAAACTTACATTCTTTGTGTTGATGTAGGTAGGAAAGGTTTATTTAGGAAGTGACACTTTTATTCTGACATAAATCCATATCCATTAAATGTCTTTTTTTTTTTTTTAAGCATTACTTCTGTGTAAGATTTAATCTTAAATTTGAAGAGGTTTATTGTATTCTTTAGGCAGTCAGTCCTGTTACATCTGTTGGAAACAGAGATACAAGTTTAAATAAAAGCTGTTCTGAAACTTCTTGTGACTTGTGCTTCTGTTGTTCATGGCTTTGTTACAATTGTACTGCAGGAAACAGGTGCACAGCCTCTATGATTAAGAACTTTAATATATAAATATATTGTGGTGTTGTATATTTGTTACTTGGACTGAGATTTTCAAAGTCAAGGCTGAATGTTAACTTCATCAATACGTACGACGGATGGCTGGATATTGAGAATGTTAGGTATTAAGCTTGCTTTGAGTTCTGCATGCCTAATTTGGGAAACTATATCTGCATTATCAGTTTCATTAGTTTATTTTCTCACAGACCTCTGATGTTCTTGAATGCAACTGTGTTATTTTCACTGTCTTCTGAGCTGTTATTTCAGAAACGTATGCTCAAATAACAATTAGGGAAACTGCTTGGAGTGTAGTATTGGGGTTAAGATCATTTTTAGCAGCTGGCAGGTGGTTAGCAATAGAACTAGAGGGAATGGTCTCAAGTTATGCCAAGGGAAGTTCAGGTTGGATGTTAGGAAATTTTTTTCTCTGTTAGAGTGATCAGAAGCTGGAATGGACTGCCCAAGGGGGGTGGTTGACTTTCCATTCCTGGGGTGCTCAAGAATTGTTTAGATGTTGTCCTAAGGGATGAGGTTTAGTGGGAAATATTGGTGGTAGATGGACAGCTGGACCGGATGATCTTGGAGGTCTTTTCCAATCTTGTTGATTCTGTGATTCTAATTCACTTTCATTTTGGATGTACTTATAATTAAAGAGATGATGCCATCCTACATAGCTGTTTTAATCTTCTCCAAGCTGACAACATGTTGGTTTACTGTCATTATTTTAATATCTTTAAATTTAAATCTTGGTTGCAGAACTAAATGTTAAGAATTGAAAGACAACATCCTTATAATGCAGATAAGGTTTTACTGAATGTGAAAGCAACATTATCGTATTATAGATAAATTAAACAAGACTAAAATGTACTTACTCTAGCTAATAAAACTGCTAATTGAGCTTGGGAAGATTCTTAGAATCTCATTAGTATATTTTTTGCAATTCTTTTGGCGTTCATTTTCCTTCTGAACAGCTTCTGACCTGCAGTAGCATCAGTACTTGATGTACACCAACAAGCATATAAGCGATGATTAAGTTTGTGTATTTTACTTTTGTTTTACTGTTGTTGGAATGACATGCTTTTCGAAAGGTTACAGAGTTTAGTAGGAGCATGATGGAGAGGAAATAAAATTGTAACTGAATTCCTATCAGTTATTCTAGTTTCTTCTTTAAATGTTATTTTGGAGGCTTTAATATGTTTAGAGTAGAGCTATGACATACTGTGTGAGAAAACAGCTGTTCAAACAAAAATGACAACATACTAATATGTATATATGTGAATGGCTTATCTGTAGAGGAAGTCCATACCATGTAAATATTTTGAAGATGGATGTGTGCTTCAGAGATAAATATATGATGAAACTGCTTCCAAAAAAACGCTGTATTAATTTTAATAAAACAAAAATAGGGGACTTTATGAAAAAAACTGGGACAGTTTTGCAGAAATGATACCTGTTGTACTCAGCATGTTGCAAGAGCTTGTAAAAACACCGCTTAAAACGCTACTCTGCTTTCTCTTTGGAGTTAATTAGTGTTGGTAAACTTGAGATCTTGAAACTGGAAGGATTTTTTTATGACTTTTAAGAACCATCCTACTGTTGTCCCATCCCCCCTCTTTAAATACAAAGCAAAAACTAAAAAGAAAACAGCCCAACCCTAACATCTGCTATGACTCCCATTCTGAACTGTTGATGCTCTGTGTTGGCCAGTCCACAGAAAATGCATGTCTAAGATAGTGGAATCCTTGAGTTAGTGTGAGGATGGAAAGGATTATTCACAGTGACCAGAACTTCTGGTTAGAACTGTAAAGAATTAAAAATGTTGAAATAAAGGAACGTGGTCCAGACTTAGAATTCAAAGTTGTTGAAGAACGTAGTTTGAGAGAGAGGCTTTGCTTCTTTCTTTCCAGAGAGGAGAGTGATTGTTTTTCTCCTTTTTAAATTGTCTGTAGAGATCGTGTTCAGTACTCTAATAATTAACAGTTGTTGAGAAATCACTGTTTTATCGAAGCAGATCTTTTTCCTGAAGTGGCTAGCAGTGTCGTAAGTGAACAATATTGCTGTTTAATTGTTTGAAATACAGGATTCACATAGCATCAAGATGGCTTGGTGATTACTTGTGTATCTCTGAGTTCTTGTTTCAGACTGTTCTTCAGTAGCCTTGGTCAGATGGATGTGTTGCTTTTTTGCAGTTGTAACTTTGTAGAACTGAAAAAAAGGAAGACAGCGCTGTCCTTAAATAACACCGTAGAATTAAACCCCTCAAAATACCACTTTTTTCAGACATGAGATTGTAGCAAAATGATAGTCCTCTTTTTTTGCTCCCCCCAACAGCCGACCATATACCAACAAAGTTATTACGTTATGGTATCGGCCTCCTGAACTTCTGCTTGGAGAAGAAAGATACACGCCAGCTATCGATGTCTGGAGCTGTGGGTAAGAGTTTGGTACAGAAGTGTAGCAAGCATAACAAGAAGCCAGCAGTAAATATTTCTGTCAGTCTGTGCTGGAAGCCGTAATGATGAAATTGAAACTGTTTTACAGCTGCATCCTGGGTGAACTTTTTACAAAAAAGCCAATATTTCAAGCAAATCAAGAACTTGCTCAGCTGGAACTTATAAGGTAACTAGCAGGCACTACAGTATGGTAGGTGCCTGATAAACTGCCAGTCTTTTTCATGTTAAAAACAAAGGTAACACACTGCTGACATTTACAAGTACTTCATTATCATCCTGAGAGAGAGATTAGTGGTTTTTAGGGGCACGTAGAATAAGTGTCTTATGCTTGGATGTGGAGAAGTGTTTGCAGCTGTAGCTCTTCCTATTACTGAAGTTGTAAAAGAATGTTATTCCCTTTTAAGATGGCATCACAAATTCCTTACAGCAAATCAAAATGGTCAGTAAGGACAACAGGTTTGGGAGGCGTAGGTGCTTTATATGCTACTTGCCTTAAGATCTTGCATTGAGTTTTCCCATGTATGCACCTGGGCTTTAATATTTTCATATATTTCTGTTCCCTTACAAACTGCCAGACATTTTATGGAGGTGAATATTTTGTTTACTTCATTATCTCAGTAAATTTTAGGATGGCATGTATATAACTCCATGGAACCAGTACATCCCTCTTTATTTTGGAAAACAGAAATTGCTCCTGATTCTGATATATCATAGGTGACCTCATAAGTGAGCAGACACCCTCTTCCTAAGAACGAGGGGGAAAGAGGGTGAGTAATATTTTGCTAGCTGATGAGGAGAAATGAAGTTTTTAGGAAAACTTATGCAAAACATACCAGTGATCATTCTTGGTCGAAGAACTAAGTTCTTGATTTTGGAAATATTTTGTCCACTAGATGGCAGTGAGAGTGCAGTCATCAGAAATATTACCTCCTGGTACAGCAAATCCAGATCTTGAGATTTCTTCCTGCTGGAAGAATGCTGGCAGCTAGCTGCTTGTAGCTATTTTTCCTCTCCGTTTTATTCAGTGCTATGCATTTGGAGACTGTTTAAGTGTAATATATCAGTTTTATTTTATAATTTTATACACAATCTCTGTAACGGTCACATTACAGTCAGCAGTTCATTTTATTCTTTCTAGCTTTAATGCTCAAAGATAGAACTGAAGTAAATTCTGTTAGGAAAAGATAGAATTTATTTTCTTCCTGAAAGTAATGTACTCCAAACATAGGGACGTAATTAATTCATACTTAGGTCTCTTGCACAAGCAATTTAAATCAAATAAATGGAAAAGGCTGAACTAGGGAAATATATTTCCTTACCAAGTTGTTCTTTTATTGACTGCCTTCATCAGAGGTCGTAAACATTGCAGGGTGAATTGCCTCTCCCATTCTTCTGCTGAGAAGCGTGGTGTTAGGCTGTGCTACCATCCTCGATGGGACAGAACAGGCATGGACAGAGTGGGAGGAGTGAGGCTAAGGACAGTTCCATATATGGAGATAGATTAGGCCCAACACAGAAGACTAATAACTGAAATGAAAAAGTAAAGACAAAAATAAACAAGATCGAGCTGCTAAAAGCTTGTCTTTACCCCTAGGACTTAACCGGTTGGTTGTTTTGTTTTGTGTTTTTTCCTCCAAGAGCATCTTCTGTGTCAACTAAATTCTTGTTGATCTTATAGTTAGTGTTTCTTTCTTCGCTGACAGTAGGCGCTAACAGCCCAGCACTCCAGGCCAGATACGTGGAATGGTGTCCAGACATAGTTAGTTGACTTTCAGAGTGTAGCCTTTTGTGTAGAAGATGCTTTAGAGTGGTTGGGGCACAGAAATAGTGGGTCTTATGAAGTTTAGTCTGTGAAGGGTAGTTACCTTTCCTAGATAAATTAACCATTCCTTAATGGTGTTAGGCCTTACGGTGTAGAGAAATTTTAGCTAAATGAAACTGGATGTTAAAATTAGAAAATGAGTTTTCTATCTACTGTACTTCTAAGAATAAAACGACTGCTGTGCACACTTGTGCTTTTGGATCTCATACCTTTCTTTTCCCCTCTTTTTGTACAGCCGCATTTGTGGGAGTCCTTGTCCAGCTGTATGGCCTGATGTTATAAAATTAGCTTATTTCAACACAATGAAACCAAAGAAGCAGTATCGTCGAAAACTGAGAGAAGAGTTTGCATTGTAAGGACAAAGGATTAGTTTACTCAGTTGTAACAGCATTAAGTGTTGCTGGCATCTTTATGAACTTAAAGTATGTTCAGCCAGTTTCTATAAAACAGTCATGTGTAAAGAAAAATGGCTTTGGATTCCTAGAAGATTCCTGCAGAGCTTGTATTAACCCTTATTTAATAAAGTTTCAAGAAGGGAGAAAGAAGGCCCTAGAATTTCAGCCACCTGTCAGCTTTCACCTAAGGAGACATTTGTTTTCCATGATTGGTACACCTGCTTGCTTTCCCTGTCCAAAAAACAGCTTGCAGTACTTAATTGTTTTTTATTAGGACAACTGGTTACAGCTAAATATGAAGTCTGGTTAATGTTACAGCCTTTTGGGTCATAAATTCATTCAACACAAGAGTTACCTGAACCGTGTGTTCTAAAATACTATGTACCATTGGACTTTTTTTTTTTTTTTTTTTGCAAATATCACACATGAAAGTTATGGAAAGCAGCTGCAGATTCAATTTAAAGGGATTGTTCCCTTCTTTCATCTGCTTCAGGGTTTAGGATCAGCGTATCATCCTGCTTGAACTAACAAGGCTTTCCTAAAGCAGTAGAGTTGTTTTGATTGGTCCATACAAAATTGCACCTCTCTGTGCACTCAATTCCAAAGTGTCAAGTAACTATAGTCTTGGCTTCCATTGTGTTGGGTTTTTGATTTTCTTTTTTGTAGTTTTTTTTTTTGTAAGAACAGTATTTCAAGCAAGTCAGCCACATACAGAAACACAACTGCCCGCAGTCACCCCCACCTCTGCAAAACAAAACAAACCCACAACACACTTGGGTTTCTATGTTTACAGAGGTTGGTAAAGATGAACTTTATCTGCCTCTTAGAAGTAAGTCCTGGCTTCATTTTAGATGTTCAGTTATTCTGGAGAGGTGTTCTTATTAAAACTTTGCACTGAAGTATGTGATTCAAAAAACAGTTGATGCTTTTTTCCATTGTGTTCTTTTGCAGCATCCCACCAGCTGCATTAGATTTGTTTGATTACATGCTTGCTCTGGATCCCAGCAAGCGCTGCACAGCTGAACAAGCTCTTCAGTGTGAGTTTCTGCGAGATGTGGAACCATCTAAAATGCCTCCCCCAGAGTAAGTCATTTCCATTAGTAACATTCTTTACACCTACAAAGCAGCAACGTGTACTGACCTCATTAAGCTCATTGTGGTTCAGTTGAAGTAGCTTGTTGTGGAAGAAAATTGTCGATATGTACAGTTGGTGATTCTGTACTGAAGTGCAGCTTAGTGGCTCTTACGTCATCATATCAGTGGCTGCGAGGATCTGAGATTAGTTTGAATTGATGCTCCTGGAATTATTGACTATTACTATCGTTTTTTTAAAAAAAAAGGAATGTATCTGTTCATCAATGTCCATGTTTTCCAAGGGTTTGGGTTCCTCTCATGAACCTGAATTACCTTCATTGATGGCTTTTTCAGGCGAAGAGGTATGAAATTGCTTCTGACAAGTCTTATGATGACACATGAAACGTATCAGTCAAATGCCAGCAATAGGAAAATAATAGTTTATCCCATTCTGAAGGCCAGAGCTTTCTGCAGACTCCCAGAAGGAAGTAATATCTGAATAGAGGTGGTTCTCTCTCAGCTGCCAGCCCTTAAATGGGGTTAGGGAGGAGTGGACCCAGGATTTTGCTTCCACCTGTGCTCCCAGGGCTAGCTGTGCTGCTTCAGCAGGTGCTCAATCACTGGTTCAGGCTGTGATCTTACAGTTCCCATACAATGGTAGAATGACATTAGGCACAGAATTCTTTAAAGGTATCTGAGAGTTAAAGTAAAATACCATACATGATTTACTGTGCCAAATGAGATGCCTGGTTTTCCAGAAGTGAAATATTTTGTGTGGCTTTTTATTTGTTCTTTTCTCTCCACTGAACAGAAATGTACTGCAATGTCCAGTAGTTTTTTTTGGATTTTTGTTTTTTTTTTTTTACAGTGACTTGCTTGTCACTTTAGGCACTACAAATAGTATTGGAACGAGCCCTGAGTAAAACAATGAAAAACATTTAAAGAGTCTGCAAGTTTAACTTTTCCCTTGAGATAGCTGACTAATGACAGAACATTTAGTAGTTTAAATAAATTGTACCTTCAAGGCAGCCTGTGCTGACCTCTTATTAATTAGTTACCAACTGGAAAAAATGCTTCAGCTTTATCTAAGAATTTCATTAAAAATCTTTCAAGGCTTACCTGTTACATATAGAAGGTAGTAATGATCTTGATGCTTAAGACTGAGTCTCTTTCCATCATCTGAATATTACTAAACAGCAGTATTAAATATTAAGCTGTTCATTAAAATCTCAGAACCTTGTTGCTAATGTGTTTTGAAGTAAGTGAATGAGAAGAAATCGTTTTCTTCTTTTCAGGGCCTTGGTAGTGCATCTATTCTAGAAACTGATGTAGGAAAATTAAAAGCAAACAAACAAACTGTCCTTTGGTATCCTTTTAAAAATTGACACCAACATTTGTCTAGTGAAATGAAAATGATCACACTTCTCAAGAAAGAATAAGGTTCCTCTCTTGGAAGAAACAGCTGCTCATTGCTGATTGCAAGTACTGTAGGATAATTCTTATAGTTTCTTGATTGATCCAAGCTGTTGTTGACTAAATACCTGACAGGTCTTTTGACCTGCTGTTCTGTGGAGAAAGAATGTAGAAAGCAACTGTCAAAACTTCCTTTCCAGTTATCATCTGTCACCTCATTTTTTTCATGTTCCTGGGTGAGAGAACCGCTCAGACAGTTACTTACTAATATGTAAAGGGAAAACAGAAGGACCTGTTTTAATGCCATATCTCAGTATTTCCATAAACTATGGGATGGGATTCTGTGTTCCTCAAGAGATCAGAAATGGGATATCTGTAGGGAGGAATAATGGGAAGATTGAACTAATGTCCGATGAGTGCTGTAGAAGATATTTTTCCTCTGCTTTTGTCGGTCTTAAGGGACTGGAGGTATCCCTTGTTCTTCCTGTCAACCTAAATTTGTTAGTGTTGAGTACTATTTATTCCTGCAACGTTTTGTTTTTTTTTTTACCTTTTCTCGGTTGCCTGTGCTATATGGCTGCTAATACTGGATAGCCATGTCTGTTACTGTGAACAAATGTAACTGCACAGATGTGGTACTTCTACAAGCAAGAAAGTGACATTGATTCTCATAGTAAGATGCAGAGTCCTGTTCTCTGCCAGAGAGACCCGCATTTGTGAAATAGCCAATTGAAAAAGAGTTTTTACCCAGGAAAGCATATCTGGCTTTGGATGTTTCCTGATGTATTTCTAAATGCCAGCAGGTTCATGTTTGCAATTGCTTTGTTATGCATAATTTGAATATTTATTTTACCACTGTAGTTAAAAAGCATTTTTTAAAAATCTGGGTTAAAACTGATGATCTCCAATCGTTCTTTGCAGCCTTCCTTTGTGGCAGGATTGCCACGAGCTGTGGAGTAAAAAACGCAGAAGACAGAAGCAGATGGGCATGACTGATGATGCAACAGCGACTAAAGTCCCTAGGAAGGATCTGTCTCTAGGCATGGATGAGAGCAGAACCAACACCCCACAAGGCATGCAAACTTCTTCCCAACTCAAAACTCAGGGCAACTCTAGTGTAGCACTTGGTCAGTAATATTTTTGGTTCTTAAAATTACTTTCTACTTGGATTGCACCTCTAGAAATTTTAGGTATTGTTTTCAGAGTACTGACTGGATTCTTGAGTCTTCTGGATTCTTGAAGGAGGGAACGGTATTGTAAGTTAAATCTTTGTTACAAAAGATTTGCCTTTCTTTTTGGGGACTAGGCATTCCTTTTTATTTATTTGTTTTTTAATCTAGCCAGAGCAACTATCTTGCTCTGTATTTTTGAGGAAGTTTTATCCCTTATAAGGGATAAAAATCTTCTGTAATCCCTCTAGTCAGTTTGTACTCTAAGTTCATCACAGACTTCATAGATTGAAGGTACTGATGAACTGACCAAAAGGCGGACTTTAAAACAGCCATCACTTCAAGTAGAAGAGATTACCTCAGCATGTCACTTTGGCCTTCATTTTTCCAAGCTGTCTGGGCTAACCCAACTTTAAAAAAGAAACTAAACAAACAATAACAAAAAAACCAACCACCCAAATAACTTATTAAAAAGTAGTAACTACCTCTGCAGCTTGCGCAGCCAGTAATTCAGAAACTTAACTGAAATGTCTTGCTTGGACACTTGCATAGTGAAGAATAATATAAGTAGTAAAGTAATGGTCTCCTTTTGTGGAAACCAGTTGAGATGATCAGCACTGAATAGATACCTGGTAAGTTTAATTTAGACCATTCTTAATTGTGCAAAGTGACCTTAAATCGTATGGTACTTGCACAGGTGTTGATCTAAAGAAAAACAATAAGTGAATTCACTAAGCATGATAGTTCTTGAATATTGACCGTCTTGAATCAACTCTTAATTTAACAGTGGAGCAGAACTCCAAATATAATACACAAAGATAAACGTTAAATATGTACATTTTGTTATTGTTATTTCCATCATATTTTTACTTTAGTTTATTGCTTCTTGTTCCTCTTCATCCTGTTTCTTACCAAAAGCTGATAAGCTGGCTGTGAGCTTCCGTCACTCACTCTGAGCAGTTTGGCAGTATTTTCAAAGATGCCTTTCTGCAGCCCTCGCAATGTTTTCCCCACAAATGCAAACTTAAAGCCCAGAGGACAGTAGTAGTTTTCTTGTGCTTCTGTAGCAGTTAACACATTGGTGACCTGCTGTAATCAGTCATTAAAATGAAACATTAAAAAAAAGAAAAAAGAAAAAAAAAAAGAGAGAGAGAAGGAAATCTTCCAGAGCTGAGATGCTGCTTGCACATAATCAGGTAGAAAAATACATGTAGGTGTAAAAGAAGAAAATGTCATTTTCATTGGAGCTTAGACAGTTCAGCATATAGGTGTTTTCTGTATTAAGTGAAGCTCTTTCTGAAATCCTAATAAACCTTAGTTAAAATCATCCATAAGGCATGCAAAAAGATTAAGTGTACAAATGGAAAATGCATGCTTTAAACAAAACTGTTGCTTTTGTGCGTGTGTGTGTGTGTGTGTGCGCCAAAAAGAGGTTAAAAATAGATAAATTGCTGATGTTCTGCTTCATGAATGAGAACCCTGGTTATTGTATCTTATAATTTAACAGGAACTGTATACAACTCATTCATTTTGTTCTGGTAGAAACTGATAGGTTTCCCAGAGTATGGTTTGTTCTTGGGATAGACTTGAAACTAGCCAAAGAGATGTAACAGGTAGGTTAGTTACCCTTTGGGGCACTTTCTGCTGAATTTGCACATTGACAAGCTGAGAGAAGTTTGAATGTAATTTGTTATCTTCTTGAGCATCCTCAGATGTCACAAAATACAAAATGTTAAGCGTGACAGCTGGCTGAGATCCAAGGCATTAAACATAATGGTTTTTATTTATTGCTAAATAGAAGATGGTTTTATTTTTGTATTTGGACGTATAAAATCTTTAAATTCCTTAAAACCCTGCAGAGTAGAATCCAAGTGTTTGCACCCTGGTGTGCATCCACATGTAGGGTAATTGGTTGTGACTTTTGCAGCACTTTTCAGCTGTGCTTTTCTTAGTCTTGCAAGGCAACTACTTAAGTTTTTGTGTGACTGGTTTTCTCAGATGTGGCTTTGAATATGCCAGGAATGAATATAGTAGTGTATTAGCAGGAAGGCAGAATATGTTCACGCTGACTTGGGTTAGAGAAATTCAGAGAAGAACACATCCATTTTAATTTTCACCTTCTTTCTTTTCTAAATCATCTAGTTATGGGGCATGCTGCTTCACTTCTTTCAGAATAAACTAACACAGTGATTGCTTGAAATTGAGAAAAAGCTTTTGTATTCTGACTTCCTTACTTATCTTCCCCTTCATCAGTCTCCTCTTAACTTGTGTCAAATAAACACCATTTTGTTTAAAAAGAAAAGAAAAGAAAAAGAGCGTACCTTACAAACCTGAATCTTTTTGCTACTCAGTGATTGACTTGTCCTTCGAGCTCAGCATTTGCTTCCTTGCACTGATACTGCTAGCTGCTGGGTCACCTACAGCCTGGTCAATTGAGCAGGTGTTAGAATCCAGATGCTGAATTAGAACAGGCCAGAATGTGACTGGAAATGCGTTTTGCAGATGGCCACTTTTTAACAGAGGGATGTGATATGTCAAAGATAGGAAATTTTGTGGGGATTGGAAATCTCACAGCTGCCTAAAGCAGGTGGCCTTAAGCCCCAGCTTAGTTGTATTGTGGAAAATTGAGCTCCAGTTTTGATGTATCTCATCTGTCCAAGTGCATGTGTGCGCCCCTTGGAAGTCACTTTCTTTATATTGGATCTTACTATTCCATTTCCTATAGATACTTCCCCAAAGGCAGTTTATCTGTAAAAGCATTCCATTTCTATGTTGTCCAAAACCACGCTTTGCCAGTTGTGATAGCCTTGTTAGATTAGCCTTAATTTTGAGTTTCTGAAATATTAAAATTCTGTATAATTCTTAAAAACACCTTTTTTGTCTTTAGCAAAAACAAGCACTGGACAGCAGTTAAACCAGAATGAAGTGGCAATCCTGCTAAACCTCCTACAGTCTAAAACGAGTGTTAGTTTGGCACAGTTTGCCCAAGTGTTGAATATTAAGGTAAACCCAGAGACTCAGCAACAACTAAATAAAATAAATCTTCCTGCTGGAATTTTGTCAGCAGGTGAAAAACAGTCAGAACAGCAGCCGCCGCCGCCTCCACCGCCACCACCGGAACAGGAGTCCCTAAAACAGCCGACCGTCACGCAGCCTCCTGTGCCACCTGCTCAGCTGAGTCAGCCCAAAGTGGAAACTGATGCTGCCCAGGCAGCTGTACAGAGTGCATTTGCTGTTCTGTTGTCTCAGTTAATAAAGGCTCAGCAAACAAAACAAAAAGATTTGGTGTTGGAGGAGAAGGAAAACGGATCAGGAAATGAAATGTCGTTACAACTCAGGCAGCCTCCAGAGCCCACCACTCCTGCATCTCTCAGCCGGGACGACGTGGAATCTCCAGCACCCGGTTACCCACATCTGATCAAGTCATTATATACTCCTGCAGGTACTGAAGGCTTTTATTGCTAAGCAGTAGGTATCTGGAGCTGTAAAGGCAGCTAGTTTGGGGGTAAAGGGTTAACCTCTTCACATTGCCAGTCTATGTGAGTACAGGAGAGATTTTTGCATCGATGTAGTTGCTTCCTTTGTTTGCATTGTGACTGTTCAAGTACTAGCTGCTGGGTTTTGGGGTTTTTTTGTGGTCGGTTGGTTGGTTTGGGTGAGAGAGTAACTGCCTGACTGGGCTTTGCGTCTTACTGTAGTAGGTGCCATTCTGACAGATTAAAGAATGGTCCTCCTAACAGGTGTGCTGCACCTGTACTTTTTCTGATGAAACAGTTGCATTGATTGTTTTTTATGGCAGTGTAAATTTTTCTTAGTGGTGCTGGTGTTGGAGAGGACTGGTTTATCTATTGAATTCATAGCTCAAATTTGCCAGTTTTGACTGTGTGTTTAGTTAAAGCCTATTTTGAGGTGAAGGTTGCGGTTTTTGTTTGTTTGCTTGCTTTTTTTTTTTTTTTTTTTTAATTTAATGCTGAGTAGAGCATTATTATCAATTTCTTAGTGGCAGATTCTGTAGCTGGTTGCCCATAACTGTTAGTAACCACATGGCTGAAAGTTTCCATTGGATTATAGCAGCGACTTCCTTAGTCGTCTTGATGTTTAGAGCTCTGTTTTTGGTCATCTCAAACTGCTATTTCGGCTATTGTGATTTATTGATGTGTGCAGTGTACAGCTGTTGAAAGAAATATTCCAAAGTGGCTTGGGAGTGGGTTTTGTGCAGCAGGGTGTTAAGGTTGTTTTTATTTTGCTTTTAGCCTTTGCAGTTCTCTGAATCTTCTTTCCGTGGACCTTTTCTGATATGTGCCATTTACAAATATTTCTGGTCACTCTTTAAACTTTCTAATGTTTATCTGTTGCTTCAGATTTTTTTATTATTATTATTATTTAAAGGAATGTGCACTACTTCTCTTAAATTTTGCTTGCCTGGTAATCTTACTATGAGGAGAACCTTGTATCACCTTCCTAAGGCAACCGCGCTGTTGCCTACTCCGAAATAACTAGGAGTAAAACATAACTGATCAGTTAATGAGAACTGAAGTAATTAACCTCTCTAATGTTCTAGGAAAAAGCCCTTTCCATTCTGGTATTGTTATTGCATATTTTTATTCCAAAGCTTTTATTTCTCATCTGCATAGGTCAAGAGGACTTGGCTAGGCAGGCCGAGATGAGGCTCCTGAACCGAACGCCAGAACAGGAACGCCCTCGGATCCTGCCTCCAGACCAGCGTCCCCCGGAGCCCCCAGAGCCCCCTCCTCTCACTGACGAAGACCTTGATTATCGGACAGAGAACCAGCATTTGCCTATAACTAACTCTTCAGGAACAGATCCTCATGCAGGAGTGAAAGCGGCGCTCCTGCAGCTGCTCGCTCAGCATCAAGCTCAGGCAACAACAGAGGAGCCCGTACAGACGAGTGTGGATTACCAGGCTAGAGACTCCTATGTAGCAGGCCCAGACTACAAGGACAACTTTGGATCGTCCACCTTCTCTTCCGCTCACTATGGCGGCAGCGATGGCATAGGAAGCGGGTCATCGGGAGCACTAGAGCGAAGGAGCTTCCTCGGAAACACAGATATTCAGCCTTTGGATAACTACAGTACTGCTTCATCTCACTCGGGAGGTGCCCCTCCTCCGTCTGCCTTTTCAGAGTCCTTTCCCAGCTCAGTAACTGGTTATGGAGACATTTACCTCAACACTGGCCCCATGCTATTTAGCGGAGATAAAGACCATAGGTTTGAATACAGCCATGGCCCGATTTCAGTCCTGGGGAACAGCAGGGACGCTTCTGTGGGGCCGGAGAGTACTCATTCCTTGCCTACTAAGATGCACAACTATAGCTATGGAAGTAACTTACAGGAAAACCCTGGTGGCATCAGCCACGTGCATGGACAGACCTGGACATCTCCTGCACAAGGACCTGGCTACTCGCAAGGCTATAGGGGGCACATTAGTACATCTGCAGTGAGAGGGCGAGGCAGAGGATTACCATTTTGAGTATCTGTTTTTCCTCAGGCACATCGTTTTTATCTGGAAAAACTTTTTTTTTTTTCTAGCTGCAGTTTAAAGCAGCAATTCAACAGACTTGAATAATATTAATTCAACAGCTTTATTTTTATGTGGAAAAGGGTCTTGCATACAGTAGGAAAAATTAAAAATGCTTAAAACTCATGCTGTCTGAAAAATAGATGAATTGATTGTACATGTTCACAAACTAGTTCTGAATTTTTTTTTTTTGTATTTTGGCAGTTTTAAGTGGATGCTAAATTTAGGGACATCAGCTTTTTATGGCACTCTTTCAGATCTTCTGAACTATGCACATTTGTGCTTTTTTTGTAAGTTTGGACCAACTTTTATGTAAAAAAGAAAAAAAAAGAATTTTACAACAATCAAAGCAGGGCACTGATTTATTTGGTATTTTTCTTTTTACAGAACTACCTTTAGTCAAAGGTCACTGTCAGTCATTGCACTGCTTTCAGTGTTATTGTGGAAGGCGTACTTTGTGCTCATTTCAGATAATAAAACACAACCTTTCTCTTGATGCAAAATTTTATAAATATTTGGTCGATGTTAATTTTTTTCTTTCCAAAAAAAAAAGAAAAGAAAAGAAAAAAAGAATGGATGTTCTGGTAAAATGTTCTCTCCATCTCCCGGGCTTGTTTATATATAAACTGTTTTACTTGAATGGTAAGTGCCTTAACACGTAAGCTTAAGGTCTGCAAAAGTTGGAAGTACTCTATAAATCAATGCTAAAGTAATACCGAAACCTAGATAGTTAACAAGAAGATCCGATAATAATAGGAAACTCAAATAGGTCATGACTTTGTGTTGTTTACTTCATGTGGACCAGTTATTTAGACACCTAATCTTGTCTTCATCAAGTCATAATTTCCAAATTGAACTTAATAAGAGGCTACAAAAGTGAGAAGAGTGAAGAGCGCAGTTTTTCCTCAGCTCCTCTTTGGAGTTGTAGTAATTGATTTACTTCCTCTGCCAAATAAACTGTGCTTTATATGTCTTTTCCAAGTGGTGAAAAAATTTTTCCTCTTAAATGTCAACGACAGTAATTACTGTATGTGAAAAGCTGACACTATCTCCTTATTATGACAACTGCTGCATTATGGGAAGTAAACAAAGGACAAATGACCAGTATTTAAAGCAGACATTTTACACTAGTTCTAATTCTGTAAACTCTTGATTGTGCCAACTAATCGTCCTTGTATCTGCTATTCCACCGAGTATTCTAGTGTCGGAATCGAGTCTCTCTGAACAACAGATATAACTGTAGTTAAAACTCTTAATTAACCAAGAGCCACTCCTCAATAATCATAACATCGAGCATGTTTTTTTCCTGTGATGACAAGTGGTCCCTCTCCTGCAGAGAGGAGGTATGGTTATATTTTGCATGTACGTAAAAGAATGTTTTTAAAGCCCATATTGGAAACAATTTTCCAACTGATTATCCAGTTGACAAATCGGTACCTTATGTAACTGAGTGTTTAATTATTACTTTTTAAAAAGTAAAATTTCTACTTACACTATTTCAAATGTAGTCTTGTCAGTGACTTTTTGGACTTTCAGAATAGAAGCCAAAGTTGTCAGTGTTTTGTTTTAATTTAAAAACCTTGGTTCTTATTGGCGGCCAAGTACCACGTTGCAGAGCATGGAGAAAGTCACTGTGCTGACTACGTGGACTGAATATCTGGCAGATGGGAGATGGAGATGTCCCTGTAAGCCCAGCAGCTGCCTTCCCTAGGCACAGAAGGGAATCCTGCCCTCTGAAAACAAAACCAACCCAGGCAGTCAGGAACAAACGCTTGTGGCCGCATGCTTTAGGAAAACCACGACTTGACAGTGCACGAGGTAGGTTGGTTTCCTTGAATAAGGACACCTCAGTAACATTTTTCTGCTAGTTGGATTTTAAAGGCTGAAATCATTACTCTCACTTAGGTACGGACAGCGTCAGCTGAGGCTTTTCTGTTTACTAATTGATAGAAAAAAATTCCCAAGAGGTTCAGACAGTTGTGGGTTGGTTTTTTTTGTTTGTTTTGTTTTGTTTTTTGAGTTAAGCAAGACTTTTAAAGCTCTTAGGCCTTTGTTTTCACTAAAAATGTGCAGCCTAGTGTTACTCTACTGCACTTCCAATGTAAACTGGGGGGAAAACAAAAAAAGCAGACGAGTTCAAATGGAAGGTAGATTTCAAGGAGGACTACATGGCTTGACTTTCAGTACAAAAAAGTGAGGCAGTTATAGTGTCCTGCATCCTTCCTGGAGGTTATTTTAGTTCATTTAATGCAGAGCTGTCAATCTGTAAGTGAAAGGCAGGCAGTGCAGCACCATTGCTGGCTGGCATCGCTCTGCTGCTGCGTTGTTCTGCTGAGATGGATTTTGGTCTTCAGATGTAAAAGCAAAGCCAACACAAGTAGCTGTGGCTGTGATGGATACAAAGGAGATGGAGTAGACAGCCGGCTTCCAGGTGGATCTAAACCAAAGCTTGTACGCTGTTGCAGATGCGTATTTCCCCACATTCAGTGTAAGGATTACTAGCCTGTGACCGCAGATACTTGCTTGGAACGGCGGTGCTGGTGTAGCGCCGGGGGGCGGGCAGCATGGAGCGATGGCTGAGCAAGGAGGCTGCTGCCTTCTCTGCAGCCCCGGGGATCTGCCTGGCTCCCCCTGGTCTGGGCCTGGTCTAGGAGTTTGCTAGGCCCGAGGGCTGCCCGCCTTTGGTTGTGCTGGCCCTGTGTGTGATCTACCAACGTTTCTTTTCTGTACCGTATTCAGAGGCACTTACATCAGTTGAGAATCTGACCCTTTTGAACAAACTTCACTTAGCAGAGTGAGTCAGTGCTAGTGCAGCATTTGGCTTCGCGTGGCCATTGCGTTCCTGCCGCGGTAGCAGGCATTCTGAAAGCCGTGTGATTTTTCTGTGGAGCCATGGCTTTGGTTACTTCCCACCTTCCTTTGGGTTTACATTGTCTGTGCTGCAATTCCAAAGTGTGCTACAGAGACCTGGACACCACATCAAAAAGTAAGTGTTGTGTGTTTGTGTTTCTAAAACATAGCCAAGTACTGTAACCATGGACCGTGGAGTAGCAAGTGTTCATTATTTATACTGAGCGGTCGTTAGCCGTACCAAGA
Source organism: Perdix hodgsoniae (assembly GCA_035772895.1). Classification (NCBI taxonomy): domain Eukaryota; kingdom Metazoa; phylum Chordata; class Aves; order Galliformes; family Phasianidae; genus Perdix; species Perdix hodgsoniae. The sequence continues at coordinate 786,239 of JAPSGF010000088.1, forward strand.
GGAGAAACGTGAGCACGACTGGACTGCTGTGGATGTGACTTAAGACGCTTAGAGTATTAGAACACTTAAAATCAGCCAAAGGAAAAGGAACTGACTTCTGTCATGGATTGCTAGCTGTTACCTGAAACGGAACGGTGTCTGGGAAGGGGTGTAAAAATACGTGTCTTTAAATGTGAATATAATTCCCTGGGGAGGTGGGCGGAAATTAAATGGCAAATTTCTGTGTTTTCTTATATTTCCACGAAACAGTCTATGCTGAATATTCCTCTTGCTGCGGCAGCGTGAAAGCAGAGGTGCCGAGCGCTGCAGTGTTGAGCGCTGCAGGGTTTGGAGCTCTGCCCTTCTGCTGGTCCCTGCTGCAGGCGGGTTCTGGGTGTGGTGCCGTTGCACTGGGATCTGTTTGGTCACTGACAGTGGGAACACAGGATACCTCTCGTCCGTGTGCAAATTGGGTCTCAGACCATGAATTCTGTTTCCAAGAGAGGAGATCTCGTGTATTTCTTGCATTCTCTTAGTTAATGAAACACACAAGCATTTTACATGCAGCATTTCTCCAGTCTGTTGTTAGAGGATTTGTATAGGAGGAAATTGGGCTGTTTCCCTTCTTGATGGTTGTGGGATGTTCTTCATACATGAGTGTGTTAAGAAGGTAAAGAATCGCAGAAAAGTGATATGAATTCTGTATTTAAAAAATGAAATGACCTTGGGTTAAAGTCGAACTAACTTTTGCTTATCAGGGTGAAGAATACTTTATTGCAGGAGTTATTTCAAGACAACATAATTTAAAATAATCAAACTGTTATGCTTCAGCTTGCTTACCCTTCGTTATTTTAAGCCATTTGTATATAAATGTATCGTGTGGCTTGTAAATAAAATACATGAAAACTCGAAGTCTCTCATTGTTTTTCCTCTTTGGTTGTCAAAGGGAATTTTAAGAGAGCTTTGGATTAATTGCTTTTTCAAGATCCATGGGAATACGATTTTTCAGTACACGTGTTTTTTCAGTGACATGTGATTTTTCAGTACAAAATGTTGTTAGTTCTCAAACATTTACTTCTCCGCTGCCTTTTGAAGGAGAACTGCAGCTGCTCACTGCAGGAGCCGGGCTCCTGGGCAGCGCGTGGTTTGGCATTGGTGTTGCAAGCATGGCTGCATGCTGGGGTGCAATTCAGAGGGCGAGTGGGAGGGTGCTACAGCTTCAACAGTCTCCTACCTGAGTGTTTTTAGGGTACAGATAAACGTGCATTCTCTGCTCAGGCCGGCCAAGCAGAAACACGGTTGCAGTTCTCCCCCTCTCCAGCTCCATGAAGAGGCTGGTGTGCAAAAGAGTGGCAATGATGCTAAAGAGTGGCAATCAGAAGCAAAGGGACAGGTATTTTCAGCATCTGGTGGTGCACTGTTGTTGCTGGGGCAGCGAGGCAAATTGCACGCGGCCCCAGCGGTTGTGCTACGAGTGCCTTAGGCCTCACTGCTTTGTTTTCCTGCTGTATCAGCTAATATCAGGAAAAAAGATGCTTTTTCCCACAAATGCTGTGTTTTCATCCGAAGCCAAGCCACTTGCTGTACCTTCTGCACTGTGAGCTGCAGGCTGAGCAGGACGCTGCTGCCTTTACACCAGCAACTTGTTGATAAAGGCCCCACAGAGAGGGTGAAGGGAAAGTCACAGGTCAGTGCTGGTCATGCTGACGTTAGGCTGACAGAATGTATGGCGGTGGCCGAAAGGATCTTCTTTTCTGATAGAGCTGCTGCCGTTATATTTACTAAGAAAAGCCTGGGCTGTTCTTCAGGCAGGCAGCTCGCTCCGTGTTACACAAGTGGTGACCTGCACACAACAGATCAGATGGGCGCATGACAGGGGCTGTGCAAAGGGCAACGGGAATCATCCCAGCCGGCGCTGTGTGAGCCAACGTTCTAAAATCTGCAGCAAATGAGAGAGGAGGGGCAGAAATGGCTGCAGTGCCACAGCCTGCATCAACACGCAAAGGACCACATCTGCAAAGCCAGTGGCAAAAAAACAGGAGAAAAAGTATTCCATCTTGCAGCCCATGCTATTAAATGAGATGAAACAAGATTCGGACGCTTCTATTTGTAAGGCATCCAGCAGAGGGGATTACATCCACCAGCTCCCCACTGCATGGGGAAGTCGGAGCTCCTGGCAGCCGCAGCAAACAAAGCAGAGAGAGAATTCGGTTTGACAAACGAGAGCTGCTTCCTTTTCCCAGCTGAAGTGCAATTACCTCCATGGTGCTAGAGGGCTCTCCTCTGAGCCCCCTGCGTGTTGTGTCTGCTCAGTTCAGCCTCTTTTTATTGCCCGTTGAGGGAGTTTGCCATCAGTGTGATTTAACTTGGAAAGAAATTTGAGTCTACTGCAATTTTTCACTTTCTTCAGGTATAACAGCACTTGCTAATAGGCAATACTCTGATCACTTTTCACAGCTCAGTTTCAGTTCTGCAGAAACAGTTCCTCTGGGGGCACGTGGATGTTCTGCTGCTGTGGGGAATCCTCATGGTATGATGAACGGGTCTCTCGCACGGCCTCTTTCAAAGAGGAGGATGTGTAAAAATTTCTTCAACACTAGGGAATACGGTGTGGAAGAGACATAAAAGGGCTGTTGTTGCTTTTGTTTGTTTCTCTCCAGCTTTATTATCCTTTGTGGAGGTTTGGGGTGTCAGCTCCCCCGTGAGAATTTCCTTGCTGTCCCCCCCATGCATGCTGTGCTTCTGAGCTCCCTGCACTTGCAGCCCTGCCGGGGGGGGCACAATGCAATGGATGGAACCTCTCCCTCATCCTGTCCCTCACAGCTGAATTTAATGGCTTGTGCTAAAGTTTGTAATGGTTGCTGGCTTTCTCCTCTCCAAAGAGCGGTGGCAGGGAGATGGCCCTTACACTGATAAGTTTTTTTTTCTGGAGATAGGAATTCATGCACCTGTCCTTCTCTAAATTAAGAATAATAACGCCTAAGCCAAAAAACAAAACAAAACAAAAAAAACCCTTTCCTTTCAATAAATCACCTTAAATTGAGCCATCAGAATGGCCCAGCCCCATGGCAAAATCTGTTCTCCAAAGTCCTTTCTCTTCTGTTCTCCCAGGTAATCCAGTAGCTGTGTTGGCGATCTAGAAATAATGACAGGCAATTTTTTTCCCCTTGCTCTTGTTTCAAATTGTTTGATGTAGCAGATTATGGAGAAGAAAGTGTATGAAGGGAGTTGCATGGCAAACTCTTGCCTTGGACCTGCGTCCCTGCTGGGAGCCCCGTGGAGCCAGGAGGGAGGAGGTGCTGTGCAGGGCAATGTCTGCCAGAGCAGAGCAGAGCAGAGCAGAGCAGGGAATGTGCTTAATGCTGGAACCTCAGAGCATCTTCCAGTGAAATGCAAGGGAAGGGCATTCATCCACATGTGCAAGGCCAAAAGCTGCCTTGAAAAAACCAAGACCATATTTTCTATTCATTTTTTTACAGTGACCACTTTAATCTCTACAAGATGAACACGTCTGGCATTTCATCCAACGAGAATCTCTCTCATATAGCTTTTTTCTCCCCTTCTTGCCAGTCTGAGCCCTGACTTGCTGTAGAAATCCTCCTCGTAGGGAGCGGAGGCAGATCTGGAGCGGAGGCAGATCTGGTATTTCTGGGTGAGGAAATCACTAAATGAGAAACTGGTACAAACCGAGCGTGGCGGTTCCCCCACCCATAAGGGCTCCTTGAGAGGTGGAGGTCTGCCTCTGGAGCAGCACAGCATGACCTTTCTCACATGTCCTTGGGGTGGTGGCAGCTACAGCAGTTACTTGTTTGGGAATCTGGGCTATGGGACTTGTCTGAGGTCACACAGAGTGTCCACAGCCAATAAAGAGTGGAATTGGGCTGTTCCATGCTTCTACCTGGGTTACAACACTTTGCACAAGGATGAGCAAAGGGATGTTCCAGTTTGTGTAGCCCAATGTCTTTCTCTGCACTGAAGCTCCGAGGTGAGATAACGTGGAGGTCCTCTTCCTTGGGGAGCCAGAGGAAGCTCTGAATTGTTGGAGGAGGTTCTGGTCCAGCAACATTACTATTCCCACGCAATAATAATAGATAATAATGTAAAAAACAAATATTGTTGCATAACAACGTAAAATCCAGTATTACTGATGTCGCCATATTCATCTTTTTTCCTGCTGGAGAAAAAAATAATTCTGTTGTCTTCCCCAGTGTTCCTTGGTTGCCCCTGTGCTGATGGAGGTGGGCTGCCTGCAGGGCCAGTGCTGCGGGGAGGTGGAGCTGCTGCTTCTGCTGCCCTGCACCACTGCTCGGCCTCTTCATACCTTGTGGCTTCTCCGTGAAGCGAGCTGCTGCAATGAGCTGCAGTGTGCTGTTGGACTGCGCACACCTCCCTGCCATCCATCGTGCTGCTGAAGCAATTTAAAAAATGTATTTATTTGTTGGTGACAATTGTTCATCACTGGGGGAAAAATTAGGCTAAGAAGTACAGCAGACATGGGAAGGGAACAGAAAACTATTAACGATGTATAGGAGAAGGGGGTAGCAAATACTAATTAAAACTTATCCACAGATGGTCTGGTGGCTCCACACCAGGAAGGTATCACTGTAAGGCTGGCAGGCTTTGTTAGGAGCTGTGAATTCTTTTCTCCACACGTTGCTTCTTGTTACAGACTGCAGATCTTGCTCTGTGACTCCCCCACGAGCACATACAGTTACACAGGACAGTGAAAGAAGGCGTGCACAAAGCAGTAAGAACTTTTATTTGCACACTGTACTTGCAATTACAACACTGCCTTTTGGGCACAAAGATAAAAAAAATCCCATACAATTTTGCAGACCTGGTCTGTCATAAACACAACTCTATTTCAGCTTATACCATAAGATAAACCAGAGATGGCTTTCTCTTTCATGATCTCATGGCAGACTCTTCATTTTTTTTCCCTTCTAAACCAGCTTTGACCACGGGGATGTCAGTTACCCAGTGACCTCCAGGGAAACCTTCTGCACGCTTTTATTGCTGCACCTGCTATTTGTTGTAGATTACAGACATCGCTCCCTTGCGGCCTCTCAACTCTTCTGTTTCATACAATTCATTTAAATATGGATTCTTGTACCATACGGAATTTATAGGAAAAGAATTCTAAAGAGCCATATTGTGTCACAGTATGCAGTCAGTGGGCCGGGAAGGAAATCAAGTATTCTTTTCAATTATTTTTTTTCTTAAAGCAACATTTATTTAAAAACATTTGATGTTCTTTCTGAAACAATACGAATGAATAAGAAATGTTTGAGAAAATGTCAGCATTTCAAAGAAGGCTTAACTTTCACCAAAAGATTTTGGTGAAACTGGCATGACTGCCTAGAATGTGTATTCCTTTTGCGTTTGTCTTGGAAGAGGAGCAACCAGCACCCAACAGTTGGTGGCTTAGGTGCGATCAGCTATTATTTCCACAGAATTGAAAAGAAAAAGGCAGTATGAGAGGGACTGGTTACACTGACAAGCTAAAACATTTTCAGACATCCTTGCGACAACAGGAGAGGCTGGAGGTGATGGTGAAGGTCAGCCGAGTGTGCAGAACAACACTGAGTTGAGATCGTCACTGACCCAACCTGAGGGAGTCTGTTTCCAGGCGTATTTTGAGTGAGAACAATATCCAGAGCTGCTTCTGCTCTTTGCAAAGGAAATAAATGAGCAACCTTTACCAATGTAACAAGGCAAACCCAGCATGAAGGATGTAGAAGCGCGCGCTTTGCTGCTCACCGACCATCGAACAGGAGAATTATGCTTGAGTTCCAGTGGAGCCATTGCTTGCATGACACTGCTGGAGGATTTCAGAGGGCAGGAGAGAAACCATCAACAGCAGCTACTCCCCTGGACACCAGCAGCATCGCATTTACAAGCAGTTAGACCCAGGAAACTGGACTTCTGTAAAGAGCATGCTTCAAACCATGCTGGAAAAGCTGGCAGTTGCTGCAGCTCTGCAGAGCAGTTCTAAAACCATTTATAAGTGGGAAAGAAAAAGTTGCAGGTTGACATTAGCTGTTCTGAAATCAGTCAGAAAAAAGCAAAACAAAACAAGGAATCAGGTTTGTAATGGTTGTGTTATGTACCCAGTGTTTTGTGAAAGGCCTACATCATACCATAAGTTGTTAGAATATTGCATTCAGTGCTTCAGGAGTTCAGGCACTACTAATGATGCACTACTGTTTTTAAACTTGATTTTTTATTTTTATTCTTATCTTTTTTTTTGGTAGCTTTTAGAAAGTAAAATTCATTAAAACATGTAATTATTACGTTGACGGTTTTATGCTCTAGAAAGAGATCGTGGCACTAAGTTCCCTGTCAAAACACCTCACCAACCAAGCAAAACACCAACAAACTTGAAGACTTGAAACCTCAACCTATGGATTGTTTTTCTCTTCTGTAATACGGAGCATAGAAGGCTTACTACACGACACTGTGTTTAGGAGTACTGTCACGTTGTGGCGTCTGAGTCCTAAATCAGAAAAGCAAAAGAACATTTGTCTCCAGGAGATGAGGAAGCAGGTGCTCGGCTGGATTATGCAGCTATCAGCTGCACCAAAGGTACTGGTCATAAAAATAATTATGAAAGACTCATTAAATTAATGGCTAATCGATCTAAAAAATAGTTTACCCATGGTAATTGCTTAAGAATCTCCCTCTGGAAAGAGCTACGCTTCTGATCATGGCATAAATCTCTTCCATTTGCAGTGAAATTCAACAACACGAGTATCCCCCTACAGCTCTTTGGAGACTGTGACCTCCATTTCTATAGCACTGTGCACTAGAATGTAGACTGTTGTATTGGTGTGAAATTGTTCCTGCTGTCATTGCAGATTTTACATTAGATAGCAGACAAAATCCAACCCTCTGTTAAACTCACAAGGTATTCCCAATTAATTATTCAGTGACAGGATATCCCTTTTGAATAGATTTTTTTTTAAAAGCAACAAAATTCTGTTTAAAAATAGAAGCTCTTTTTCACGTAGTGTCTCTGGTTTAATGATCCTTGTACCTTAGATTTATTATGCTCCACAATCTCCCTTCCATACTTACCAAAGATTGGACAATTCTGTTCACTTTTTACAAGGCAAGCACATTGAGTTTGGTACTATATTCTAAAAATGAGAGCTGTATCATTAGGTTCACAGAAGGATTATACAGTCATAACATAGAGTCAGTTTCTCTAATCCAATTTGTGGATTCTTGGGAGCAAGAAGGGACAGCAGAAGATGGTTTGGCATGCAGGCTCTCCACCACCACCTCTGTGGCTGCAGGGAGGATTTTCATTGCCATGGGTTTAAAAGTAGGAAGGACAGAGTGGCAGGAGTTCCAGGACTCTCCCATTGTGAGATCTCACTTTATCCCAGCTGAAGAGGAAAATGTTGTAAGAAAGCTGTAAGTTGTTTTAGCTCTTTATGCCTGATGGACAAGGAGTGCCAATGCTGCTTTTCAAGGCCTTGATGTGTGACAGACACCAAGGATAAGGTAGCTAGTGTGTAAAATTATGTGGGTTTTTACGTGGAGTGTGTGGGATATTCACAAAGGTGCTATTCTACTAGATGCTATTCTAATCACTGCATGAAGAAACGAGGGAACCGTGAGGAACATTAAGCACCTACCTTGGTATTTTAACGCAATTAAATGTAAGGTCACACATAAACAATGACACTGGTCACACTTACAAAACAAGAGGCAAGAAGCTGGTACGAAGTGACGGTGAAAAGGTGCGGCTGTTGCCTTCCAGTGTGAGGCTGAAGCTAAGGTTAACATGATACACAGGCTGAGGACTGTTCATCAGTAGGGCTGCAGTGTCTGACTGTAATGAGATCACTACTTTAAAACATAACATAAAGCTTCCGAAAACAGAAACAATTACAGGCCTAGAAGCATGCCCCAATGTGACTTTAGTGGCTGTATTTAATGGCTGCAGACAATATTCAAATGTTATTTGATCACCTATCTTTAATATAAATTTGATGCATGACTCTTTAATGCTATATAAAAATCTAAATTATAATCACTGATGGAAGCTAGCATTAGACAAAGCCAGTCCAGACAGAAAGCAGATTTTTAAGCAACAGGTTAGTCTTGGGATCAACTTCAATTGACAGATGTCAACGTAAGTGCCTTGTGAATTCTTTAAATATCAGAGACCTTTCTAATGATAGCATTTTATGGCCTGGTTTAAGTGAAGTTGTTGGTTTGGTGCAGAAGTTGTTGGGTGATGTTTACACCTTCCATTATGCAGGATGTCAGATAAATACTTCATTGTGGCACTGACTGATGGACGGACAGTGTGATTGGGGATTTGATGAAATCTATGTATAGCTGACTAGGCAAATAAGAACAGTATTCAGTTTTATTTGATGTAATCCAGACTTTAATGAAAAGATCTGTAATCTGTGTCTCTTAACAAGTTAGCACCACTGAGGCTATTAATTTCACCTATCTTTGGTACTCAGTAAGCATGAATTTTGCTTGGTAACTAAAAAGCTTTTTGTCTTTGAAAGATGCTTAGAATTTTGAATTAGTTAAGAAGCAAAAATAGGGAGAGGGAGGAGAGAAAAACAACCACCACAGAGGGTCTGCTTGACCTCAGGACAAAGGTAGTGAAGCAAGAGCCTGAAAGGAATGTGCAGGAAGTAAAAAGGAAGGGGATGCAGGCAGATTACAGATAGAAGCGCCTTTGCTGATCATTTTCCAACTGAAGTTGCAATTTAATGTTATTACTAGTGAGGTGACTGACAGCTTCTGCTGTGAAATTTGTTTTTGGAAAAGCTCACTTGAGTTAGCTCTCCTGTTTCAGACAGCAGTAAGCTCAGTCTAAAAAGCGCTTTGAACTATTCAAGCTGTGATTTGCAAGCAGTTGAAGGAACTGCTTTGTTGGCAGAACTATGGAACAGTGGTAATCAGTCCGGCACAAACAAGTCTGCGAGGTACAGATAGCTGCGAGAAGGGGAACTTAGGAATTGCTTAAGTCACAGAAGAGTTTAAGTGTCCTAAGATCGGAGCAAAAGAGAGAAGTATGTGCTTCAAGTGGAACGTCAGCTGAGGAAAGAAAGTAGAAATGGCTGGTGGAAAGAGAACGTGGAGAAAAGGCGAAGCATGTTGTGAAATCTGGGAAGAAACAGAAAAATGAATGCAGGTCTTAATATCTTTCTTGAGCTTTCTACTCCTTGATGACACTTAAAAGGAGAGGTGCAACACACGGCGGACTTCTGCTTTCTGCTGAAACAACTGCGTGAGGCTGATGCTGAACCTCAAGGGGAACAAGGAATGTGCTTTTAAGGAGCCAGTCTTACACTAGAGGACCTCCTTGCCAAGAGGTGCTGGAGAGGGAAATCTGCTATGCTGAAGATCTTCCCCAGGCCTGTAAGCAACCCCAGAAATTGAACTATTTGTTTTTGAATTCTTACATAGCAACAGCCTGACTGCTAGGAAAGATATGCACTGTCATTAGACGTATTTCTGCTGCTTTTCTGTGACACACCAGTACAGTTAGAATGACATCAGAAACCAGCTTTTTCTGTGCGCACACTGGGAAGTTTACAAGACAAAGGGAAACTGCTTTGTAGCTCATCTTCTAGCAATTCAAAAGCTTGTGAAATATAATATTATGAATATTACACAAGGAAGTATTTTGTCCTGAAGTAACTGTAATTGGACTAAAGCTGAATGTTCTTTTTTTAATTTACAGTGAATGATATATACTGAAAAGTCCCTGTGCACGCCGGCTTTTTATTTTTGCTTAAACCTCACTTCTCTCTGAAACACACATCTGCTTTCTTGTCATTCATGGACTGCAAAATAGCGTGCTCTGGGGCTGCTGAAGAGAGACAGTACCTCATTTTACACTTTCACGAGGTAGTTTTCTTCCCTTCTTCCCTCCAGCTTTGTCTCCCATCGAGGATTTACTATGTCGGTATACATATGTATGCTGAGTTTTGGGTGTATTTGGCTATGTATGTGAGGGCCAGGTTGGACGGGGTCCTGGGCAGCTGGCAACCAATCCACAGCAGGTAGGTTGGAACTAGATGAACTCGAAGACCCCTTCCAACTCACACCATTCAATGACTCCATGATTCGACTTGTTGAAGCAGTTCTATCATCTCCAGCACTATAAACCAAGAGGATCTTTAGTAAACTGTGATGCTGTGTGGCTGAGTGGTACTGATTCCACCAAATGCTCCAGCAGATGACTATTGAGAGTAGAACCCTGAAGGACATATCAAGCTTGTTCTAATAGAAGAGGCAGCAAAAGAAGGCTGATTGCCATGGAAAATCTACATGGAAAAGCCTTAAGATACAGTTGATGCAATAACCATTTTGTGGGGAAAAAAAGGGTAGTGAGATAATACAAGACTTACAAAAGAGAAAGTCGTGGTAACTCCATCTGATGAGGGTATTTTCTCTGAGTGGAGTTAAGGGGTGTTCGCATGTGTGTTAAAAAAATCTGTGAGATAAATGATAGAGATCTGATTAATGGAAGGAGAGTTCTGTCAGCTGCTTACTGGGACAATCTTGCAGGTGAGTGAAATTAAAGCAGGGAACGTTTCAGCCGTGTACTTAGAGAGTATATAAAATGCTATTTATTCTTCACCTCATAGCAGGGAGGGCGACAGGCTACAGCAGAATCAGTGTATAGACCATCCCGTGATTATTCTGTAATTAAAGGCTGTCAGAAAATACGACTAGATGTAACAGAAATCCTGAAAGCAGCGATTTAAAGATCCTTTGAGCATGCTTTCTATATACTTGGAACTTTATTTAAGAAGTTAGAAAAGTGCAAGAATACCGTTCACAGCGTAAGCTGTCTTCAGTTTCAACAGAGATGACATTTGGCAGTTCACTCATCTGAAAACAGCCACAATTTCTCAGCTTTGTCCACATACTGCTTTCACAGCACCTGGAAATAACAACCAAATCATTTTGTATGGTGCAATTTAATCGCCATAGCAACCAGAAGACTGCTACAAATTTACAGACAAAGAAAAAAGCTTTAGGAATGTGGAATGGCAAGTAATCAATAGGTGTGACCCTTGGTGCCTGCCTGCAGTTCGCAACACGAGGTGTACGCCTGGCTCATATGCAAGTGTTTGCTCTCTGTCTGACCTATTTTTTTTTTCTTTTTTTCTTTTTTTGGAGATCCCTGAGATCTTAATCTGCAAAGTTTAACTGAGCTTAAGAAAACAGGCACGCGATTATACAGAGATGTTAGACATCACAACGGAGAAGTGAAGATGCTTCTTTTCTGCCAGCTCCACTGTAGGAATAACAACATGTTAATTCCTAACATCTGCTAAGGGAATACAACTCAGAAGTGTTATTTCACATTAACCTAATAATTTTCATTAAGCCACAGGAGGCAGTGGTTTGATTTTAAAAGTGTTGTGCAACTACTACTTATAATCCAATTACTGCTGATACTACTCCCCAGTTGGCCATCAGTGCTTTTTGAAGTTCATATTTGCTCTGTTATTTGTGGTTTATGCTCTGCAATCATCCACAGAAGTTGTCAATTAGCTTAATTCCTCTTCCCTTGTTGCAGAATTAGCTCAATGTGATTCTTGAAAAGGGAATGATTTGCATCAGTGTAAAAAAGGGGTTGTTCTTCCACTTAATAAGCATTTACACTAATGTATCAACAGCATGCTCAGCACTCTGAACTCAGGCAATACCCTCATGCAGGCTATTTAAACCCCAAGCAAACACTTGTTGACTCTACAGTAACAGCTTTTAGCTATCTTGACTACACAGCAATTAGATTGTAGCAAAACACATGGATAGCAGGTTTAAATGTATTTTAATACAGCATTAAGCAGCATGATCGCTGCTGCCCATAAAAGCAGGGTAATACAGATTTTTGATAAATGCACTCCATTCTAAAATAATTAAAATTTCAGCCTGACCTGATACCAAATTCTTTGCCTCCTAATTTTCTGTCACCATTTAAATCCTTTTAGTCTTCACCCCAGTAAAACTGGGATTCAAAGCAAGCTTAGAAAATGAAAGTCCCTTGAGGAATGTATGCAGGGGGATGGAAGGAAGACTCACTTGTTTTGCCTATGTTAAATTTCCTTTCTATCTGCAGTCTGAAAACATGGTAGTAGAGGTTACACTGAACTGCAGTGACATCTCTACTCATGCAATCCATCTTGCCCTGTGCAGATCACAGTAGTCTCAAATGCCTCCAGACCAGCATCTTCACTGCAAAAGCCGTGGCGTGAAGTGCATCGGCCCCTTCTGGAAAATGGAAGCTCTTCCAGGTAAGAAATGCAAGAGATTCAGATCTTTGATCAGGAGTATGCAGCTGCCACCATTACTCGAGTTCAGGCTGACATCTGAATAAAACAAACCTCTTTCTTCCGTAAGAAAAAAAAAAAAGAGTATAAATTCAATAAATCCTCCACACTCCTGCTGCTGTTACCTAAAAAACTGAGTGCTGACAATTAAACAACTTTAGGAATTAATTTTAATATTCAAAAATGACATCCTTGCTAGTGCTTGAATATATAACTTTTTTTTATTACCAAAAATACTGGCAACGTGAACTCCTAATGCAGGAATGCTTTCTACTCTAATTGAAAGGAGTACACACTAATCTACTGTCAAAAGCCTTCGACATCCAGTGAACAGTACAGGCTACAGGTCTGTGAAATTTATTCTGTGTTTTATGTAAACCAGAATTTTCCTTCTTGTCACTGAATAGGTAAATGATCATTGGGTGACTTTGTCCAAAGTTCAGGTCTTGGCCAGCCTTGAACAAGTCAGTGCTTCTCCAGAAGAAAAATACAAACAAGCCAGGTCTCGTGATCTGTGAAATTGTGCAATGCTTTCAATTTTATCCCTTCTTCTGTCTTACTAAAGAGTGGGATGATATTTTTTTTTAGTATTATCACCGTTGGCTTAATTTTTGTCCTGCTGAAAGAGGGAATGGAAAACCTCTTACTTTAATAGCAGTAGTATTAGCAGGATTGAAAATGTCAGTAATAAACTGTACAGGAGCAATCCTTTTTAGCCATAGGAGTTACTCCAATGTATATAAATGTTTGTATAGATGGTTGTGAAAAGGAATGCGTCATAGTCAGAGGTGATGGAAGGCAGTGGAATTCATCTGTGACTTTACTGCAGAAGAACAGGCAGAGTTCTAGGGGTTAAACTACAAATTACACTTTACAGTGCTGTTAGAATTTAAAATCCATGACGAGCAGTAAGCAAACCCCTAAAATGGTTTTAAATGCTGCAACACGGAGAGAGTTGGTGAAACAGAATGTATGACTGGCTGAAAACACCACCTGGATGAGAGCAAATGGAAGTGGCAAAAAACTCGAGGTAGATAAACAGTAAAGTGACCTTGTTCCAGCACTAAGCATCTACACCCACTGAACAATTCAGAACTCCAGGTAGAAGAAATGCTAAAATCCAAATCTGTAAACCACGTATTTTTAAGAAAATGGCAGAAAATGAAACTGATCCAACTCCCTGTGCTTTGCGAGTCATTCAGTTGAAAACAAAAGCTAGCTTAGGCACTAGATTTGATTGTGAACTGATCAAACACTACTACACTGAACTTGCAGCCCGAAGGCCAACTGTGTTCTGGGCTGCATGAAAACAGGGGTGGCCAGCAGGGAGAGGGAGGTGATTGTGCCCCTCTACTGGGCTCTTGTGAGGCCCCATCTGCAGGGCTGCGTCCAGGCCTGGGGCCCCCAGCACAGGAAGGACGTGGAGCTCTTGGAGCGGGTCCAGAGGAGGGCACTGAGATGATCAGAGGGCTGGAGCACCTCTGCTATGAGGAAAGGCTGAGGGAACTGGGCTTGTTTAGCTTGGGGAAGAGAAGGCTGCAGGGAGACCTCATTGTGGCCTTCCAGTGCTTGAAAGGAGTGTATGAACAGGAGGGGAACGGCTGTTTACAAGGGTGGATGGTGATAGGACGAGGGAGAATGGTTTTAAATTGAGACAGGGGACGTTTAGGTTGGATATGAGGAGGAAGTTTTCCAGCCAGAGGGTGATGAGGCACTGGCACAGGTTGCCCAAGGAGGCTGTGGGTGCCCCATCCCTGCAGGCATCCAAGGCCAGGCTGGATGTGGCTCTGGGCAGCCTGGGCTGCTGGTTGGTGACCTGCACACAGCAGGGGGTTGGAGGTGGATGAGCACGGTGGTCCTTTGCAACCCAGGCCATTCTATGAACTATACTACTCTTAACACACTTTTAACACACCTTTCATTTCCTTCCTTTTAATGTGAGAAGTTGCTAAGGCAGCTGATATTATACTACCTACATCAGATGGCACACAAGCTTCTGAGGGACTGGACATGGAAATCATTACATGATTCTTCAGCAACCAGTGGATGCAATCCTTCATTTAACTTCCTAATAGAAACAAGTCGGAAAGAAGAAAAATCTGGGGAAAGGAGAACAAAATGTCTACTCTTAAGAATTCAGGAAAATGTAGTTTAAAAAAAAGTTTTCCCTGTGTGACAGGCTTGGCTCATATATAAAAAGCACATGTATGAGAGGGAATTCAGAGCAGTTGCAAGACACAGTAGCTCACTGCAAAGTTCATAAAGAGCAATGGCTGATAATTGTCAAACTTTAATGTTTGTTAGATGTTTAAGAATCTTGGGTGCACGAGTAAAGCCTACTCATAAATATAACTCAAAAGCCAAACAGTCTATAAAAACTTTTCTTTTGGGGGGAGCTGGAGAATAGATACTTGTAGACTCTACATAAAATGTATGCTTATTCTGCCAGATGTCTAACAAACACCCAAACTGAAGAGCATATAAAGACACCCTCACTCAACAGGAAAACAGCCTGACTGCAGAAGCAGTTACCCATTCTGCTGATCAGAAGCACTTCCCCCACAATGTTTCCAGTTTCTACACTAAAAAAAAAAAAAAATAGTAAACCTCAATATCTTACTGCTAGTTTAAAAAAAAAAGTTCGATGCAAACTTTAAAAATCCATTTTAGTTGAAATGTAATATTCTAAATTGTTTGTTTTACAATTTCAATGTAATATAGTGCATCTGCAGTGCCATAAAAAAGTTACTATTCTGTATCATAAAGCTGCAGTGAAAAATCCATACCTGAACTGCCTTCAAGTGCTGTTGTACATAATTTGGGATCACTCCACACCTGCTGTGTTACCATGTCACCCAGAACCATATTCAAACTAATTCAGCAATCTTACTGTCACATGCAGCTCATCATTGAACAGTAGCTAGCAAACAGAATTACAGATTTTATTTTTTTGCTAGAAAAGAGTAGTGAGTTATGCAATTCCTTCTATAATGACTGAATGGAAGATAAGTCTCAGTGGACAAAGAATGCAAACAAAACTGAATGGACAGAATGTGTTATTAACCCAAATGTCTGAAGAGTTAAATGACTTACCTTGATGTCTGCTGAGGAAAACGTAACATTCAAATTCTTAAGTGCTCATTACAGAAGAACACCTTCATTAGCAAGATACAGAAATTACTCTGTTTCGTGGGTTCATGAAGTAAGGATGCATTTCAGATGTTTTTTTTTTTTTTTAAATCATCAAATACTACTTCCAGGACCGTACTGTTGCTATGAAGAGGCTTCATAAACAAATGAGGAAGTGGTATATCCTATCTTTATTAAAAACATGTGGGAGAAAGAATGTTTGCCATATGGGAAAAGGAACAAAAATCAGCGAGGAAGTTAAGTGCTCAAGCTCCTTGAATATCATAGGAAAAAAAAAAAAGGCAAAGTTTAAACTGGCTTTAATATTTCATTTTTATATTTATGGTTCTAAGCACGTGTTCATGCATTTTACAGCTATCCAACAACATTTCGAAATTTCACTGTAATTTCAGAATGCCTCCTAGAAACAACAAAGTTGAATCAGTATAAAGATTTTGGTATGGTGTGATGAGTTTAGTATTCTTACTGCATCTAAATTCCTTGCAGACTGTTGACCAAATTATAGGAGTCTTTAGCAGTGTGATGTACTTCTAATTGTTGGGTCATATCCTGAAGTGCATAGGTGCAGCAGCTTAAAAGATGGTACTGTGGAAAGCCTGTACTGATTAAACAGTGCTTCAAGATTATTTCCTGAATTCACTTTCTGGAACATCTACCTTCACTGATGTCTGACACCCTGTTCCAGCAGCAAAGAGTTATTACCAGAGGTGACTGGCTTTGATCCCTTGGTCAACTGGAAAGCCAAAGTAGAAAAATGCATCTTTGCAGCGTGCAAGGGGAGCTGATATTGGTTACTGTAAAAAGAGTTCCATCTCTAACGGTCTCTCTTCTGTCATGAATCCTTTTCCCTTCCTTTCGCCTTTTCAAACCCAGTTTCTTCTCATGTCTCACTGGGAACACGTCATAGCTTTAGTCTCTTAAAAACATCACGTACTACCAGATCTACTTCCACAAGATCAGCAAACACATTACAAAAAATGCATTGAATTACAAAGGAGGAAAGTAACAAAAAAGATGACTCGGTTAATCACTCTAACTTTGTGAGCTTTACAGAACCTGTGAAGGTAAAAAAGAAAGAAAACTTTATACTCCACCTTTCAAAATGACATCACTGATTTTTAAATTCTGAAGAGTATCTACAAATAATCGAGTAATTTCAGTTCTGCTGGTATGTGTTACAGATGCCAATACTGACAGCTACCATAGAAATGACAGTTTTGATTCTGGGACAATGATTTAAGAACTCGTGATATCAAGCAGGCATTATATTCTCAGTTCTTTGAGCAGCCTTTTGAATATAGTACTGAAACAAACAAAAATACTAATTGAAAAAAAAACAAGTGAAAAACTTTAGGTTACAGGCATAAAAGTTTAAGACTCAGCATGTATCAGTAAGTTACCTACCCACACAAACTCCCCCTTCCAGTTTTAAGTTGTTCCTGAAGGTGGTATTAAGCCAAGATACTGTATAATGAAACAGATCAAGTAGTACTACAGGACTACTGTTCCTCAGCAAAATACAAGATACTCAGAGCAACAGAATGCAATTCCTGAGGTATTCCACATAACCGTGCTTCAGGATTACAAAAATATTTCCTAGTTTCCTGTGAAATACATAAGCTTAAAAGATATGCAAAAATATGTTTTGAAAACTGAAGTAGCATTTCTTATTTAACTAAGTTTTCATCTTCCATGTATCGCCTAAAAGCAAAGATCAACAAATAACAGTAGGGTCAAACAACACTTTAGATATCCACTGCACAATTAACACGGCATGTAAAGAGCATGCCTACAGCTGGAACTATTTCTTACTTGCTCTAAATTACAATATTCACTAATGAATTTAAGAATGGATCATCCATATATAGACAAGACCAAAAAAAACCAAAACAGCAACAAAAAAACCCTCGTTGTTTTCCTCTTCAAGATAAAAATATAGCATGCACAAACTGAAGACAAGAATTCTGTAGCCAAAGATGCCAGCTGTAGGTAAAAATTTAAAAAAAACAGAAGAGATCAAAAATAAGATGCTATTAATGTACTAATGTCAACGCTACAATCATTCCATTCATTCTGTGCTAATCTAAAGGTAAATCCAGAAAGTACATTTGCATTTAATTAATTCTCATATTTTGAGTTGATTAGTCTAAGATTGCCACAGACTTGGTTATAATCCAGAAACATGTAATCTTCTTTCAAATGATTTTTCTGGTTTTTTTTTGCTCCGAAATACAGAAGTAAATATTACAGAGTCATGTTTAGCATTCAAGATCTGGTTCAACAAATTAAACATTTGTAAGACAACACACCTACTTCCTGAGGTGGCTGAAGTCATGTTTCAGTTTCACAATGCACTACAGTTAACAAAAAATACTATGCACAAGATCAGATGTTAACTACAGCATACAAGCACATTTACAAGGTCACCTAATATAAGTGGTGCTACTTCTGTTAATCAGTACCCCTTAACAGAAGTCCTAAAATAATCTTCATACATTACAAAACAAGGATTTACAAAATCTTTATTTCCAAGTTACTTCATTCTAAAAATGTTGAAACATAAAAAAATACCATTATTTAAAGGAGTTTACAATAAAAGGCTAGCAATCTGGCATGGAAGAGATAAATATACGGAAACCTGTTTTAACAGTCACAAATCAGTCGCTGGTGATTAAAGAACACTTTGTTCTTCAAAGCTGGTAGGCACTTCCACGTAGCCAGAAAGGTAACTTATCCTACCACTTCTTTCCCCTCCCCGTACATAAAAATTTCCAATGGAATTAAAAAAAAAAAATTGGATAAAAAGGTCAATGTGATAAAATAAAAGCATTAACCACGATCTTTACTATTGTTCATCTTGTGTAAATAAAAAGATTTTGTCCCAGAGTTTTCCTGGCAGGATGAAGTTATTTGGCCATTAAAAGTGTTAACTGAAATACCTCCCTTTTTTACCAGTATATGTTGTTTGCTCACTGCTGTACTGTTGGTTTATGTCTGTAACAGAAACTGGCTCTAGGCCAGCCCATGGGTCCTCAAGCATTGAAGGTCTGTAATAGTTTTCCACATCATTAGACTCTCTTTTCTCTCTGCCATGCGCTGTACCAAATGGAGTAGATGTCCTGGGTGATCCCTTTGGAAGAAAACCATCAAGTAAAGAAACATTTAATAGACTAATTCAAACTAAGTTTCCTTCTAATGCAGTACAGCTTTGAAGCTTATAATGAATAATCGTCAAACAATAATGATTACTTTTGACCTGCTGCTCCTAATCAAAAGAAATTGGCTTTATTATATTTTAATTATCATTGTGATTTACCAGTCTTCTTCAAAATATGTTTTCATCACACCAATACGTAACTACAGAAAAGCTATTTTTCATAAGCTACTTCAGTTGACAACATGTCTAACTCAAAAGCTGCACAGCAAAACAGAACATAGAGGCTGAGGAAGTGCTGATAATGTTCACAAGAGCAGAAGTCAGATATTCAGTACCTGAAGATTGAGCATAGCAGTATATAAACCAAATTGCTACAAATGACCCGAGGAACTCTGAAAAACACTTTGTTTTAATCAATCAAATTAGTGTTTGTGAAATTTGAGAAAACACAGTTTTCTTTTAATATACAAATTCTGATGGACATTGATGAGCGAACAGTCACTACATGAAAGGCAATTATTTTGTCTGGAAGCTTTTGAAATTATTTCTTCCAAAGATCAAGGACCACCACGACTGCTTTTACAAATCTGCTAGGGTCTTCAACTTACAGAGGACTAAGACAAAGCAAACTGCTGTAGCCTTTTTCTCCCACCATCATCTATTGTTCTCTTCCTCAAGTTCACTTTCCTAAAAAGTGAGGTTTTGTCTAAAACTGCATTCATTTAAGCTGGTTTGTTTTAACCAAAGTTAAACAAATAATATTACAGGTACGCCGTTGTTAGTCTAACAATGTGCCTGTTGCATTCCGAATGCATAAGAACAGGATTCCTTGAGGTTAATGCCAGCTTCTGACCCTGACCTGGTAAAGGATTGTGAAAAAAACACTGATTAGTGGTGTTATTTATTTATTTGTTTATTTATTTGTTTATTTAGACTAGCAGTGATGGTAACCTCAAGGCACTGAAACAGCTTAGTCTGGAACCTATTTCTGAAAAAGTACTCTGTCAGGAGCTTGCTTGTGTGGTCCCAATAATTGTTGCTCTAAAACTCCTAAAGACTGATGATGGTGAATGCACAACTTAATATGGGAAAATCCATGCGCAATTTGCAGGACATTTGTTTCCAATGTTTCACTACAGCCAATTACAGTATGCAGGGAAGACGATGTCAATAAAGAACTAAAAGAAAGAGAACTGTTTTATGAAGTATGTAATACCAAAAGCATGAGGATAAGGTCAGTACATATCTGAAACACTTTTTAAAGGACAAGGAGTCAAGTTAATATGTGCTAGCAAAAATGGACTGTATGATCTGTAATACATATGGTGACAGAACAAACTAATTCAATGGTAAGACTCTTTTGGACACGTTTGTAATTCTAAACTTCATTATAATATAATGCAAGCCATATGCAACACTGCAATTTTTTACATGCTTGACATCTAGCATCAGATTGTGATGTATTACTGGGTCATACAAAATCAAAAACTTTCAATAAGCATTAAATTTAAATATACAAACACACATTTTTTAGATTCAGAATACTATTCGTTTCATGGTTTGTTTTTTCCTCTAGGGAAAAAAGAAAGAGGTGATTCCTTACATTATAGGCCTGTGGAAAAGGAAAACGTACAGCCCTACATGTACAACTGATGCCAATGATATCCAAAAAATAACTTTATTTTACTGCCATTAGTGCCAATAACCTTTCCTCACCAAACTTTTCTTAAGGAAATGGCCAACCTATTTGCAGTACCTTTTTCCAGTTAACAAATTTATCTCCACGTAGGGAAAAAAAAATATCTTTTGGTGCTACTCACTGCTGAAGGCGGCAATACTATCTTGACAAGAGTGACAATCACTTCTTTAATCAGCTTTCTTCACCTGATGTGATTTTACCTTCTGGCAGATGCACAAAGCACAGATACCATGTTTGTACCATTAGATAAGATTATTATTATTTTTCACTTTTTGTAAGAGTTTTCACTAGTAGTAGCTGCTCTTTCACTATCTGCTGTTCAGTATAGAAGGTGAAATGCTACCTCTAGGTGAACGCTAAGAGGTGATATTTGTGAGATTCAACAAACTTGTTTTCATAAAATTTAGAAGCAGGTGCATCCCTGTGGAAAAACAGAAAGCTCAGTGAAACATTGCCCATGTGTAAGTTCTTCTTTAACTTTTCTGTTCTTTCAGTTCAAAGTGCAAAAGTGAGCATAGAACACTAGCAACAAGGTGTCACATAGAACACTGGAGTATAGACTTCAGTCTTTTGGATTTCAGTATGAGATTTGAAGGGGTCACTTAAGATTTTCATCTCAAAGGCAATAGCATCATGAATTTTAAGAGCACAGTAGTTCTCTTAAAAACACGTGCAGAAGGCAAGGGAATATCCCCTCTAAAGAAACCTGATGCTCAGAACGTGCAATAAAATCCCTCTACTGAAATCTACTCATGGCCTCATGGACGGAGATTCTTGCATATCTCAAAAAAATGAGTACTCAACGGTTTTGAATTTCCTCCCTCCACGAGTGCCTCTGTTGCCTCCCAGGCAAAATAACCCATGTGCACACACGTAGAAGTATCTGCACACGTTACCTTAGTCCGAGGCAAAGCTACAGACAGACAAATGTCCAAGTGTTAAGAAGCACTGCATTCAGGTCAATGCTTTTAAACTATTCACAAGGTCTGCAGAAAAAAAGAGAAGAAGCAAAAACAAGGCAACCTGCGACTGGATTCAAACCTCTTTCTTAAAAAGCTTCTTTCTTAACACCAAAGATTGAGCCTGCCCACAAATCCTGATAGAAGCACTTCTGACTAGCTCTAGGAGCAGCCAAATTTCTGCATATTTTTCACACAGGTAATCAGGCTCTAGTAATTTGAGGCGGGCTTTTAAAAATCACTGAACATCTAGACAGTGACCTTCAGTATGGAAATTGCACATTACCAACTAAATTCTCTCTTCCCAATGTCAGAGCCATTTCTATGCCAAAATGAAATCCTACCGAAAGGCAGAAACCCCACATCTTTTCTTCTTTTCTTACTAAAATGTACAGAGGCTTACGTAACCTGTAGGCCTTCCCACTAAGAGCCTTACGTGAGAAAGAAAATGTGTCATGTTTATAATGTCTCTTTCATCAGTTATGGGACTGTTGTAAGACAGTTAACTGCACAGCAAAAAAAAGAGTAACAAAGACTTTTCGAATGGAAATGTCACTACATAATGCAGTTACATTAAGATTTAAGTAGCCTTTATTAAGGCTTGACTTCATCTTACAGGTCAAAGCTTCAGTAGGAGCACCTGAAAGTTTTATCATGGTCTGTACTGCATGTGATATTTCTTACACTTTTAAGGGTTCTCTAACACAGATATATAGAATCATAGGTTGGAAAAGACCTTTATGATCATCAAGTCCAACCACAACCAAACCATCCTACCCTAACAACCCTCTGCTAAATCACGTCCCTGAAAACCACATCCAAGTGGTTTTTAAACACATCCAGGGATGGTGTCTCAACCACCTCCGTGGGGAGCCTATTCCAGTGCTTAACAACCCCTTCTGTAATATCTGGCTTTATGCAGCAGAGTATGGTATCATCTCAAGTGATGATACTGCTATCCTAGCAGTCGGATAGCCGGATCCTAGCAGTCCCCATCCTAGCAGTCACATACCAAGGAAGCCACTGTGATTAACAGTGTAACTCGCTGAGCTAGTTACTGCTAATATACATTGTACAAATGGAAGCTTTCAATGCAAGATGAGGACTTGAAATGGCACGCTGTGACCACAACAGATGCTCTCCTTTCTGTTTAGGGGAACCTCAGCTTATTTCTCTTTAGCAGATCATTCCTCACTTCTCTCTAAGCCCGTCCCAGAGAGCTGCTGCGTGCGCACAGGGCAGCTCCTGCAACATCACTCAACACCGGCAAGAAAAACACAGCGCTTCCCGGCTGTTTTAAGGAGAACATCTAAAAGGGAAGTAAACAGGAGGGAGAGAGACGCTTACTGCGGGTTTGGTTGGTGTTCAATTCTCTCTCCGCCCTCCCGTGCCGGAATGTCAGGAGGAAGGAAGCCCTCGTGTCCCGGCGCCAGGCCCCGGGCTGCCCAGGAGCCCCCCCCCCCCCTTCCTCACCGGGGTCTCTCCGTCCTCCCTAACGTCGGAGGGAGCTGAGCGCGTTGCGAGCCCCTCGCCCGAAGAAGGACGGAGCCGTGCCCAGCCCCAGCCGCAGCCCCGCGCTCCGCCCGCCGCTCGCTCCCCCCCTCGGCGCCCCGCCCCATACCTGGTAGTGCCTCTGATAGCCCCCGGGCGAGCGCTTGTGCTGCTGCGGGTGCGGGGCGGCTCCGGCCGGGGACCTGCCGCCGCCGCGGAGAGCCGGGTAGCGGGGGCTGGCGCTCTGCGGCCTGCGCGGGGTCTGCCCGCCCGGCGAAGGGCTCCCGAACCGCCCGCCGCCGCCGAAGCCGGGGCCTCGGGGCGACAGCCCGCCGCCGTAAGGCCCTGGCCGGGGGCCGTAGGGCGGCGTGCGATGCGGGCTGCCGTAACCCCGGGGCGAGGGGGGCACGGGGCAGCCGCCGGACGGAGGGCTCCGGAACACGCCGCCCGCATACGGAGGCGTCGGAGGGCGGAAGCTCTGCCGGTACATGGCGCGGCTGCGGCGGGCGGAGAGACGAGTAAAACCTGCGTAACGCCGCACGGACACCAGCGCGGCCCCGGCGGCGTCTGCCGTCACTCTCGGTTCCCCCCCGCCCCGCAGCTCGGCGCCAGCGTTCCGGGCTCACAAGGTTCCGGGCCGGAAAGGCGAAGCGATGAACGCGCCTAAGGACAGGTTGGAAGATCGGACCGAGGCTTCTAAACGGCACTTGGAGCTGCCCGTAGCGCTCAGGGAGCTCAGACAGCGAGAGCTACGGAACTGCGAGCATCCATCAGTGCAAATCCTCGCAAATCCAACGTGGAAATGCAGAGGTTGTACTCACTGATCTTGGCCAATCCTCTGCTGTTCTATCTTCTCTTAAAGACCAATTTTCTACCTTTGTGGTACACACAAGGAATGCCGTATCTACACGAGGCAAATTTGTCAGTGTAGTATCAATTTCTCGCTCTGGCCGGTGTGTTTTAATGAATTATTTTCACACCAAACTAATTAGAAAAAGGCACTGTTACACAGATATCGAGTCACACCGGGATAGCTTTACTAATGAATTTCTTCTTGTTGACAAATCCTAACTGCTTCTAGGATTGCAAGCTGCCACATCCTATATTTCATTACAAATAGCAAACCTGTTGCACAGCTGGTTTTCCCTGTGTTGTTCTTCAGCAGGCAGGATCTTTGTGAAGAAACACTTCTAAGACTGTGGTACTTGCAGTGCTCTCTTTGAAGCAGTCAGAAATGTTATCTGCCGCTGAAGTACAGATGCTATCCTCACAGTTCTTTTTTCATAAATAAATGCCTTTTTTTTTTTTTTTTTTCTGCTACAGAGCAATAAGACACCATGGGTTTTGTGTAAAGAACCTTCCTCCTGGTCCCAAGCTAAAAACATTCTGAAAGTAGCTTGGGACAGAATCACTTGCAGGTTTCACAAAGTGAACCCTTCCAGGTAACCCAGCCGTAGACAGCTAAAGGCTCAGTGCAGGGAAACTGAGCTCAAGGACCTTCCTTCCTCCTGCTAGTCAGTGTTGGCATACAGTAAAACTGCCTGACTTGTAAGTACGGTGCATTCTTGGGGGGTATTTTAGTTTTACTTAATCTTGGCAGCATCACATGCACCCATTTGTACACCAAACCAGAAACAAGTGCCTAGGAGCCAGGTGTCAAAAGAGTCATTCTGTACAAATCCTGGGCTTTGTGTTCCAATTAAGCCACCACTGGAATTACCACTGCAGTATATTCCCCCATTTATACAGGCCAACCACTAGTGTACTACATAGCATAGAAGATAAAACTGAAGCTCTTTGCCACTTTCTGACCCCTTTTATAGGTCTGGGACCCTGTATGAATCCTTGTTTTCTGGCTCAAAGTTTGCTTTCTGAGGCATTTCTTGTGACAAGACTCTAGGAGGTGAGAAGTGGGGATGCTGTGTGGCAATCAGCATCACTGTCTGGACAATTTCTGTTCTTCTTCGGCCCAAGATTTACAGGAGTGCTCAGGACTGTTTACTGGTGAAGAGTTACGGGAGATTGGAGGATGATACCACCGTATCTGGTGAAGTCAAGATACCCGTGGACATTCTCCATGCCCCCTCTTATCTGCTGGCAAGGTCAGCAAGATAGGAGCGAAAGGAATCCCTGCTGTTTATCCAAAAGCCAGAAACTGTCATTCCCAAAAGGCTGACTCAACCACTCTGGACTTACAAATGCCATGGCAAGGATCGTCGGGGAGGCATCATCATCGTCGCGGTGGTCACCGTCCTCATCAGTGGAACAACACCCAACGACACACCACTCCTGAAGAGCAGCGACCGAACCACGAACCACGCTGGACCCATGGTGGTGACTGTCTCCCTGTCTCCCTCTTGCTTCCTATAGAGACTCCTTGCTTCCATTTCCCATCCTTTCTATCACCCTTCTTCCCTTCCCCATCACCCCAATCTGTAATAGCGTCCTATAAAGACTCCTTGCTTCTTCTTCCCTATCTTTTCTATCGCCCCCCTTCCATTACCCATTACCCTAATTCATAATAGCGTCCGTCCTCCCCTTCCCCATCTCCCTAATTAACATCTGTAATAAACTGGTCGGACCAACATTTGAACCGTTGTTTCTTAATCTCACGCCGGGTATACAGATATTAAAAGAACCTCCTCTCCCTCCTATAAACTGGAGCGAGGCAGACCCCCAGCAGGGAGCCTGCCTGCACTGCCTGATGCCAAAGCAAGGAACCTGAGGTCAATCCAGCCGCAGCGCGCACCCTGCGAAGAACAAAGCACTCAGCAGAGCCACAGAGCACTAAGCTCACAAAGCCCCTCCACTCCTTCAGGAAGAAAGCAGAGCCGCTCGTTCTCTGCAGCCGACGCACACCCGCCCCACAAGACCCAACCATTCACAACGGTTGCAACAGCCTCACGCTCCTGCAAAGCCCAGCAGACACCCCCCCCCCCCCCCCCCCACCCCCGCTCTCCCGCGCATGCGCCCCCCCCCCCCCCCCAAGCCGGGATCAATTTAACGCCTCCCTCCGCGAAGGCGGGAAGGGTGAGGGGAGAGGCTGCCGGGCGGCGCGCATGTGCAGTGCAGCCCAGCGCGCTCCTCCGCGCCGGTGGCTGACGTTCGAGTGCCGCTCCGAGCCGTGCCGCTCGCGAGGATGCTGGGCACCGCGGCGGTGTGGAGGAGCTGCGGCCGCGGGCTGTGGAGGAGCTTGCGTCGTGCTGCCGGCGGAGCGGCGCGGGGTGGCGGTGCTCCTCCGGCAGGTAGCCGCGCCGCGCCCAGCCCAGCCTCTCCCACATCGCGTCTTCCGCCCGCGGACGGCGGCGGCTGCGAGCGCTTCGCGGTGCGCGGATGGAGCCGTGCTGATACCGGGCGCCGCGGTGCGGGTCTGCCACGGTTCGCCTCGGAGAGAGCAGCTGGGCACATTAACAGCCTTTTTTAATCACCGTTATTATTATTTTTTTTTTCTTCCTCTAAGACTTCAGAATCGTAACATCAAACAGTTCCCTTCCTTTGTAAAAGAAAAAGCGGCATCAGAGTCAGGTTTCCGTTGGCTTTCACGCTTCTCTGTTATTAAATACGGGCGGAATGGCACCGATAACCGCTCTGATTGCAGGGCAGTCGGAGGGAGCGCGGAGCTGCGATCCCACCGCAAGTGCAGCCCTGGTTGGGGTGGTTTTGGTTGTAAAAGCGGCTGTGCAGCCAAAGCTGGGACCTGGCGTCTGAGGGGTGATGATGCGTGGCTGTCCTGTCCTGCTTGGGGTCAGTTCAGACGTGGGAATAGTTTGTGTACAAGCAGAATGAAGAGTTGGGAGAATGGGTCTGATTTCAGTCATGCTACTAGAATAATTCAAAGGGAAAAATAGTAGAGAGAATAGAAACAATAGAGGAATCTGGTCCCTCTTTGTTAACTATTTCTCCTAAGCTGACAGTAAGGTCACAGGGAAACAAGTGCACGCTGTTCCTTAGTAGATAGTAAGCGTATGTTGATGTGTTTGCATAAGTAGGGTCAACTGGATA
The DNA here is from genome assembly GCA_035772895.1 of Perdix hodgsoniae. NCBI lineage: Eukaryota > Metazoa > Chordata > Aves > Galliformes > Phasianidae > Perdix > Perdix hodgsoniae. The sequence goes on from JAPSGF010000088.1 coordinate 813,002, forward strand.
AATGTGAAGTGGCACGGAGGACTTGTGATGCTTACCTGGCACTGGCACAGGTGTTTGCCAGCACCTGGAGCTCTCACTGAGTTGTGCAGTGTTGAAGAGAGGTGGCAGTATGAATTTTCCTATAGGGTTTGAAATGTGTGATCTACATGGCTGTTCCTAGACCTGCCCATTTTCATCCATATCCTGCCTGGTCTGCATGTTGCATCAAAAAAAACCAAACACTGTGAAGCTCAAATCCCTCTGGAATGATGGCTGTTTCTCAGGACTGGTCAGGTTGGAAGATAGGGGGAGGAGGAAGGAGTGGTGATTTGCTAGCAGTTATCTTGCATATTTAGTTATCAAAAATTGAAAGGCAGAACAAGTGTTGCCTTGGTTTACACACTCTGCCTTCAGTTCTGTAACCTGTTTTTGAAATGCAGAGTCTTTTTTTTGTGTGCTGCAAGTGCGTGGGCCTGCTACACAGGTTGGAGCACTCTGCTGCCATGGGTTCTGTACTTCAAGCTGATCTGTTATCCGTTACCTTTAGTCTGTTGTTGTGATGTTTGCTGTGTTTTTGCTGTATCTTTCATCAGGTTAGTCTTTGAAAGCTATGTGTGTTAGTGATAGGCATGTATAAAATACCTTCAAGTATTTTCACTGTAGAATTCTGAGGTGTTTGGAATAGGTTCTGCAATGTTAACCATAAGGTTTTTGGATTTTGACGGGCTTTATTGATGTTATACAATCCTAATAATATACCTCTGCAGAAAGCTCAATTATCCTATATCTGGGGAGGCAGGATGATGAGAGTTAAAATCAATCAGAAACATCTTGCAAAAAAACCTCAAGAGTAACTTACTGTTTTCTGTTTCTTGTCAGGTGCCAATAATGTAAAGCCTCTGGATGGTGTGAAAATTCTTGATTTAACAAGGTTTGTGTTTTCTTTATGGTTTGGAACACTGTCTAGATGCAAATGCTGCAGGGAAAAAAACTAAGAAAATCTTTCTAAATTTTACAGAGTGCTTGCAGGGCCCTTTGCCACAATGAATTTAGGAGATCTAGGGGCTGAAGTTATCAAAGTGGAAAGACCAGGTGAAGTTCTCCTTTTTTTTCTAAGTGGTAAGAATGTGGGCTCATTTAGCAAATGATTGTGTATATATTGTTTCTGTATCTGGAATTGGCTTCCTTTATGGTGTTCCTCACATTGTCAACAGCAGTTTACTTTCTGTTAACGTTGTGGGGTGTTTACTATGGATTGGGAACAGACAATTGACTAAATATTTTCAGAGGTGACCAACAGTAAGTTTATTTGGTGAATGTATGTTTTTGGTGGTGATGTATGAATGGTGTTGGGCTGCGAGATACTAAATTTCGTAGCAGCTTGTATTTTTGTGAAGCTGTAGCTATCAAATTTCTGGAATCTGTTGACATAATTGCTCTATTTCTGGCATGGTAGTTATTAATAAGTTTGCTTGCTTGTCTGTGGTCTGTTTGCTTGAAGTTTAACACTGTACTCCAGTATGTGTGTTTTGTTCGGGAACAGATACACGTTTAGGAAAGATAAGATTGAAGCTGTAAGGGTAGGTCATTTGTTTTTCCAGATACTAATGTACAAAACAGTACTGGGTCATCACTGCTAACATGCCTTACTCTGTCACTAAAATTAAATTGATTTATTTTGAGTGGTTTGGACTTTGCTCAGGTTTTAAAGCGTCGTGGGAATGCTTAGGTTTTTGGAGATTTTTGTATTGTGGTGAGAGGATAAAAACAGTTGTAACAGTAATATGGCCTCCAAAATTTGACAAACTACAGAATTGTAAGTTTCCAGGGCTTTTTCCTTAAGGTACCGTGTTTTATTTTGTTATTATTATTTTTTTTTAATATTTTGGTGATTTCATTATGTTAGGAGGTTTCAATTAAAATTTCTGTTTTGTCCTTCTGAACAAGATAAAGAGGAATGATACAGCAGTTTATACTTTAAAAACACCCAAAAAAACCACAACGAGTTTAAGAATCGTGCAGGTGGGAGGCTAAAAAACGTCAGCATAACCTTATGTCGTGCTGGTTGGGTTTATTTTACGTCCACAGTTATTCAGTAGCTATGAAGATGCTACCAGAAACAGTCTAACTGCTGATACTCAGTGGCATTTCATCTTTGATATCAGGCATGTCCAGCCTGTGGCCTGGCACTGCTCACAGTGCAACCCAGCCTGCGCCCTGCCCCATCGTGGTAGCGGCTCTTCCCTGCCATCTCTCAGCCAGCCCTGCCCCAGGTGTGCAACTGTAACTCAGCAATGACCAAACATCTGTGCACTATTAGCCCTGTCTGGGGTGAAATGAGGACGGTGCAGTGATAGCTCAAGTTATGGCAAACAGTTTCACAAATTTTGATGTGTTGGCTGAACAGAAATCCTTGTGAATAGCGAGAAATATGCAGCTGTACTTTCCATCCTGATAAAGGAATCTGAGAATAGGTTTCAAGGAATTTGAGAATAGGTTTCAGAAAATTATCAAGTAAGAAGAGTAAATTTCATCAAAAAATCTCTGATGAGCACTCTGAGAGCTCACTGAGAATGGCAGCCACTGCCTTCTGACCAGGGTGATATATTAGAGTCGCAAAAACAAGGTCAAATATCCCACTGGATTTATGGTTTTGTTGCTCCACTTTTTTATATTTTCACAAAAATTGTTAACAATTAAAATATTTTGTTGCTTATATGCATTAACAATGTTATACATTTTTTGGAGGCTGCTCCACAAGTAACACCTACTATTTCTTTATGTTAGCCCACGATGTCAAAGGAGGATGTTGGTAGTATGGCAGTATGGTTGAAGCTTCCTGGCAATATTTTGTTAGATTTTGTTGCCATATGACGGATGGCAGCAGAGCAGTCTGACCAAATGGTATCTGACATGGCGTGCATATGAAGCAAAGGTGTGTTGCTGAATTCCACACAGAAAGAACGGCGCTCATTGACATTCATCAGTACTTGCTGAACCACTGGGGACCACTCACAATGGATGTGAGTACAGTGAGGAGGTGGGCAGTGCATTTCCGCAGTGGCAACAGTGGTGATGGGTCACCTTCACTGATGCAGATGTTGATGAGTTTAGCACGCAGACTCCTGTTCAACACTGGCAAAAATACAGAGCTTATTTTTCAACATAGTCACCACCGTAGTGTTTAGTAGCTGGGAATTTGCTGTATCAAACACTGTGCTTGTTGGTTAGGTTGTAGCTTCCATGGAAACAAATAGGAGGCATTACTTTTGGAGCAACCTACGTACGTATGGACCAAGGCAGTTCCTCTTCACTCAGTGTGGCTCAGGCAAGCCAGAAGATTGGGCATCATGCCTTATATAGTGCTTTTTTTTTTTCTCTCCTTCTCCCCCATCCATCATGGTAGTTGCTTCAGCTTAGGGCTTGGTATTAACAACATAAAGACCTTTGCTTGATTTTTGTGCCCTTATCTCTTGCTGCTTTAGCACAGTAATGGAAATGTGGTAGGGCTAATGCTGCAGTTTTTGAGAAAGAAAATACTCTGTCTGCTTTCACAGGCCTTTTTTAGTGCATACCATGCCTTTGTCATATTAATTAGACAGAGATTGCTTATTGAGACTTCACTTAAAGCTTTTCTTGTAGGAAATGATTGGATTTCCACATACAGCTAATGTTAATGCATATGAGGTGGTGATTGTACAAACCTCTGAGAAGATAAACATCGTGTTTTCGACTTTTCCATTCTTGGTATGAGAAGGAATAGCCATAAGGCAGGCCTTGTGCAATAGTATGTGTACAAGTAAAGGGTTTTCATAAAGGTACAGAAGCATTCAGTTATACCCATACAAGTTTGTTGAGTTGGAGGTTATCTGCTGTTCCCAGTGTCAAGTGTTTATGGTCAGGATCTTTTCAGTTGTGTCCAGCAATGGAACAAGGGACAAAGGGTACAAACCGGAACACAGAAATTCCCATCTGAACAGGAATGAAGAACTTTTTTACTTTGAGGGTGCAGAGGACTTAGTGCAGGCCCAGGGAGGTTGCTCAGTCTCCTTCTCTGGGGATGGTTAAAGCCCACCTGGGTGCTTCCTGTGCAACCTGCTGCAGGGACCCTGCTTTAGCAGGGGTGTTGGACTGGGTGATCTCCAGAGGTTTCTTCCAACCTCTGTGATTCTGTGGTTCTTGTGTCTTTTAAACCTTGTGGCTTAAAACATGATTAATAAGAGAAAGTTTTTTTTTTAATGATGTATTCTGATAGAATCAAACACAAGCTGTATGCACCTTAAGGCATGGATTCCCCTTATAGTGGGGACAGAGGGATATATAGCAAAGGTTGGATATATAGCAAAGGAGGGATATATAGAGCAAAGGTTCTGTGACTCAGTTCTCTCTGAGCCCAAGCTTCTCTGGTAATGTTAAACAGAAATACATTTTACTCCCCAAGATCAGAGTGCTGGTTAAAAGGCAGGCACTTCAATTTTGGAAATGGAAGCTCTGCTTTTAATTTTCATTTTATTATTACAAGGAAGAAAAATAATGTGAACATTGAAATATGTTGTCTGTACTGCTTTTGTGTCATTTTACACAGATGTGGTGGGGAATGGCAAATGTTTTGACTGATAGTATGCCAATTCACCTTATACTCTATATCAACACTTTCCTCTGTAATGTTGATGTTCCTGGACAGTCCCAGGTTGTTAGATTTCTCAGACAAGATAACTTTTAATTTTCTCTGGAAGCTTGCAAAATGGAACAAGTTATTTTCTTCGTGAAATAATTCTTTGAAGTCCAGGATGTGATACTCCTGTGTAGTTGGAAATAGGAATTTACTGGAAAAAAGAGACTTCTGAGTATGTATAAAAATTATTCCTTCTAGTTCTGAACATCTCCGATGTTAACAAGCTTCCAGAGTTTTGTTTTCAGATGCAGAAACAGATTTCTGCTGCTCCTTCAGAGTTTGATTGGACTCAGGTAGTTAGCTTTATAAATAGAATTTAGTTTAGAAATAATTTTTGTGTGTTTTAGCTTAACACAGTAGTTTTCTTTTTCCACTCAGTATCTACCCTTCGTAGAAAAAGCTGCTTCTGAGATCTGTTGTGAGTTCAGCAGTGCTTAAAAAAAAACAAATTACAAAAACAATCATATTAAAAAAACCACAACAGAAACCACCACCAACCAAGAACAACAACACCCAACAAGAACAACACCTCGTTCTATTGGAATAGCTGTGTTCTTTAGTTCTTAGAAGCGTGCAGGGGTTACATGGCATTCAGTTCTTTTAGGATTTCTCTCTGCATTTGGCTTTCCCTGTGCCATTTTGCACTTGGGGCATGTAACTGTGCCACAGCAATTGTCATCTTGTGTTTTTTCTTCCATACTTAAGCTTGCATGTTTAAATTTGTTTTTAGTATAGTCTTCACGAGTTCTTTTCAAAACAAATTAATCACTCGTTTAAGTTACTAAGACTTATTAAGTCTCCTGTATATTATTTTCGATGGGAAATACAAAGTTTTTAACATCTAATTGGTATCCATCAAAAGCCTTGTCACAGCAACCACTGGATCATCATTACTGATTCACTGTTTTTAATGTTTTCACATCTGTGACAGGTGAGAGGTTTCATCAATTTTCTACCATCAGATAAGATGGGCAGGGGAATGATTTCAAGTATCTAGGCAGTGGGAGTGGAGCAGTATAGCAGTGTTGGTGATTAAATATGAACTGATGTTTTAGAGGTTTACATTCTAGCTCTTGGAGAGTTTTGTTTTGTGATTGCAGGGGGAGGAAAGCCTGAGAACTCCAGACTTCAAACGCTTGTGGAATGAGGTTAATGTCCTCTTCAGGGAGATGTCTGTTCACACAGGAAAGTTCAAGAACATTTGTGTTGAGGGACGTGGTTTAGTGAGAACTATTAGTGATAGGTGGATGATTGGACTGGATGATCTTGGAGGTCTTTTCCAACCTTGCTGATTCTGTGATTCTGTGACAGCAATCTCACTAGCATCCCACGTGGGGAAGTATTTCTGAAAATGTTTTGCTTAAATGACTTGAAATGAGAGCATGTACAAGAAATACTAACGTTTTTCTTCCCCATGCTGCTTGCTTGAACCAAGAGTGTTCTTTGAGATACTGAACCGTGTAAATAAATAGTGCAGAATGTAATTTACGTTTGTATAGCTCCTGCTGCAGTTGATCACAAAGTGCTGTAGCCTTTGGGTGTTCCAATGTGAAGCATAATGATGCGAGTGTGGTTATACTGTATTGGGCCGAAGGTCCTTTAGCTTAGTTCTGCATCTCTGCTAATGTTAGCCTTCTGTGCTGCCTCTCTAAAGGAAGTTTCTGCTCCCTTAAAGTTAGATGTACAGAAACTTCAGATAATGATAGAGAAATATTGTGCATACTTGCTGACACTCAGGATCATAATTATATCTTAATTAAACTCAACTTCAAATTTACCAGTTTTAGTTGTACTTTCATTTTAAATGGATTGCTAGTCTTCTTGACACCTTAAGAAAAGTTTCAAATCGGAAATTAGGCATAAGAGATTCAGTTACATTGGTGTCTGTACCAGCTTTAATGGCATCTTACTTTTCTGTAAGGCAAGAGAATTTCTGAACGGAAGACAGTAGCAAGTGCTTCTTTTTGGTGATATTCTGCAGCACTCAGCTTAATGAGCTGTGCTGATCTGTGATCTCATGACTTTGTTTCCATAGTGTTTCAGGAATGGTTTTCTGACAGTGTGCTGACTGAGAGCATCTGCTGAATTCTTTGAGATTGCCTCAATGAATGCTGCTGTACCTCAAAGCAGTGCTTTAAGTCGAAAAGGAATTAAGTAGACTGAGGTGTGACTGTGTGTTGATGTGTATACTTTAAGATGCAAACAATCACAGAAGGAACAAAGCAAGCTATTTTAAGAAGCTATATTATAGTGATTACAGCAGTAACAAAAGCAAAACTTGTTCTGCTTAGTCACATTCACTATTAGGTGTTTTCTGAAGTAAATGCCCTGAAATATGTATACTAAAGTGGTTGTTTTTCCCCTGCCTGCTACTTGAATTTAGGAGGCTTAAATATTACCTAGGATAATTAACATTTTTTTCTTTTGTTTATTGTCAGTGTAATATTGAATAACTGCAAAAACATGATGGTATTTCTTTCAGGAACTGGTGATGATACAAGAGCCTGGGGCCCACCTTTTGTTGGAACAGAAAGCGTTTATTTTCTCAGTGTCAATAGAAATAAAAAGGTAAGTGGAGTGCTTCACTGAAGATTAGTCTGTCAGTTGTAAAAGCAGTTAAAGACATAATAATTTGAAAGACTTCTCTTTCAAATTATTTACTTTTGCTTTTTGTAGAAAGAGTTTTGTACAGTATGTGATTGTTGACAAAAAACTAAGTGAAAACAAACAATAAAACCTCAAGTGAGTATGATTAGCAGTCAGAGAAAACTTCCAATCTTTAATTTTTTCTCATAAACACACTTTCTGAGAACTTAGTTTAAACTCATTTAATTCTTAGTGTACCTAATGGAGCAATAGTTACGTTGGCTTTAGTTGTATTGTCAAGGTGAATATACATTTCATGAGATAAATGAAGCATTTTGAACAAAAAAGGCTGCAAATCTCTGGTATGGTTCTGAGAGCAGCTGAAGCAAATTCCAAATGCAAGAGTGGTCCTGCCAGTCTTCAGTTTCTGGTACAAAATTAACCCTGTTGAGTTGAAGAGTGATGTTTACTGTTAGTATTTCAAGGGTCACTTCGTTTTGTGTGGGTCAGCTGAGCTCACCTGCCCTTCCTGGCAGCTAGAGTTGGGAAAGCAGGCATCATACTGTTGTTAGGTTAGCAGAGAGAGCTTGTGAATCTTTGGGATTAAGATGAAGTTACATGATGAGCTGTTTGGTGGCTTGTTGCCATTGAAACAAATGTTCCTTGTGTTCCTATATGTACTTGCAGTAGTAAGCCACAGTGCAGCTCCCAGTTGGACATCCGTCAGACTTGCTCTGTTGCTTCTCTGGTTCTTTGAGACTGTTAAGCTTGCTTTACCAACAAAAAAATATTTTTAAATATGGAAAACTGACTACTGATTATGCTTAGAAGAGTTCGGTAAGCACTAGAACAATCTGAAGTGATTTTTCTTTTTGTCCCCAGAGTATAGCTATCGATATGAAGAATTCAAGAGGAGCAAAGTTGATCAGGGAGGTAGGTTTTAATGGAATGCAAATCGTGTCCTTTTTATATTGTTACGGTCCTGTGTAAGAAAGAATAAACTCTGTATTTCAGGTATTAGAGGTGTGATAATTAAAAATAGGTATGTATGCCATTCGTTGTTTAAATTATGGGTGAGAAGTGGCATATATTATCTCTACAGTTTTACACTGAGATAAGTTGTTCAGAGTAATTTATGATTTTAGATACAATAAAATTTACTTAAACATCAAAAACTTCAGATGAAATATTGTGAGGTAGAGGTCTAACAGTTCAGTGCTTAGCTGTGGGTGTATTAGATCTTCCTGTACAACTTCAATGGAAGACATTTCTAACTGGATTGATGAAGTCAGCAAGGAATTTACAGCGGGAGAACTGGGCTCCAGTATTTGTGTATTTTTGAGTGTTACATTCATGGCTTTGGTTGCTGTACCAGAAGTGTTGTCCTCCAGGTCAAATGCCTATTTGTTTAAGATGAAGGTTTTTTCAGTATTTCTGTTGAGAACGCAAGGATGAATTCAGGTAATGATTTTTCCAATCATTTTCCAACTACTTGAAGCAAAAAGTCCATTGATTCTGTGAATGTGGGCTTAGGATAGCTGGGATTATGAGTGAGGATGAGCTGAAGGAAAGATGGCCGTAGTGTTTGCCTCTTATGTGTGATTGCTACTATTTGAGGTTAAGTAGTTCCCTTTTTCTCAATACTGGCATGTGAAGGTGGCTGCTTCATTTAGCTTTTAAATGTACTGCTAACCTTTTCACGATCTGTGCCGTTAAATGGCTGAGTACTTAAGAACGTGCAATGTTACAACCTTTGTACTTGAGGCTGGACTGCTTGAATTCAAGCCCCACACAATTTTTTTTTATCAACATAGCAACTATCCTGCCATTGTTTTATTTGGCTTAATGGTAGCTTTTGGTAGTGCTTGGTGCAGAGGTCTTTACATTTTTATTATTGCATCTCAAATGGAACTATAATATAATTTCTTACTTTGAGTCTTTGAAATATAAGAATTTTATCATGTATGTATATCTATACATAATGTATTATATAATATACATGTTATATAGCATATACATATACAGCATATATATATAATATATTATGTTTGCTATAACGAAATGTATTGTTTGTGCTTGCAAGAGGAACTTTGAGCCTGGGACATCAGATACAAATAAATACGAACTGTATCCTGGGCCTGTGTCTTTTAGAGAAAAGTGTTGAAGTTTAATAATTTTTCTTTAATAAGAAAAGTAGCATGATTAGAATAATTGAATTAGTAGTATCAAGTATGCAGGAAAACCTGTTAATCAGCAATCCTGGATTTGGCACAGCGCTGACAAGGCACTTGTCCAAAGGTCTACTCTTTCATAACTATGTGAATATTTTACAGTGTTGTTACCATAAAATTATTCTTTAGTCCGTATTCTCTTTCTGTATTCTGCATCACTTGTAGCCTTATTTTCCCTCCTGTTGCTTTTAACTCACTGTTAACTGCTTTTCAAAAATTTGAGTGCCTCACTGAGTGAAGCTTATTTTCTCTTCAGTGCTGGGATGTACACTGATACTGTGCTCTGACATATCTGGCTTGCAATTTTGAGTATTACTCAGCAGTATTCAGCAACTTGTTTTAAGAAACTTAGGGATACATTTGTCCTGAGTATTTAGTCTTAACTAATTAAATTCTGTGTTTATTCATGAAGGACTTGGGAAAATTCCGTTGGATGGGAAGCTGGTGGCACTCTTCCTTCCCTCCTGTTCAATGTAGTTGAGAGGGTCATCATGTCTCATGCATGCTCTCACTTAACTGTGTGTATATATGCACACATTCCTCTTTATGGAATACTTGTTTAAAAAAAAAATTGCTTCTGAGGGGATGAATAGTTTGCTTTGTCAAATTAGTATCTTCACTATGTGTTGCTTATATTCAAATTAATGGTTACATTTGGTGTTCATTATGCCTTTTTTTCTGATGTCCTGACGTGTACAAGTTGTGCACATAAGTGTCCTATCTGGAACATGTTGTAGTCTGTGTTCTGCACTACTTTGCTAGTATAGGTGAATGTACAAGTGATACGCTCAGTGTGCTTGCAGGACATGTAGTTTAGTGTGAAATTTCAGCTGACAGAGGATTTAAAACCCGGTTGAATTTTAAGACTGAAAGTCCCTGTGTGCTTTAAGGACATGTGATTCTGTACTGCACAGAATATTGGTTTGGATAGAGTCTGAATACAGTTCTTGCCATGAATGTAGAGGCCATGATGACACCATATTTGTAAGATGCCTGGGATGTTAAGCTCATTTCATTCTCTGAGAATATATACACTACTAACCTTGGCCTAAATCACTGTATCTTTACTTAGTCATCCACATGTGTTGCCACATCTAGAGTTATGGCACTTATTTATTTCCTTACTGTTACAGTAATGCAAGTCATCCTCTTTTCCCCACAGTGGTTTGCAGGTGTTGGTTCTTCAGTATGAGATGGACAGCAGCTCCCAAATTAACCCACGCTGTTGCTCTGTATTGGATAGGTTACAAAACCCAGTGAAAGCAGTACAAAAGTTATAATTGATTTCTTAGATGAATTTAGCTAAGGTTGTAATATTACCAAATGTAAAAGTAATTATGTATAGACTATAAAGGATTCAGAGAGCAAATAAAGCCGCTTAGATCTGTTTTACATGAAGACGTACCATTAAAGATCAACAGCCTGCTCCCAGTGCATTGTCCTTCCTTTGTTTCAGATGTGCTGTCTGGCACAGAAGATTGGGACAGTTATTAACTGTCCCACTTATTAACTTAACAATAAGTTATTAACAACTATTAAAAACTTGTTATTGCTCAAACATTCGAACAATACTTTGAATTTGGAGATTTTCAATTGTTAAAAACTGGCACTCCTAGAGTTCCTTGATACAGACTCTTAAAAAATAATTTACCACATGCATTTAAAAATGCACTGTATCCTCAAGTTCATTTCTGTAAATGTTACTAGCATCTCATACATGCATCTAGTTAAGCTATTCATAATTTACATGGCTTCTTGTCTGAATAAGAGTCAGTTTCTGTCTTTCCTGTGAAATATTTGCTGTCTTGGCTGTTTCTTTGGCCTTAAATTCAACTCAACATGCTAGAACAAAAATGCTTATGATTGCAGATGTGATGACACTAATTTATGGAAGCTGGCCCAGTGTGCTGTGGATATTGATCAGATAACTGCATGGTAGTTCCAGAGAATTTGACTCTGATCATCTTGAAATAACATTAAGAAATGAAGAGTTTTAGGTCATGCTTATAGATGTATGTACAAATGTATTCTTGTCAGGGAGTATTTAGATTCCTGGGAAAAGCAACTGAACTGAAAAAGAACCTCAACCTCCACAACTCTGCCAAATAGTACATATTTATTTTCAAATGTTCCCTTGTTTCAGAAGTTCTTAATATTAATTCTAGTGAAGTATGTACAAATATTTACATGCTTAACTTCTCTAAGAATAAAAAGATGTAATTTAAAGCCCATCTGAGTCACAGGTTAGTCTATAATCTCAGTAGGTTTTGGGCTAGATCATTTATTCAGATGTGATGCAGAAAATCCTGCTGCAGAGCTTTATAATGCTGTTCTAATTGAGGTGACCTTAAGATGTGTGTAGCTTCTGTTACAGTAAGTATTACCAGTTGTTTTGAAACTGAAGAGAATCAACCAGAAAACAACAACAAAAAACCAAGAACCACCACCACCATCCTTTCTGTCCCCCCTTCCCCCCATCCCCAGCATTTTACAAAATTCTAAGGGAAGCATGAAGGATGCATCCTTTCTCCTCACGTTTTTCAAGCTTAGTGTGAGTATAAAGTGGGTGACTGTTATGTAAATTTTGATCAAATATTTGGAAATCAGTATGACTCTGTTAATACAATTACATTACAGTTTTGTCTAACAGATTTAGAATTTCTATAGTTTCTTTTCTATATACACAGCATCTCAAATGTGTAGTTTGCAGATATGCACAGTCTAACAGACCAAAAAAATCTCTTTAGGTTTGAATTCTGTTCTGTCAGAAAGACAGGAACCATCTTGATTAGTGGTACTTAGAGCTACATGAGAAATATATTGAACTTTTGGAGGCTTGTTAACAAATCTTATGCATCCTATTCTTTTCTAAAGCTTGCAGCTGTATGTGATGTTTTTGTGGAGAACTACATCCCTGGGAAACTGGCTGAAATTGGCCTAGGTTATGAAGACATTGAAAAGATTGCTCCTCACATAGTATACTGTTCAATAACAGGTATTGTGACTTCAGTAATTTCTGTTATTTCCTTTACATTGTTATGAAAGTCAGTGATTATATAACAGTATGTTATTTTGATGTTGGTCAAGATATACTGAAAGAGAAAATAAGTTTGATTTTAATTGAAAAACATGTACGGGAAGAACTGTGAGGCAGCAACAGTGTCAGCACGTGGGAAGTTGTTCAGTAGTCCAGTTTATGTGTGACGGGTTTCCAATCTAGTAATTTCAGTGCTCTTTACTACCCCCTTCTCTTCAGATTTATCTACCTATATGTTCATGGAAGAGCTGTATGTTCCTGGGTGTTCTCCATTATTTCAAGCTGCAGGCTGCTTGATAGCTGAAATGTAGGATGGGTTTTAGGTTTTTTAGAAATGGAAGGAGGAATGGAAAGGAATTAAGTATGAGAGCATTGGAAAAATAACTTGAACTCTGAAAAATCAGATATTTGAAAACCTAACTCAAAAAATCTACTAAAATTAAATGATTTGTGCATGAGAAGTCTGTGGTTCAAGTATAAATAAAATAAAACTAAAAAAGTTACAGATATTTGAAGACCAGTTAAAAGTATTAGTTGCAAACCAGGCTGGACTTGTTCTTAATTTCTGAATAATAATATCTGTACTATTTTAATTCCTGGATGTTTGTCATTTGGGAACCGAACAGACTTTTAGTATGTTGTGATGTGTTTATCATGCTTTTGTGGTGAGTGTCTTAAAAAAACAATGAACATAATTGCCATTCTGCTCTCAGTGCTTGCTGAGAAACTCCTGTTATTATCTTTCTTTACAAATATGTTTAATTTGGTTTGTGGTGAGTTTCCACAGTGTTCATATTTACTTATGCATGTAATCTCAGTCGGAATTTACTGAGGGTTTTTCCTTTTTTCTAGTTGCTGTATATATATAATTAATGAAAGAATAAATTGATACCCACACTGCAATTTAGTTGTTACAGTTTGGCCTTTGATTTAATAAATCTGTTTATCCACTTGCTGCACATAACAACTTTTGAGTAACTTTATCTTGCTGATAGGTTGTAGGTCACTCAGAATTTAATGTGTTCTGTTTATTTCCATGGAAACTACACCAGGTACAAAGGGCACAGTAACACTGATAGAGCAAATTCTCAGCTATGAAACATTACTTTTCAACATAGTGACAACCATTAGCTATGCACTTTCACCTGTGATGAACAAGGCCCTATATGCTGTGCTCCTGAAAATCTTCATCAGTGGAGGTGACCTGCTGTTTCACAGCTGGAAGTCAGAAGATGCCAAGTCTGGACTATATGGTGGATGTGATAGGACAGTCCAGCTAAGTTTGGCAATGTGCTTCACAGTCTTCAAACTGATATGGGGCCTGGTTTTATCATGTTGCAAGAAAAAGGTTGTCGTCTTCACCTGCCTGACTCTGGAAGTTTGGGCCTTCAGCTTAGTCAGCATCATGATGTAATAGAGTTGATGGTTTGTTTGGAAGAATCCATTTCCTATTCCAGTTACCCTGTTACCTGTTAATGGCTCTGTCTTGAACTTTATCTTCAATGGGGAATTCCCATTTCAGCGCTGCATGGCCTGCTGTTTTTACTCTGACTATAGTGGTAACTCCATGCCTCATCATCAGTAATGATGTGGTCCAGGAAATTTCATCTCTGTGTTGGTTGAATAGGTACCAGCAAACTTGCATAGGAGATACTTTATGATCCTGTGTGAGCATTTGTGGGGCCAACATGGTGCAAGTTTCTTTTTTGGTATTCTAATGTTGTCACCATCATTTCCAACACTTTGAAGCTGATATTCAGCTCTGTGCACAGTTCCCTGGTCTTAATCTGCTGATATGTGCAGATGAGCTGATTGAGCCATGAATCATTTTGTGTCATGAGAGCTGTGCATGGCTGTCCAGAATGTGACTTGTCTTTCACGTCACAGTTGCTAATGCTGAAATGCACCACCCACTGCCTCACTCTGCTCGCACCCACTGTTTGGTCTCCATGAGTGTTTAGAAAGTGTCAATGTATGTCAACAGGTGCAATTTTTTTCTTTGTGGAGGAATTCAGTGACATACCTTTGCTTCAGGCACACTTCCATGTTAGATACTGTTTTGTCAGACTGCCTCTCTGCTGCCATCTGTCACATCAATAACATTTAATGCAGTGTTGTTGGGAAGGTTTAAATTCTATGACTAGTATACCACTAATGTTTACCTCTGGTGTTTTGGGCCAAGAAAACAGAATGGGAGGCATTACTTTTAGAGCATCTCTCATCAATTAAAAATCTTGACTTAACTAAAGGGTTAAGGAAAGGTACTTTGCAGTTTTACGGAAGTGCAGGATTGCCTAGATGGAAAGGATCCTTTGAGATATGCAGTCCAATTCTCCTGCTCAAACAAGGCCAGCTGTACTGGGTTCGCCAGAACTATGTCCACCTGTTTTTTGAGTATTTCCACAGATGGAAACCTCTACAGCCTCTCTGGACTACCTGTCCCAGTGCTTGATGTACCCACAGCAAAGGGTATTTTCTCTTGTTATGGGGGGGATCATGTGAATTTCCATGTCATGTCCATTGCCATTTATCAGTGGGTGCTACTAAGGAGGTCTAAGTCTCTCACTCACTCACTCCCTTCCATCAAGTATTTTTATTTGTTGGTTAAGATTGATTTCACCCGGAGTTTTCTCTTTTTCCCATCTCCTGTGGGTGAGATGTTCAGATTTTCCAGTCTCTTATCTTCACAGAGTAGCTGAGACTTGCAGGGCACTCTGGACCCATCTGCTCCAAACCGTGCCCCAAAGCAGGGCCAGTCAGAGCAGTTACCCAAGCGTGTATCCCAGTGGCTTTTGGAGATCTCCAGGAAGGAAACCCCACGGTCTCTCTGGCTAACCTGTGGCACTTCACCACCTGCTCAACACAGAAGTGCTTCCTGGTATTCAGAGGAAACCTCCTGTTTGTGCCCATTTTCTTGTCCTGGCACTGGCCAGGAACCACTGAAAAAAATCCGACTCCCATCATTACACTTTCTCTTCAGGTATTTATCTGCGTTTATTAGATTTCTCTGAGCCTCCTTCTCCAGGCTGAACACTCCCAGCTCTTTCAGCTTCTCTTTATAAGAGAGATGCTCCAGTCCCTTGATCATCTTGATGACTTTTTGATCTCTGTGGCCTTGTGTGTGACTTTCTCCCATAAGCCCATCTGTCTTGTAGTGGGGGACCTGGAATTGTATGCAGTACTATATGTGTGGCCTCACCAATACAGAGTAGATGAGAAGCATCACCTTTCTTGTCGTATTGTTGATGCTCTTCCTAATGCAGTGCAAGATACTGTTGGCCTCCTTTGATACAAGGTATCTGCTTATTTGAGCTGATTTATTTGTATGCTAAATGACATCTTCTCTCCTGCAGGCTTTCCTTCTAGTCTCAAGGGTCCAGGACTCTTAGGGCTGGCTTCATAGGTAAAGACAAGACAAAGAAAGTATTAAATACCTCTGTTTTTTTTGTTTGTTTGTTTTTTCCTTGTCACTTGTAACCATTTCCCTTCCCCATTCAGCAGTAAGCCCATGTTTTAACTAGTTTTCCTTTTGCTGCTATATACTTGCAGCATTCTTTCTTCCTGCCCTTCACATCCTTTGCCAGATTCTCCAGGTTAGCCCTGGCTTTCCTAATCCTATACCTGCAATACCGCAATTTGAAAAGAAAGATATGATTTATTTTTAAACTCAGTGGCCTGGCTGAAGACATTACAGCTCAAAATATTTTGTGGCATGGTTTACTACTATATTCAAATATCCATTGACCTTGTTTTATTTTGGAGCCCTGGGAAGGAAGCCATAAGTTGATTAATATAGCTTGTTGTTTTTTTTTTAAATAAATAGTGAAAAGGAGATCAAATATAAAATATTTCTGACAAAAATTGATAGTGCAGCAGCTTAGATTTAAATATGAATGTCTATGGAAAACGATCAGGAGAATTTTTTTTTCATTATAAACAAATGAGGCTAGACAGATAGCAAAGGAGATGAGTAAAAGCACTAAAACCTTTTTATGGAGGTTAATCTACATACACTGCAATTTATTAGTGGCAAAGTCAGAGGAGTTTCCCTACTTGGTCCATTTTCTTTAAGGGATTTATCTGATAAACTTTGTTAATCTGAACATCCTGCATATAAAGCTTTAGAACAACTTGGTAAATGAATATGTATAAATCACTTGTATCAGTGTATCTGAGCAAGGTGGAATTTTTGTTGGAGCCTGTATTATTAATATGCATAATCACTTTGCCAATGAAAACACACACTGAAGAGTAATTGAATTGTAATAACAGGATGTTCATGTAAACTTAAGTTAACTCACTTTTCTTTTCTGAAGAAGACAAGACGTAATCAGTAATTCTTTGTACCTCTCAGCCGTGTTGCTTGCTGTTTAAATGTGTGTTCAAATGCTTTTGCCATTCTAGTTTCTTAAAAGGAGAAATTTATAAAAACAGTGGGACTTTTGGCACAGAAATCTGTCTTTAAACAGAGTCTTGATGGTTTTAATGTAAGGCATTACAGTATTTGACCAAAAAGGCCCAACAGGTTCACGTGAATTAATTGAGGCATCTGAGTTGGATACCTACTTTTGTGAAAGATCGGTGTGGAAAACATTTTAACATTGCATTCTGAAAGACCCTTAAGAAGCACACACTGTCCCCACTGTAAGTAGGAGCTATGCTTGTGACAATGTTTGAGGGTAAGGATTGGAATGAAAATGGAATGGAACGACCCTTTGACAAACTGATTTCTTGCAGGTTGCTGAAAACTCAGAAGTAATATTTCAGGTGGAAAAAGGCTGAGAACACAGTCTAAGATTATTTGCTAATGCCATAAAAAGCTACATGTATATAGAATGCCTCACTAGAGATATGGAAAATATGAGTTAACAAAGATCTAAAGAGAAGCATTGCTTGTCAGATGTAAGAGATGTGCTGGCCTAGAATATTGGATTAAATGGACAAGTTGTCTTCCCAAATGTTGGAAACTGTTAAGACAAATGATCTTGGTTACAGAAACCCCTATTACATCTAAACAGTGGGATTTTATCCATCATTTTGCACCTCACTTACAGGCTGTTCAAGAGATAATAGAAATATGTTAGTTCTCAAGCCCTTTCTGGTTTACAGGTCCTGTGAAGGATAATGGATACACAATATAACATGAATTATGTTAGAAAGTCTTTGAACAAAGGATTGGAGTGGTTTATGTGTTAACTTAGGCAGTTTCAAATATGCTTTTTAGAGAGATATTTTCTGTATCATAACTATCCTTAACTGACAAAATGATGTTGGCCATTGTTTATGACTACCATGAACTCTATTACATTGAGATATGAGAATAGAGAGAGGCATTCTGGCATAACAGCTGATAATAAAGGAGTAACAAAGAAATAAATGTCCAGTGTGTCAGAATCAGAATAAAGTTTCCCAACTTTAATTTTTGATTTTCTTGTTTTTTCTTGATGCTCAGTCTACATGCTGAAGACATTATAGCAGATTCATTTAATAAATTATAAATAATTACTGTGTTCTGCTTCCCTTAGCCATTTAGTTAACACATGAATGTGACTGGAAGTCATCTGGACTGCCTTCGTTTCTTATTTTTGGAAACATGTTGCGTTTCCAGTTCAGGCATCATAGGTATGGAACGCAATCAATAAACAAGTAATTTGATGGAATCAGCTCTACCCTACAGCATAACTTGCATAGCAGCTGTGATCAAGATGTCATCAGGATTCTTTTGAGTCTCATTCACTTATTGCATGCAAGTATAAATAAGTTAAGTTGGATATTAAAACTTCTTTTTTTTCTTTTGGATGTTTGGCCATCCGAAAAATGGAAAATAATTCTGACTCCAGGCTGCGTTGTATTCTTTCCAGAGAGAGCATGCCCAAGTTATGCTATTTATTATTTTAGTCTTCTTTTAAAAAATGTAAGATGATCTCCAGTTGTTACACTTTGGAAGAGTGGTATTTTCACTTTTCAAAGACTTATTTGTGACAAATCAGTGTGAAAATATGGGTATTGGATTTTTCTTAAGAGTTTAGAGTCACTAGCTGCTAGGAAGTACTAACTGATACTAATTTTCTTTCTAAAGATTCACTGTCTAGAACGATCTGCACTTCTGGGTTACATTGTTCATTGCTCATTGTAATGCAAGTAGCAGTGCTGTATTTATGGTTACTTTAATTACCAGGTCCTGGTAGTTGATCAGATGCTGAATGGGTGCATTCATTGTGACTTATACTTGTGTCCTGTTACATAAGATTTTCTACCTTTTACTGCTTGATGGCAGCCTGCTGGAGCTGATCTGTTCTTGGAGCATAATGCATTGGTTGAGTGGTCGTGGATAGTTCATATGTGCCATATGTAATTTAATGACACCTAAATACATGAGTCATTCCGAAAGTGACACTTCCTATTTGTTTCCACTGAAGCTACAGAAGATAAGAAGAGCAAATAGGAATAACCGCATTTGATGGAGCATATTCTTGGCTACAAAACACTGATGGTGGTGACTGTGTTGAAAAATAGGTGTGCATATTTGCCAGCAAAGAATAAAAGCCTGTATGCTTGTAAAAAGTCTGTTCCAACACAGATGACCCTACTGCTGAAATGCATCAGCCACCACCCCACTGCGCCCACATCCACTGTTCGGTCTTCATAAATGTTCAGTAAGCATCCATGAATGGCAACAGGTACCATTTTTTTTCTGCATGAAGGAATTCAGTGACGCCTTTGCTTCAGGTGCACTTCCATGTCAGATACTGCTTTGTCAGACTGCCCCTCTGCTGTCATCTGTTGCACGGCAACAGCATGTAACAGGAAGTAGAAACATTGCCCTACCACCAACATCTGCCTCTGACATCATGGGCGAAGATAATGCCTTTTATTAATTTTGAAGCAGCCCTTATATATTCCTTTATATTCCATCCATCCAGAGGTAGATTGCACCAACCTGCTCTCTGTTTCCTTTGATATCCCTGTTCTTATGCGTGGGATTGCTGAAGAATTTGGTCTAATCAGTCCCAATTACAGTTCTGCATAGTTCCTCCTAGCTTTCTCTTCACTTTTGGTGATCTGGGGTTTCTATTCTGCCCTGCGTCCCACCTGCAGCAGAGAGAACATCCTTTTTGCTATTCTCATGTGTAATAGGTGTGAGTAGTAAAAAATCAAAACTGAGCTTGAGCATACTTAGTCTGTGAGGTTAGTGGACCTGCACCCTCCACCAGATCTTGAAACTGGATTCTGGTATTCTGGTCAAAGTGAAAACTAAAAGAAAACCTAATAGTATTAATAATAGGAAAGCATAAGCATGACAAAGGTTTCCCTTTTTTTTTTTTTTAAGTGTTTGCTATAAAGAATATGAATTCTCAGTATTTTAAGCAAACAGCTGTAAGGGGTTTTGTTGTTGTTAGTTTGTTCTCCTACCATAGCTAAAAAACAGCTTCCTCTTGGATTTTGTGCTTAGGAACAGAATGATCATTCTGTGAGATGTTTTGTGCAGCTTAAAGCTCAGGATTGGACTCAACTACATTAAAAGCTTTTTGTTATTGGCCAGCGTGAGGGGGTGACTGGTTTACCCGAATAGGCAGACATTGTAGCAGAACGTAGGGTGGCTGCTCTGAAAGTAATACCTCCTATTTTATGTTGTTGGCTCACGATGTCAGAGGTGGATGTGGGTGGTATGGTAGTTGGGGTTGAATCTTCCCATCGGTATCGTGTTGTATTTTGTGGCTGTGTGACAGATGGCAGCAGAGAGGCAGTCTGACCAAGTAGTGTCTGACATGGATGTGCACGTGAAGCAAAGGCATGTAATTTAATTCTTCCATTGATATTAGATGACTTTTGCTAAACATTTATGGACACCAAATAATGGATGTGAGCACAGTGAGGCAGTGAGTGGTGCGTTTCGGCAGTGGCAACAGCAGTGTGAAAGACAAGCCACATTCTGGACAGCCATGCACAGCTCTCACACCGTGAATTTGAAGAGTGTCTCAGTCAGCTCATCTGTGCAAATCCAGCTAATAGCAGTGACTGTGTTGAAAAATACCATTGTGCCCTTTGCATCTGTTATGGTTTCCATGGAAATAAATAGGAGGCATTACTTTCAGAGCAATCCACACGAAATCTGGAAGACATGCTCCTTAGATGATGTGCTGCATTGTATTCAGACTGCAGCATTTTTCTTCAATGAAGGAACTCTGGTGATACGGGACTGCCTCTTTCTAAACGTTGGACTGCTGTAAATTGTTAGTGATAGTCAAATGAAAGGTAGTGTAGTTTTTCAGGAGTCCAGGGTCATTTGTGGGTGAAGAGTTTAGACATAGGTGAGCCAGATGTTGTCTCCTTTTTGGTATTCTGGAAGTCCTGATCAGTAAACCAAGTTTCTTATCCAAACAGCTCTGATTGAACGTATCCAGCCCTACTACAGCTTTATTTCCCAATGTTTCTCTTGCTTTGTGAGTGCTCTCAAAGCTATAGATACTGTTCTCACTCACAAGTTGGCTATACTGGCGAGCATAATCTTAGAACTAGTTTCAATATAATGTGTTTTGGCAGTTCTGTTGTTCGTTTTTGTTCAACTTTTTGAAATTTGGCTGGTTCAAGTAAACCGCGTACCGAAGTGGCAGTCTGCTCCCTGTATGATCTGTGCAGTGCAACTAAGAAACTCACGGTTTATTTCTGGACAGGAGGGGGCACTGTTTAAAAGGACAACATTATTTTCAAATCAAATCAATTTTTTTTTTTCTTAACGCCTCCGAAGGCAAAACGTTTAGAAAGACATTGAATTTTGTAGGTTCCCTTGAATGATGAAAGCTTCGTTTCAGGTTCTCAAACCTTGTTTTCCTTTTTTTTTCTCCCATTCCATTTCTTAAAGTATGAACACGGCACTTCATTTTTTGCCTTTTCAAGAATTTTTATTTCTGCAGGCAGGAAAAGAGCATTCTGTATTTATTTGTGAGACTGAAGGCATGGTGATCTATTATGCAGAAATATTTATACCTCAGCCAAAAGGAAGTAAACAAAAAAAGTCGTTACTTTTTATTACATTTCTATTATTCTAACTGATCATACTTCAGAATTTGCTGTCTGTACCCTGAAGAAGTTACTTTTAGCTCTGATTTTACATCTGTAAATGAAAAATTTACAAATTTAGATTAATACTTTGGAAAGTCCTGAACTGTACTAAACCGTTAATTGTATTTGTTAGTAAGTAGTTGTGTTATGAACAGACAAAAATAAGTGGGAATAATGGAAGAAAGAAAAAAAAAAAGAGGTATTGTGTATCATCTGAGCTTCAGATGAGTCTAAATCTGGAACTGTTATATATGTGCCTTTCAAGTGAATATACATAAGGGGCCTAAGACCAGTTAAGGAACGCATTTCTTCAAATTTAAGCATTTCTTATGCATCTCAAGTGATACTAATTAATCCGAACAGCGGAATGGTTCTTTACCCACCTACTTAAAAGATAGTAATAACTCAAAATAACCAGCATTTGGTACCTTCCAGTACATCTGTTTTGTACTAATGGCTTATAGCTGCTGCTTATGAGAAGACATAATGTGATAATTTTGATGCCCGTCCTACTTTGACTCCATTATTTTCATAACAGAATAAAAAACCAATAAACAATCACAGCATGCTTTGCTGGGCAAAGGCTACTCCAAGCGGGAATAATTTGAGAGACTTAGATGATAAAATAAGCTGGGAACTGCAAAAAGGGAAAGAAAAAAGAAAAGAAGAGGATTGGTATCAGGGTTTCTGCCAATAAAAGGGTGTTCAAAATGAATTTTCAACAGATCTATTGTTTTCTAATAGTAGAAGGTGCTGCACTCAGAATGCTTTGTGAAAGGAGGCATTGTCAGAACAAACTGTGTGTCTTGCTTCTAGCAGTTCTTGATGTGGTTTGAGAATGAAAAGGCACGCCTGAAAAACTGTGAACATTATACCTCTCTTAAATAAACAAAAATATCAGGTTTGCAATCTGTGAAGTATGAACTCACTGGCAGCACTGACAGTGATCGAACAAAGCATTTGGAGGGGAAAAAATGTGCAACCTCTCTACCTGAGCTTGACTTGATAAAAATAGAATGTTCCAGTACTGAAAAGAAAATCAAGGCTCTGGAATGTTGTTTTTTATATTATGCATTTGGAAGATGGGTGCATTAAAGACTTGATCTGTCTTTTTTTTTTTCTTTTAATAGCTTGAAGTTGTCTGAGTGAGCTGTTACATTAATAAGTGGGGACTAGAGGTAAAATAGTCCGTGAGAACACTTTTTTTGAGGAGTGGAGTAGCACACTGGATTCACAGGGACCAGCAATGATTGGGATTACATAATTACAGTTATAATTGGACAATAACCCTTGTGGCATTTATTAAAACTACTAAAATCCTCGATACTCACATAATGTTTTCGTAGACAAACTAAGGTAATGCAATTTAGAACAAATAATCGGTTCAAAAGTTGTCAATCTTATATTTTACACTATATAAACAATAACTATTTGTATTTCACCATTGACATGGAAGGCAGTGGTTCGGAACTGACACTGCCACATATTTTGTTTTGATCCAAGTGGGTGATGGGATAGCATGAAGATGACCCCAGAGTCCTCACTTGGTCAAGAGCTATGGCTTATTTGCTGTGGGCTTTGGAGCGTTACGGGCAGGAGGATTCTGGAACTGATTTACAGGTAAAAGACATTTTCCCTTTACCCCAGTTAAACTCCCTTAAAATGGTTTCTGGAGTGTGGCTATCCCAGAGAAGAGTCACACAGAGCTGGCCTCAAAAGCTCTGCCCGGTTTTTCCTCCTGCAGCCAGAGATTTAAAGCATTGCCAGCAGTCCCTCTGTCAGCAGACTCCCATGGACAGTTGTGTGATGCAGCCCTGGTGTAATTGCCTGAGAGCTCCATGCAGCTCAGAATGTCCCCAGGGTAAAAAGGGGGCACAGGTGTACGATACATCAGGATAAGAATTAGAAATTAGCCTGCCCAATTTGTCTGCGCAAAGAAAAGTCAAGGGTAGAATTAAGTGTTGGAGCAAGGTCACTGTGTTGTGCTTAATCAGAAGTAATCAAGTCCTTTTAAGATACTACGGGGAACAGTGGGCGAAGGGCTCTCAGAAGATTTGGATGTAATGGTGAGGAATAACTAAGTTTGAACACGGGTCCGTGTTGTCATATTGATATATGGAAGGCTGGCATACTGAATTATATTAAAACAAACGATGCAGAAGACTCTGCTGTACTCCACATTGGTGTACTCCCAGTTGCTTCTGGCTGCCATATTTCAGAACTGATATTAACAGGTGAAGAAAGTTGAGAGAACTACGGGTGAGAAGTATTGCTTAGGAAAGGTGCTTCAGAACCCCCCCCCCCCCCCCCTTTTTTTTTTAATTATATTGTACTATTATTAGATAAAAGCTGCTGTAGCCATTTAGCTCCCTGTTCCTAAATCACTCCGTTAATTTTCATGTGGTAGTACTTAAATGAAGATTCTGATGGAATGTGAAAGCATCAACAAAAATCCTTACCTAATGTGTAGAAATAGCTAACATTTTGCTTTTTGCTAACATTTCGCTAATGTTTGTTTCAAAGAATGGACATTAAGAAAGAATACAAACTTTTTTCATAGGTAGTAGGTAAAATAAGAATTCATACATGGGTGTCAGCAAATTGGATTGTCTCTTGTTTTGAGAGAGAATTAATTTGAAATAGAAGAGCATTGTATTAAATAATAAATGAGATATAGTATTAGCCTTTTTTTTTTTCTAAAGACTGCAAATAAAGGAATCATCTGAAGCTGGAAGACTGGATATTTAAAAATAGTTGTGCATTGCAGAGAATTGCCTCTTTGTGCTCTGCAGAGTTTGATGCCTTCTGTTCTTGAGAGCAAGATGGTAGCAGACTTAAAATTGATGTATATAAATATACAGATGAGAACAGGCAGAGTTATTTCAGAGTGTTTGAACAAGCTGGGAAACTTCTGACCTCTTTGAATCCCAAACTACATGGTGTCAGTTGTTTGTTGTACACTTCAGGACTGAAAGATGAAATAAACATAATCATAAAATTTAATAATGATCATCTTTTTAGGAGGTTACATCACGGAGTTTCTTGCAGATTTTACAGACTGAAAGAACTGAGTTGAAGTCGTCATTGATTTTCGGTTCTGCGCTAATGTGCTTGCTTGTAAATGACACATTTACACAGATTAAGACATGACTCCTGCAGTAAAGAATCAGCTTCATGGCATGCAGCAGCAGGTTTTAAGAGCTTGTTGTACTTCCCGTGTGTCATCGTTCTGATATCTAAGGCGATCGTCAATCTATAATCAAATGTTCTGATGTATTTAAGACTATGTTCAATCTACGTGGGAATTTCTGCAAGGTTTGGGAGTAGAGCATTATTTTGGAAGGTACAAGAGTTAAATAGCAGAGCTGCAATCTCAGAATAAAAAGAACAAGGAAGTTAAACAGAAAGTTATGCTTGTAAGTATGTTTATAATTAAGACCCTATGATGCTATGAAGTTTTGAAGCTATCATTCCTTATTTCCTATATTCACCAAATGAATAAATAGCCAAAAAGACAATTTTAATCTGTATTTGCATTATACCATGTTTGCAAGCAGAATTTCTTAACGTTTGGGGAAATTTTAAAACCAAACTGATTCTTCCACATTATTACATGAGTCTAAGATTCTTTTTTCTGGACATCCAAAAGATTTATGCCTCATTCTGAAAAATCTTTGGTCATATAAGATGTCAGTGGTAATATTATGTGGTATGTAGTTCCCTAAAAGAACAACTTTGGTCTGTTAATGTGATTTCATTCTTTTGTAAAGAGAGAACTTTTGAAGCCAGTCATAATACATTTAAATAACCCAGCAGTGTTATGCAGAAAAAGCTGAGCTATCTTTAAACCAATGTGGTGAATTGGCCCTGGAGTGCTGTGCTGATTCAGGCTGCAGTGCTTTTGTGGCCTGCCCACCTCAGCCATTTGTTGTGGGGAAGCAGTATGCGCCATCAGGAAAACTCAAGGCAAGATTTTATAAAGAGATGGCAATGAATTAAAGGAAGGTGGTACTACGAGGTGTCTGAGAATTGCCACTTTGTATTTAGTGACTATCACGCTCTAAGAACTTGCATAATTTTGATAATAAATGTAAAGACAGCCATGTGCCCTCAGGTTCCCAGCCTCTTGCAATAAGTCACCTGTGACGTCCCCAGGCCTTTTTTTGCTTGGCACAAGCTCCATTCCGGAGGTCTGCTATGTCAGGGTTGGCACTCTGTGGCAAGCTTTTCTTCCCAGAATACTTCATATATGCAGTATAAGCCACAGTCCTGACCACGTGAATCTTAGTTTTTGTAAATATTTACAGAATAAACAAATGTTTTCTAGTAGGAGCAGGAGTAGAAGACCTAGCAGTTGACTGCTTTATTTGAAAATGAGTTCTGAGGGCCAGTGGGAGGTTTTTTTTTCTCCCCAACCCTTAGTGTTAATTACTGTCCTACTAAAGCACAGCTATGTGTGCAGGTTCTTTAGGAAATTTAATCTTGATTTCTGCTCCTTACGAAGACCTCCTACATCCCATCTTCTCTTACTGTCCATTTTATATCAAGGCAGTCCTTTTACAAACAAGTTTTTACCTCTTCTCCTTTAAAAGATGCTAATAAAATACATTGTATGGCTGTGTTAGGTACAGTAGTTTTTTCCATATTGGGGGCAGTGTTTTTTACTTAAGATGGAGTTATTTTATATTTTCATTTATTTATTTATTTTAATTAGAAGCAAAAACATTCTGAAAAAGTCTGTGAAACAATGACCTGTTAATTGTAGACTTATAAATGGATGACAGACAGTGGGATTATTGTGAATTGTTTAATTGCTAAATGTCTTGTAATATTTCTCTTTTAAAGGTAATTTGTTTCAGAAGTCCAGTTAATAGTATTTGTAAAGTTATTCAAAGTCCTCAGGATTTTTATTGTTTTTTTTTTTTCCCATTCACATTGTAATTAAGTTGAAAGTGTCTGCTTAATCTAAGTGGAAACTTCTAAAGGTTTTCTCTGTGTGTTACCCCTAAGCAGTTGATTTCGGGAGTTCCATATACTTCACCTTTCAATTGTATTGTGCTCTGAAGATGAACTGTGTAGAAAGTTTAAAACTATATCCTCCTGTTCAGGAAGTCTGTCAGCTGCAAACCGTTGGAAGCTGGGAGAGTGCTCAAGAAAAATATTAGATAGGCTTATCCTGTTCATATTGGCATCTGTTTTTGTCCATTTCTGGAAACAGAACGTGTAGCTAGCTGGGCCTTTAGGCTGATCTAGTGCATTTGTTCTCGTGTTCCTGTGCTATTCTGTGCTTTTTGGACACTGGCTAAACTTCTCCACCCATCAGCACTGCTCAGATGGCATAAGCACAGACGTGATGTGTTCCCGAACCTCCGGAGCGTTATCGGTAGAACTGTTGCCCAAATACCAGCGGCAGGGCTAAATAGCCCACTTCAACACACCTTTAAAACCAAGCTTCCAAAAGGTTGCCAAGTAAAATGTGAGCACAAAAATCTGGTAGCTCTTAATTGGAGGAAAAGCAAAAAAGGCTTGACTTTTCATAGAACTATAGGATGACTCGAGTTAGAAGGGACCCGCAAGGATTATTGAGTCCAATTCCTGGCTCGTCACAGGACAACCCAAACTACTCCAGTTCTGGAGTCTTAAGTTTTTCTGGTAGAGGGCAACAGCGCTTTTCAGCCTATTACACACAAGACTCGTGCACTCAATTCAGGAGTGATTGAAATATATCACAAAGGTACTTTTTCTTAGGGCGTTTCAGAATAACAGCGAACTTGAATGATGTCACCTTGTACAGGACTGATGTAACTACATTAGTTGGAAGATAGAGGACCAGGAGATAATTTTCCTGTTTAAATTCTTGTCACTGGATACACGTTTTCCTCTGGGATCCCGATGTGCTAGTTTTACAAGCAGCAAACAGACATATTCAAAGTGGGGAGGCCTGTGTAAAATTCAGCTGGTTGTCAAACTTCTTGGAACTGAGCACAGGGCTGTTTTCTATACAGCGGGCTTCTGTCAGCACAGCTGTGCTGCTCAGGAACAGGAAGAGGTGTGAACACTGACCTGCGTAGCTGTTTTGACAGAAACCATTAGCAAATATGCTGTTACGTTGGCAAAACTTTTTTCTTTCACTGATCTGCTCAGGAGTGCATTTCCATGAGTAGTTTTGCATTCTGGTGCATAGTGTAATTTGGCCCAGAAAGCTGTATATGCACAAACATTGTTTTGCCAGTGTATGATGTACTTTTACCTTTGGAGTAATAAAGTACTCTGGCAAAGACACAGACTGAACTTCCAAAAATCTATCAGTAACCCAAACTAATGAAAGGGTGAAAATGGAAAGGAGGTACGTTCAAATAAAACAGTGTTCTGAGAAACCAATAGCAGCTGACAGGCTGGTGAGATTGACATCCTTGTGGGTTTAACTCTGATATGCACCACCAAGAAGGTGGTCTTCATAGCTGAGGGACTCTATCCCTTTGAACTTGTGCTGCTTCTGTTGCTAGTAGACCAGCAGCAGGTAGAGTGCATGTTTTTTTGTTCTGAGATTCAGCTAACCTTTTGCAGTTGTGTTAAAAAACCTAGCAGTGCTGTTTTTTTCCACTACTGTTTCTCTAGTCACACACAGCCTGAATGTCCAAAATACTGTGAATTTAGGAATAAGAATCAGTTTCAACTGAGTGCAGTCCTGAAACACTCTTGTGTTCCTGTTCCTTGTTCGGTATGAGAAGCATATACGAAGTTTAATGAACAAGCCATAATTCTTCCTTGCTTTAAGTATTGACTTTCAACTGTGCACAGAAATAATAGCTTTCTTATGACTTCACGCTTATGGCTTGTTCTTTCATCTACATGTAACCACCCTAAAATTAGCAGTATTTTGTATAAAATCTGAACCTTTGGGTTTTGGATTCTGTCCTAATGAAGAATACCATAGAAGACTGCCTGTGAGTTGTAAAATCTGACACTGGGTTAGTTTACAGTGAATGAAACCAGATTAGGCACTGAAATCCTGGATATGAACAACATAGCAACACAGTACAATTGTGGAGACACTTACTGATGGTTTAATGTTTATTTTTCAGTAGCTATTATACTTGGACTGGTGCCTAGCTAAGTTAACAGAAATAAAGCTGGAAGATTTTAGGCATCTTCATAAGCCATGCAATAAGCTTTTGTAAAGCGGCGTTTGTTGTGCTTGCGTTCTAATAATCTGTTGAGAAGACCCAAGTGAAGATCACCAAATGTTTTATTTGTTGTTACTGAACTTTTCTTGTCTGGTTTCCTAAGGAATTTGTTCCAGGAGTCTGTCTTGTCTTGTAAGCCTCTCTCTTCTACTTTGTTATGTATTAATCTCTTTTTTTTTTCTTTTTTTTTTTTTTTTTTTACCCCCGTGCATGAGAGACTTTTTATATGATGATTGCCAATTTTTGTTTGTTTGTTTGTTTAGCTGTTTAAAATGTGGAGGCTTTGAGATTTCAACAAAAAAACAGATCTCACTGTCATTGCTGTGCTACTTCATTTTATTTTCTGTGGGTATTATTAGATTGGTAGGAAGACTGTAAGTAGCTGATTTTGACCTGAAATGTTTCCTAGTATGCATATGGTGTTCATTACTTCTGTTTTTAAAATCCTGTGATAAAATAAATCCCTTTGCCAGTAGCTGAAAAAGAAAACAGTTTCGGGTGTAGAAGACAGAATGAATTGAAAAATAGCCTGTATTTTGTCATCTGCAGAAACCAAAATGGTGGCAATATCTGGCACTTTTCCATGTACTTGAACATTAAAAGCATTCTGTATCCCAGTGTTTATGTCAGAGTTGGCTGACACCCACTGATCTGCAAGTTCTCTTGTGGGCAAAACTTTGTCATTGTACGTTGTAGACCTTACTGCAAAGTAAAGTTCTAATGAGAACAGGACTGTGCAAAACAGTCCTCTCGTGAGTAAATGTTCTTGTAAAGAGAACAGAATAATCTGTTTGTGACAAATAGAACAAGAAGTAATTGTTTAAGTGTAAAAAAGAAAGACTCCATTTAAACACTAAGAAAAGCTTTCTTGTTGATAGGATGGCCATCTTGCACTAGAGTCCTGATGGATACTACACAGTCAGAATACAGGTACACTGTGGTTATGTCTTTTAGTGAGACTTGACCATCATTTCAAGAGGAGAACGTCTGAGGAGGGGGAGAGCAAAGTTTGTAACCTATTTTAATAGAATACATCTTAGAAGAGAATTACATGGAGCTGTGACTGCCACATACTTTCTCATATAAAGTCATATTCTTTGTATGATTAGATGGGCTTTCAGATGTCATGCAATGAACTGGAAAGGATGTTAAAGATTGTTTAGTTTCAACTCTCCTGCCATGCACAAGGACACCTTCCAGTTGACCAGGTTGCTCAGAGACCCATCCAACCTAGCCCTGGACACTTCCAGGGATGGGGCATCCACACCTTCTCTGGGCAAGTTGTTCCAGCACCACACCACCCTCACAGTGAACATTTTCCTCCTAACAGCTAACCTAAATATATGCTTTTTCAGTTTAAAACTGTTCCCCCTTGTTCTGTTACTACTCTACCTGAGAAAGAGTCCCTCCTCATCTGTCCTGTATACCTTCTTTAAATACTGAAAATGTGCCTGCTTAGAGTATATGGTGTATGACTGTCATATTTTTATTTCTATATAGGGTCTCAAATTAACCTTTTTTGCAGCTTTGAAAAAATTCTGAAGCTGATGTACCAAAATTATTAAGAGTATTTTGTTCAGGTGTTTAGACGCTTCTTTCTCTGGTATCCTGTTATAGGTTGCACCTTCCTTGTCTTGAAGGCGTTTCTCATCTATGAGATACAAGTCAGAGAATTTGATGAGATGTTAACTGTCTTAAGAAAATCTTTTTAGATGGGAAAAAAATGGATGTGGAATATCAGTTGTCCACTGCAGATACTTCTTTTATAAAGGGAAAGATTCTTTTCTCGTATGACCGTTCCTAAGGAACTAATTGAAATAATCTGTTAGTAGAAAAATATTCAACTTAGGCAATAAATAGTGAGTCCTTGAATTAATCAGTTTTTAAATTTAGCTGCTTTGGGTAAACAAATGCATTTACTGTTTTACCACCTTGAATGATAAATTCCTGTAAATGATCAGTGACTATTATTTGCAACAATGTGCCGTTTAATCAGGGAATCTGCTAATGTTAAAAATACTCAAGGTCATTTTCCTATGTGTTTCCAAGAAAATTCTATTGCAAATTTTCTTTTTGCTCACATAGGCTATAATATACTTGTAAAATACTGCACCCTTCTGCTTCCATCTTATCTACCACGGCAGTTTAAATTAAACTTTAAGCTAGGATTTTCAGTTTCACCATGCCAAATAAAAAAGTAATGTTATATCAAGACTCTAAATTAAGCTCATTTTACTGTTTGTAATGTCAGAAATCAGAGTTAGGTATTAATTCTTTGAGCTAACTAGGAATTGAACTTGTATTTATATGCATAATATGTGTATAAACCAGAGAGCTATAGGCAATCTCTAAAAATAAAAAAATCAGTAAAGTTATGGGGTTGGAAAGAGAGCCTGGAATTTAAAAAAATATATTGTATTCCATATAATTTAATCTTCAGGGATTAAATCTTTAGGAGTTATATTCCAGAGATTTGTTTTGGAAAGATTTGAGGAAATGTTTGAAAAAAAATCTATCCTCATTTTGAGCTTTTGACATGTTTCCCAGCTTCAACTTGTAGTAGTTAAGGCACCTTGAGGGACTGTATAGGATATCTTAAGAGAGAGTTCATGGTTATAATACATGTATGCCTAGAGGTGGATGCAAACAAGCACTCAGTCCAGGTTGGTTTCTTCCAATGGGACTTGACTCCACAGATTATTTGTCAACAATACTGTATGTATGCAGTCACAACGAGTGATGCTCTGTTGAGTTTTTAACCACTTGGTTTACGTTGGTTACTTCAGGTATGAAACAAATGTGTAAATACACAGTTACTTCGAATTCTGTCGGTCACAGGGTAATACTGCAGGTGAGGCAGCACAGAAGTCTGTCTGGGCAGCTCTCCTCAGTATTTAGCTAGTTCCTGGGAGAGTGTTAAAGCTGGATGGTTTAAGGGAATGCCTGTGCTACGCTGCTCAGAGCGGTTGGCCTCACTATTTTACAATGAGCTTTTACAATGTGTTTGTATTCATATGATCCACTGCACTAAGCAGGGTACGAGGAATGATTCCTTACCCTTACAAGCATGTAGCTAGGAATATTTGTATGAACTCAAAACTGCAATGGGGAATTTTAGTTCTGCCCGAGGTTTCTTACAGGGGGTGAGAGGGAGTTTGAGTGCTTAATCCAAGTGTATTCTGAGAGCTTAAGCTTTGAATCGAAGTTGTTTTTAGCAAATGGCCACTCTTGGTTTCTCTTGATTCCTGATGTCATCTAGAACAGCACTTCTACTTAGATTGGGAAGCAATTACTGCCTTCAAATTCTTAACGTGAATGATAGGAGCACCCTTTTGATGCTTACAATTTGGATTATAGAGACAACTGCTTTCTCTTGGCTTGTTTGACATGTTGAAGAGCAAGAAAACACATCCCGGGAATTTCCAGACCTGGTTAC
Organism: Perdix hodgsoniae; assembly: GCA_035772895.1. Classification (NCBI taxonomy): domain Eukaryota; kingdom Metazoa; phylum Chordata; class Aves; order Galliformes; family Phasianidae; genus Perdix; species Perdix hodgsoniae. Next base: position 845,196 of record JAPSGF010000088.1, read on the forward strand.
AAGTCTGCTGAAAACCAGACTGGCATTGTTTGAGTTGGTCTGTGGCTGTGCCTCAGAAATGTGGTTGGTGTTTCTAGAGGAGTTGAGTGAGACTTAGTGTTCAGATCACATAAAAACTGAATGGAGTTGGACAACTGGCAGAGCTTATTGTTTGTCCCCTTCTAGTCTTTCAGTAGCTAAATACTAGCGGAAAGTTATGATTGGATTTAATCATTTTATTTTATCTTTGCCTTCCAATTTATAACACATGATATTGTTTAATACTGGCCTAGAACGCTTAAATCATCATGTGTAAAAGCAATGGAGCAATTGATATACTGTACGCATTCACAGTTGTCAGTGGAAAAATGAAATGTATTTATCAGATTGTTGGGGAGATTTTGTGTGCTGACTTAAGTTGATTTTTTGCTCCTTTCATCCCTCCTGAGAGCTTGCTCTGACTTCACCTTCTTCATATCAGCCCTGATCTCCCGTAAGCTTGCCTACCCAGGAAGTTGTACTTCCTTTCCTTCTGACCAACACATGGCAAGCATTTTCCAAGTTGTTACTGGTTTTGCAAACTTCTTTGGCAGCTCTGACATTGCAAAGTTTCATATAATACGTCTGTTAGATTTTGGCTTTTCTCATTATAGAGAATTGCTTGTGTTCTTCTCCTTGTTTCATTAATCTTTATTAAGTAAAGCTGTAAGCTGTCTTTAATTGAATGTTTTCTTTTGGCAGTAGAACAAGTCGAAAGGTGTTTCTCATTAATTTGTTATTCAGCAGGGATAGCCATCTATCTGGATTGAATTTGTGACAATGTTTAGTCCCTATTTGTAGAAATGCCTATGTTGAACATATTTTTCTATGTTTTGCTCGGAATATCCTATACACGCTGACTTTGTAATGTCATTTGTCATGTGGGAATTGAGCTACAGGGAATTCGTCTGTGTTGACAGCATGTCTCCGTGTTGTTTTTTTCTCTCCTTTTAGTACAATGTGTTTTATATTTTGTCTTATAAAATTTTATCATGCTATCAAATCGTGAAGAAGTGCAGAAATGATGGCTTATGGTTTTCTCTAGCATATGATCTGAATATTTTGCACAAAGATCATCATGAGAACTGCTGACTTTTATTTTTATGGCACAGTATAATAGCGCAGTCAGACTTTCCTGTAGAAGCTAATTACCAGGCCATCAGTAGCTTGAAAGCAAATGGTATTAAAGGAATGAGAGCGATAGTTTCAGGTGTTGCACTAATGCCATATTTTTCCTCCTTCCAGATTCTGTGCTGTTAGCCATGCTTGCATTTTAAATTATTATTATTATTATTATTATTATTATTATTATTATTATTATTAT